>CAHIKZ030000029.1:1160000-1217500 GCA_903632075.3 Acanthosepion pharaonis
AACTTACGTTCTAAAGTTATAAAATCGTTTTGTTGAAACAACTTTGCCGAAAAATAAATTTCCCATCTACAGTATATTTTTATGTCCTTTGTATAATTGATGGCAGCTTCTTGCATATTTTTTGTTCTTTTGGGGTAGTGCCGATCGTGATT
Organism: Acanthosepion pharaonis; assembly: GCA_903632075.3. Lineage (NCBI taxonomy): Eukaryota > Metazoa > Mollusca > Cephalopoda > Sepiida > Sepiidae > Acanthosepion > Acanthosepion pharaonis. Next base: position 1,160,153 of record CAHIKZ030000029.1, read on the forward strand.
ATTTCATTATTTCATCTTCCAGTTACATGCCATCCATTTTAGTTGTTACTGCTGCTGAATGTCTTCAAGTCATGTAGTTTCTGTAGTACAGTTCTACGTCTGTGAGACTCTAGCGTTAGCCCACGAATTTGGAAGAAAGATGAGCTTTACTGAGACTTGAAGCTTTTATTCACACGAAGCCATTTTTAATGCTGGACTGAGAAAGCTGAGTCTAAATATATATTTTGAGCAAGTTTGGCACTATAAGATCTTCATCTGACGGATAAATATATTATGCTCAAAATACGAGCTTTGGCTGAAAGTTTCATAGACTGATCAATATTCTCCCATGGAATGAAACGAAATGGCGTTTCTAATTAAACATAGTCTCCCTTGCGAAACACACACATCTTTTGCAGTGCTTACATCACAGTAGTCAAGTGAATTTCATCCTGTTTGTAAAAAACGTCACCAGCAGCAGATAATGGTTCCTAGTCAAGTTTTCTTTTTCATTTTGAAGAACAGATGATTGTCAGAAATGTCCAAATCTGTAGAATAGAATGCCAAAATACAGAGCCCATCATCTTTCCTGCAGATGAAACGATATTTGAGGAGGTGAGGATGCTTTGTTTCCACTTCCATGTCTGTGCTGCAGTGCTATATAAAAAAATAATGACCAGAAATACATTTCATAGCAAAATGAACAATGTATATTCAGCATTTGAAGGCATAAAATTGTGTTCAAAATATTTAGATTAAATAACCCATAGAGGTGTTGATATGTCGCTAAACAAAATCATCCAGATCTCTGCAAATATCTAAGTAAAAAAAAAAGTGAACACCCAAAGAGAAAAGCGCCAACGTCCATATTTGACATTGGCCAAAACCACCGATTTTCAGTGCCCCCAATGTTCCAGACTGCGCGTCCAGGCGTTCTGTGTGGAACCAGCTTCAGGTTCACTGATTAAGTGTTCTTCGGGATTGGAGAGCAATCATGAAACATTATATAATAGCCGAATATAGTCATTTTCTCAATTTCCAAATAAGATCAGTATATTCTGACCGTGTTCATAACCCTATTCAGATTTTATTTATTTAATCTGCTTATGTTTTAGCAGGATCCATAACTTTTACAGAGAAAAATCATAGTTGGTCAAGTGAATTTCATCCCGTTGGTGAAAAATGTCATCAATAGCAGATACTGGTTTCTAGTCAAGTTTTCTTTTTCATGTTGGGGAACAGATGATTGCAAGATTTGTCCAAATAAGTAGAATACTATCCCAAATGATCCATCACCTTTTCTGCAGATGAAACGACATTTGGGTAGGTGAGGATGCATGTTTCCATTGCATGGATTGTCGTTTTATCTCTAAACCTGACACTCATCCTGATTTTCCCATGATACGATCAGGCTGGTGCGGCTTTGATCAGGAGAGGTGGAATCTACGTAGCAGGAACCTTCTTCATGGCAAGTTAATTGTGTAGAATATTCTCATGTCTCTCAGTGAATATGCTAACAGCATTGGCTACTTCGTTTAAAGTCAATCGTCTGCCATTCATCACGATCATTGTTTTCCTCGGTGATGCCAGTTGCAGGATAACATTGCCACATTTAAGACTCTCCCTTTCACTTCTAAATTCACCTGCCCATATTTGCATTGTTGCTAAATCTTGGGCGTCAACCCCTAATGCAGAAACCATGTTAGCATGAAAATTCTTAGAGGGGCTAAACTATTTTTTCTGTAGGTACTTCAGGTGCAGTTAAAACACCACTATAGCAAATCGTGTCCATTTTCAAGAGAAGTCGCTACTTGTTCCATTTAAATTCTTCATTGACTAGTCAGATATCAATTTACCTGGAACAAAGCAATGCAGTTATTAACAAGGATAATTTTCACTAACGCATGTAATATTTCACAGCTGTTGCATTCCTCGTTCATAGTCAGACTATGAACCTTTCCCCCAGCCTCTTAAATACTGGTAATTTCCATATATATTTCATCATTTTCATTGACTTCACCGAAGATTCGACGAGATTCATCTACATCCGGCCTTTTGTAACTCGTGACGGTTGATTCTTAGTACCGATGCCTGTTGGGAACTGGCCAGCCTCAATGCTTTGATTGTTGCTTCGTCGTGGCTTCCCGCATATTAGTACACCAGACAGGGCGACTTTCGGCCATTGAGAGTCGTAGAAACGATAGACATGCTCAGTCCATCGGAGACTCGTTGCTGAAAGCAGGGCTTCTACACTCGGCATGCTTGCTCTGGCAGGGACTTTGGTATTAAGGACACTATTTTTCCAGGAGATACGCATGATATAGCGGAAATGGTCGAGCAGCAAACTTTTGACGCTTTTGATATCCCTGCTTTATAGCGGTGCAGATTCTAAGATGAAGATCGGCTTTTGAGATGCAACCGCTCGAGAGACAATGCATCCATCTTGATACTTTTCCGATCCTACAATCGTCTTCTCGAGGTACCAAATGCGGTAATGGTTACCTAGTTACTCGTATTCATTATCCGCAGGTATGCGGATATTTGATATTTTATGGTTGTTGCTATATATATATATATATATATATATATATCGACTCACTTCCGTCGAATCCGACATGAGAATTGATTATAGTGGTGATGTTTTCGTGCATACACACTTTTTGAAGGACGGAATACAGAGACATGGTGCGCTACGTGCCACAAGGTCCCCAAACGACACTCCGCAGGTTTTGAATTCAGAGTTGTACTTCTCCTAGACCAGTTGCCATCCAAGGCTATAGAACTCAGTCTGTCCTGCTATTTACGCATAGCTTGATGGAGAAGAAGACGATTCATACCTTTCTCAAGAGTATTAGCACGTAAGTGAATGTAATGGATTCGACTGGGATCCCTCAATGCAAGCCGATATCCATTACTCTACCGTGCATCATTCATATATATATATATATATATATATATATATATATATATATATATGACTTTGTCTCAGCTATGTGTTTTCTTCTCAGAAGATGTTATATATCCCGCTAAAACATAAGCAGATTAACATTAAAACAAGTAATAAATAAAACCTTAATAACGTTATGGACACGGTCCGAATGTACTGATCGTATCTGGAAATTGCGAAAATGAATATATTCGGCTATTATATACAATCTCATGTTTATCTTTCAGTCCAGAAGAAAACCTCATCAGTGAATTCGAAGGTGGCTCTATAAAGAACGTCGGGAGGCGCAATCTGGAACACTTAGGACCAATGTCAAAGATGAACGTTGGCGCCTTTCTCATTTGGTGTTGACTTTTTTGATGTTTTTTGTTTCCTTAAGTGATTCCTAACCAAGGGTGAGGACTAGGGAAGGAGAATCGATGTAGTGGAAACATGCATCCTCACCTACCTAAATATTGTTTCATTTGCAGGAAAAGTTATGGACCACTTAGGATTCGATTCTATAAAATATCTGACAATCATCTGTTCCCCAACATGAAAAAAACAACTTGACTAGGAACTAGTATCTGCTGTTGATGACGTTTTTCACCAACGGGATAAAATTCACTGGATCAGATATGTGTTTTCTCTGAAAATGTTATGACTCCTGCTAAAACATAAACAGATTAATTAAATAAAATCATAATAAGGTTACGAACACGGTCAGAATGTACTGACCTTATTTGGAAATTGAGAAAATGACTATATTCGGCTATTATATACTGTTTCATGTCTGTCCTTCAATCCAACAGTAAACCACATCAGTGAATCTGAAGTGGGGGTCCACAAAGAACTAGACGAGCACTCTGGAACATTAAGGACAATGGAAATCGGTGGTTTTGCCAAAGATGGACGTTGGCGCTTTTCTCTTTGGATGTTGTCTATTTTTGGTGCTGGACTACTTAGACTATGGCTTCAACTACAGAAGGTTTATTGGTCATTTTGCTATAAAATATATTGCTAGTCATCATTTTTGTATATAAAAAATATCTCAGATATTATTCTTATTAAAACGCATTTTTGTACTGTGACTGCATTTGCTTTTGGCGAGGTGGTCACTATTTACCAATAACTGGGACACTAATAGTTGCAAACCCCTCGAGTCAAGGTGGAACAGGAAGTGGTGGTCCCAGAATCCGCTGTCTCCTCCAATCTCTCGATCAGAGAACTTACTGCCAAGTGTAGTTTATCGTCATACCCAGGATGTAGAAATCCGGTGACCAATTGAATGCCAACCCGTTTACGATGGCATTTCTATACCATTCATCATTCTATAACATACATCAATCTATACCAGATTTCTTTAAATGTGGACTTAGACAATTGTCTTTTTGTTAGACTGCAGTTTTTTAAACTGAAACTGTTAACATTTTTGAAGAAGAATATTTAAATAAATTTAAGTTACATTTGTTTTTTAATAGTTTCCGTTAAAAGCTAATCATTACAAGTGTGTAACCGCTATTCCGGAAACACCCGAAAACAATAAACGTTTGATCAATGTTTATATTTATTAAGAAAAGAAGAGAATATTGCTCGTATACAAGTGAGACATAATAAAAGGTAACGTGTCAGTTTTGCTCTACAAAACATGTATTATAGATAGATAAATAGATATAGACAGCTGAAATAGATAGATAGATCGATAGATATCGACTGAGATAGATATGGACAACTTGAGATAGATAGATAGATAGATAGATAGATAGATAGATAGATAGATAAAGGACAGACCAAAATAGCTAGCTCGCTAGATATATATGAAAGGACTGAGATAGATAGATAGATAGATAGATAGATAGATAGATAATGATCATCATCATGTTATAGATAGATAGATAGATAGATAGATAGATAGATAGATAGATAAGGACAGACCGAAATAACTAACTAGCTATATAGATATGAAAAAACTGAGATAGATAGATAGATAGATAGATAGATAGATCTGAAAAAAATGGTAAGATAAACCTGAAGAGATAGGAAGATAGATAGATCTGAACAGATAGATAGATAGATAGATAGATAAGGACAGCTCGAAATAGCTAGCTAGATATGAAATGATTTAGATAGATAGATAGATAGATAGATAGATAGATAGATAGATATTGTACAAACTGAGATAAATAGATATAACTGCGATACATATATAGATAGATAGATACGGACAGTCTGAGATAGATAGATAGATAGATAGATAGATAGATAGATAGATAGATAGATAGATAGATAGATAGATAAGTATAAATTAGTGTAGAAGTAAAGAAAGCGAAAATGAGATAGAACGATCGGAGTGGGACAACAGACAGACGAGAATTAAAGGAAAGTGTCTGCGAAGTGGTAATCACTGACCGATGTAGAATCTCATGACGTCATTGTCTCAACTTGAAAGCGGATGAAGTCAAGCCTGGAAAACAAGATTTTGTCCCGAAGATTGATTCAATAGAAGAATCGAGTCAGTTATCCGATTGCGTCAATAAAATACCTCTGTAAATTCGCCCCGGTCACTCTGTTTCAAGCTGTTTGTCTGCAATCTTAGTCTAAATTTCTTTGTCTATAAATCCGTGTAGAGTATATGCAATCTGTTCTGAAAGTATCCAATTATTCACCATATAAGGTCTCTTCTGAAATTACTCGTTTGTAAGGAATATACATATCCCAGAGTCACTGACTAATTTTTGAGTTTAGATGGGTAACCCCTTAGGAATACGAGATGCCATATTCTTGGATTTTTTTTTTTTTTTAGTGAGGTGAACTGGATAATGGCTCGGGAATGTTAGTCGGATAGTCATATTCAAATTCTCGTTGCGTTAGTTATATTCGCTTTTTATTTTATAAGCATTTCAACCCAAGCAAGGCGGGAGTGCTACTCGTACGGAAGGCGTTACAGAGTGAATGTAAAAAAGTGACTGGGTATAGGGGGAGGGGTGTACATTGAGGAAAGGATAAAAAGAAGAATGGGGATTAAAGTATCAAAAGATGTCGATTGACATTATATTTAAATTTTAGTTAAATTTTTTAGTTATTAGCGAAGCAAGAAAGAGGAAGGGAGTTCCACTGTAGGGAAGTGTGAAAGAAGAAGCCACTGGAGTAGAAGAGGCGGTTACATTTAAATGTTTCGACAGTGAAATGGTGGGAGCGAAATTCAAACACTTAAATTAATGCAGTTAGAGCACTAGTGAAAATAGGTCTTCAGAGCAGTTGCCATGAAAATATCTGTAGAAAAGACAGAAGGACGCCACATTACGTCTGTGAGAAAGTGACTGTATACGGGATGCTAGGTAAGATCCTACCACACTGCGTATCCGTCTCTGGATTTTATCGAGTACTTCGAGATGAACAGCGGGGCCAGAAGACCATATATGGCAACAGTATCCAATGCAAGAACGCGCAAATACACTTCGGAAAGGTATGAATCCACATAGTCTGTCCTCATCTATGGGTTAATTATTACGACTTTTATCACTAAATCATTATTGTAAAATATAAATCCTTACAATCCAAAAATATTCTTCCATTCAACAATTTTATGGCTCTAAATAACATCATGGGCTGTTAAGCCATAGGAAACGGATCAATTAATCAATAATGAAAAATTACTTACATACAAATTCGTTATCGTTTTTTAACTAGTACCTTTAGGTTGTTTGTGTAGTGGCTCACAAGAGAGTACTGCTCACCAAGGGTAGTGTCAAATCCGTACTATATGCCGTTTGTTTTACGTTAAGATTTATGGAATGTAGTTATCATCGTTTTCGGAAGGTATCTAGTAGAACCAAGGATTATCGGGAGGAAAATTCGTTGGGTGGAATATGAAAAATGGCGTGGTGGAATATGAAAGGTGTCGTCCATTATGAGCTTCCAGAATATGGTAGAACAATCACTGGAAAAGTTTATTGCCAATAATTTTATTTGGCTAAAGCAGGGTTTTCAAATTCGGGCGATATCGCACATCTGTAGGCGATTTCAACTAGGTCACGGTTTAGCAACCTGATCGGTATCGCCCGCCGGTGGGTGATTTGAACTGTTGGGCGATCGATTAGCAACTGAACAGAAAATAGTCTGCGATTAGAAATTTTGGTAAGCGATATAGGCATTTGTGTATTAGAAAAGATATTTCAACATATGCTACACCGAAAAATATTTAAAGGAGATATGCAAAGAAACTGTATCAAAACAGGGAAAAAGAGAAGGAGACAAAATGGTAATAATTTTTTCACATTCCTAAACAAGATATACAAATCCCCGCAAACAACGAATATTTTTGTATTTTTTATAGTTTTTTTTTTTTCAGAATGATTATTAACATTGTTGTTCAGACGAAATAGCATTTCTACAAAAATATATCGCAGGTAATTATTTTTTCTATGAAAATGTATTGCCGGTATTTTTATTATGTTTACTATTTTACCCAATCAATATGTTATTCTATAATGCCTATGTGACTATATGTCGACGTACCTGTAATCCATTGATCGTGTACCGCAGAGACTTGGATTACTTGGCAGATTCCATCAAGGCTGTTTAAGATCATTCTTGGTAGAATACCCAAACAAATGCTGGTTTCCCAACATGGGCGATATCACCCACCAGTGGTCGATTTCGACTGTTGGTAGGGCCCTTTCAACTGTTGTGTGAGGGATTTCAACTTTTGGGCAATCAGCAACTGAACAGAAAATAGTCATATAGGATATTTAGTATTGAAATGTATTTCAGTATATGCTATTCACAAAAGTATTTCAAATAGATTGAAAGGATCTATATAAAAAACAAAACAAAACAAAAAACAAAACAAAAAAACAGGACACTAAAGGGAAATATCCTTGCAAACAAGAAAGGTTTTGATATTTTTCTGTAGTTTTGAGGAGGATCGTTAACTTTCAAATATTTCTTCATAAGAACTGATATTTTTTCGGATATAAATTACATAAGGCTAGTCCAAGAACAACAAAATATATTCGCTGAATTTTTATTAGTTGTTATATTCTTTTGAACTTTATAATTATGAACAAAATTTGTCAATACTTGCAACGCTAAAACTGACAATAAAATTAAGCTAGAGCATAAATCTAAAATATATATATAATTCTTTGTGTTCAAGTTTGCTTTGGTTATTTTTTTTAATAAGGTAGTAGCAACAGCCAGTTTACGAAATAGTAACAAACATTTACGAAACAATGCTCGTATGATTTTAAATGTTTACTATACAGGTGGGCGGTGTAAAATATTTCCATGTGGGCGGTGTAAAATATTTCCATGTGGGCGATGGTGCAAAAAATGTTTAGGAACCCCTGGGTCAAAGAAAGCATTAAATGGAAATTATCTTACGTTGGTATCTAAAAAAGAAGTGTTATTCTCCAGCAGGGCAATGCAGGGATACGCCCTGCAAAACAAACCCCAAGGAAAAAATAAGATAATTAGAATGCAAGTATCTTTCACATCCTCCATACTTCAAGCTCAACAGATATAGCACCAACAGGTTTTAACTTTGAAAAAATTATTTTAATCATTTCATCCTAAGCAAGGCAATAAAGTCACTAAGACGGACGGTTTTAGTGAATGTGAAAGAATATGAGAAAATCAAAAACATTAATAAGGACAGAAAACAATAAGAGAAGAGGAATTAAGTAAACAGAAGATAAAGATTGACATTGTAACTAATCATTTCATCCCAATCAAGGCAATAAAGCCGCTAAAACGGAAGATTTTAGTGAGTATGAAAGAATATAAGAAAAAGAAAAATATTGGGAAGGACAGAAAACAATAAAAGATGAGAGACATTAAGAAGACAGAAGGAAAAGACTGATATTGTAATTGATCATTTCATCCCAAACAAGGCAATAAAGCCCCTGAGATGGAAGATTTTAGTGAGTGTGAAAGAATGTGAGAAAAAGAAAACTATTAGTATGGACAGAAAAAAATAAAGAGACATTAAGAAGACAGAAGAAGAAAAAACTGATATTGTAATTGATCATTTCATCCCAAGCAAGGCAATAAAGCCTCTAAGACTGAAGATTTTAGTGAATGTGAAGGAATATGAGAAAAAGAAAAATATTGGTATGGACAGGAAAAAAAAAAGAGACATTAAGAAGACAGAAGAAAAAGAGTGATATTGTAATTGATCATTTTATCCAAAGCAAGGCAATAAAGCCTCTAAGTCGGAAGGTTTTAGTTAGTGTAAAAGAATATGAAAAACATTATTAAGGACAGAAAACAGTATTTACATTAGTCGGACTATTGTCCTCATATTTGTCGCCATATTTGTCACAACGTTTAGGCCGTTGTACGCTCCGGCCTTCTTCAGGTGGTTGGAATTTCGAACTGAACCCTTTATTTCGATCTCTGGGGTAGACTGTTCTAATTCCACGTGCCATGTTTGATGGATGTCAGTTATCAGTTATCTCCTGCTAATCTTCCCTCTGAAAGGAACCAGGAATTGAACTCACCTTCTTTGGGTCTGTCACTGGATCTAACCAACGCCTTTATCCACTGAGCCATGTGTCCTAAGGATAAAGGCGTTGGTTAGATCCAGTGACTGATAACTGACATCCATCAAACATGGCACGTGGAACTAGAACAGTCTACCCCAGCGAGCGAAATAAAGGGTTCAGTTCGAAATTTCAACCACCTGGAGAAGGCCGGAGCGTACAACGGCCGAAACGTTGTGACAAATATGGCGACAAAGATGAGGACAATAGTCCGACTAATGTAAATACTGTACATAATACCTCATCTCAGAAATATAGACAGATACTGAAAGGCCGAATCGTTGTAATAAATATGGCGACAAAGATGAGGACAATAGTCCGAATAATGTAAATACTGTACATAATACCTCATCTCAGAAATATAGACAGATACTGAAAGGCCGAAACGTTGTAATAAATATGGCGACAAAGATGTGGACAATAGTCCGACTAATGTAAATACTGTACATAATACATCATCTCAGAAATATAGACAGATACTGAAAGGCCGAATCGTTGTAATAAAATGGCGACAAAGATGAGGACAATAGTCCGAATAATGTAAATACTGTACATAAATCATCTCAGAAATATAGACAGATACTGAAAGGCCGAAACGTTGTAATAAATATGGCGACAAAGATGGACAATAGTCCGACTAATGTAAATAATGTACATAATACCTCATCTCAGAAATATAGACAGATACTGAAAGGCCGAAACGTTGTAATAAATATGGCGACAAAGATGTGGACAATAGTCTGACTAATGTAAATACTGTACATAATACATCATCTCAGAAATATAGACAGATACTGAAAGGCCGAATCGTTGTAATAAATATGGCGACAAAGATGAGGACAATAGTCCGAATAATGTAAATACTGTACATAATACCTCATCTCAGAAATATAGACAGATACTGAAAGGCCGAAACGTTGTAATAAATATGTCGACAAAGATGAGGACAATAGTCCGAATAATGTAAATAATGTACATAATACCTCATCTCAGAAATATAGACAGATACTGAAGGACAGAAAACAATAAAAGAAGTAAGAAAACAGAACATAAAGATTGACATTGTAATTAAATTTTTGATGATCGAACTTGACAGATAAGCAAGAAGCCGGAACTGAGTTTCACAAGCGAGAAATGCAAGAAAAGAAACAGTTAACATAGAACTTACGGTAACATTTAGCTTTTTCAACTGTAAAAGGATGAGACCCAACTGCCAATCTAGTACTGCGCTTAAATTCGTAAAGCGTGGGTAACATAAAATTCATGAGAACAATTACCATTATATTTATAGAAAAGGCACAGACGAGATGCTAGTTCAAGATCAATAACATTGCAGATTCTTCTTTGGATTTTATCAATGATATCTAAATATATAACAGGTGTAGCAGACATATTTGGTAAAAATATTAAACGTAGGGACGAATTGTAGACATATAAATATGTAACAGAAATTCGGAAGACAAAAAGTCTCTAGCAAGATACAGTTAACGAAATTTCCTAGCAGCAGAACAATTGATTCAATAATTTTTTTTCTATTTCGTGTTAGCAGAATATGTTAGTCTGAGAAGGTGTAATGAGGCGGTCTCCTCAGCCATGCTGACTGGGAGCCGTTTGAACATTGCAAAAGTGGCATGATATTCGGAAATGAAGAAGTTGAGAAAATATTTTAAAATTTTTGTGGATAAGCTTTGATTTCTTTAAACGGAATTGAAAAAAATTTCTTGTTGGACATCAGTCATTAAAAATGAAGTTCTTGCCATTTTTAATAAATATATTTTTTATATACTTTCTCATTTAAGTTAACTTTCCGAACGGCCTAATATATTACTGCGTTATTTGACTGTGGAGCATCTGATCGGGAAATTGGATGTTTGAAGTTCGTGAAATCACCTTTTATTTGCTGTTGTTCCCTGGTCCATCGTGGTCCGAGGTGGTAGCACCTGCTAGGGTCCCAACTATGGAAAAATATTGAATCCACAAACAAACATCACCTGTACATTTTTATAATAAAATTACCAACAATACATTTCTATCATAAAATGACCAGCAATACATTTTTATAAAAAAAATTTACCAACAATACATCTTTGTAATGAAATTACAAGCAATACGTTTTACTAGTAAAATGAACATGAGCAACAATACACTTTATCTGTAGTTGAAGGCATACAATTTCATTCAAAATATATTTGGTTGAAGCCATAAAATTGTGTTCAAAATATTTAGATTTCGGCATTAAATAACCCATAGAGGTTGCAATGTCTCTAAGCAAAATTAGTGAAACAAACAACATGAAAGACTTCCTTCATGACATGAGTTCCTATAATATCCTACAATTTCTTAAAGAAATCAAACTGTATTCCAAATTATAACTTTGACAAAACTCCAACATAAAACACATATATCACCGCCTCTAGCAATTATGTATATGCACAAAATCTGAGTATCCTCTACCATGTATTCAACTGTGAATGCAGAATAAAATATATCATATTTCTGTTACTTCAAAGCTCCCCAAATAATTGATGTTTTGCATTCATTGCCCCATTAGGTGTTGATGTGCTGTTAAACAAACAAAATAGAAAAACAAACATGACTGTGTGCTTTTCTGTGTTGATGTTTGTGTATATTTACCTCTGTGTTTGTGTGTTTGAGTTTATGCTTATATACCTGTCTATATTTATATCCGTACGTTTTTGTGTCTTTTTTTGCATATATTTCAAGACAAGAGGGACAGAGGAATACAACGCATCAGTAACCCAGCGAGTAATTCAATATTGGAACAAGGTTTATGGGAGATAGAGAAAAGAACATTTAGTAAGACGTTCAAAGGACAAGAAATTGTGGAGAGTGACGATCGCCAACTTCGTGAATAAACACGGCGCATAGAAGGAGACGCTGTGTTTGTCTGAGTGTGTGTCTTTTTTTGTGTATGCGTGTGTGTGTGTTTCTATCGACATTAGAGCTTTGTGTGTGTGTGTGTATGCGCATCCGTATTCGCGTGACTTTCGTTGTGTGCAATTCTGGACGTTTTCAGTCTGTGTTTGTGACCAGCTCTTTGTGTTCTTTGTTTTTACCTATGTCCGTGTGTATTTTGTGTGCACATGTGTGTATATGGACACGCGGCCGAGTGGTTAGAACGGTCACTTTCTGACGGGTATCTTGACCATGAGACCCGGGTTCGAATCTCACCATGGTCGATTTGTAAGGAAGGATGGATGGAGCGAAACAAGCGGGCGGCACCTTGAGAAAATGCCTAAACACTATACCACGGCTTGACACAAGTGAGTGTAATTCGACGGTATATAGCTGTCCTAGTGTAACAAGTCATCGTGATCGAGGGTTTGAGCGTGCTGGCCTTGTTCAGATTGTTGATCACGTTAGATAACACGCTCTCTCCCAAAAACGGTAACAAAGGTCTACTCAGCACAGTTGCAGTGCAAACCACAGGTGGGCTCTGAGGGTGTTGAATAAACACAAATGCGCCCGTGCAAGCATCTGCAATACTACACGGATATCATCGAATACGATAGGCCGGCTATACAGACATGTGAATGTCTTCGTATTTATATGTGTCTATGAGTGTGTGTCTGAATGTCTTTGTATGTGTGAGCATTCGGATGTATAAAGTTGTCTCTATGCATATCTCTGTGCGTGTGTGTGTACGTACAGGGGCACTTTTATGAGTCTCTGTGCGTATTTACGTGTGTATTCATGTGTGTGTTGCGACTGTTAATCTTTATCTCTGTCTATCTGTGTCCATGTTTCTCTCTGCGTCTTTTTCTGCGTGTCTATATGTGTGTGTTTCTCTACGTGTGCGTTTCTGCATCTGTGTATATGCGTGTGTGCAATTGTATTTCTCTTTGTGTGTATGCGTGTGCGCGCATTTGCATGAATCCGTATTCGTTTATTTTCATGCATGTTTTTTTTCCTTGTCTTTTTAATGCACTTCTTTATCATTATGTGTGTATAAGCGTATATTTTTCTGTGTGTTTCTTTTATGCCTGTATGTGTCTGTGTTACGTGTGTGCGTATAAGGCTGTACAACATGTACTCATCAGCTCAGAAGGGCGACATACACTTAAAGAACATATACGGCTCTCTTTTCTATTTATCTAAGACTAAATAGTCGCCCCCTCTAGCGGGAAAATATACAGCCGTGGCTGCAAGGGTGACAAATCTACCGGATAAAAAGAAACCTCTAAAATGATGGTGGCATAGTTCCCAAGATAATTGAAGGATATTAAAGAAAAACAGGCTTGTTCCAAATAAGATTATCGAAAGAAGTCTTAGATTTGGTCAGGAATTAGCAAATCCAAGGAAAATAGAGCTGTTGAGTTACCTATGAGAGACAGCTGTTCGATTTTATTTTTTCAGTCTTTTGTATGTTATTTACTTTCTCGGTCATTCTGATTTCACGTTTATATGTCGTTTTTAATCCACATTTTTTTACGGCTTTCAATCAATGTTTTTTTTTTCTTTTCTTTCTCTTATATTTGGATTTCTTTTGTAGAAAAGTGTTCTAGGTCTGTTTCTCTGTCTTCAATCATCGAAGCCAGTTGAAATCTGTTTAGCCATCAGTAAATAACCATTACTATTTTTGCCATTTACATTTTATTACCGTCTGGTTTTGTTTCTATCATTTTTGTGCCATGTTTAAATTCTTATTCTAATTTTCTGTTTTATCCGTGTCTTCCTCTTTCGCTATGATTTCTTTTCATTCTTTCTTCTTACCGGAATAATTGTTGTTTCTTTTTACATTTTTCTTTTCTTTTCTTTTCTTTTCTTTTCTTTTCTTTCTTTCTTTCTTTCTTTCTGTTTTTACCTGTGTATGTGTGTGTGGTTTATCCGTGTCTTTTTCTTTTACTATGATTTCTTTTCTTTCTTTCTTTCATTCTTTCTTTCTTTCATTCATTCTTTCTTTCTTTCTTTCTTTCTTTCTTTCTTTCTTTCTTTCTTTCTTTCTTTACGTTTTTACCTGTATATGTGTGTGTTGCTTTTTCAGTGTCTTTCTCTTTCACTATGATTTCTTTTCATTCTTTCTTCTTTCCCGAAAAATCGTTGCTTCTTTTTAAATTTTTCTTTCTTTCTTTCTTTCTTTCTTTCTTTCTTTCTTTCTTTCTTTCTTTCTTTCTTTCCGTTTTTACCTGTGTATGTGTGTGTGGCTTTATCCGTGTCTTTCTCTTTCAATATGATATCTTTCTTTCTTTTTTCTTTCTTTCTTTCTTTCTTTCTTTCTTTCTTTCTTTTCTTTTCTTTTCTTTTCTTTTCTTTTCTTTTCTTTCTTTCTTTCTTTCTTTCTTTCTTTCTTTCTTTCTTTCCGTTTTTACCTGTGTATGTGTGTGTGGCTTTATCCGTGTCTTTCTCTTTCAATATGATATCTTTCTTTCTTTTCTTTCTTTCTTTCTTTCTTTCTTTCTTTCTTTTCTTTCTTTTCTTTTCTTTTCTTTTCTTTTCTTTTCTTTTCTTTCTTTCTTTCTTTCTTTCTTTCTTTCCGTTTTTACCTGTGTATGTGTGTGTGGCTTTATCCGTGTCTTTCTCTTTCAATATGATATCTTTCTTTCTTTCTTTCTTTCTTTCTTTCTTTCTTTCTTTCTTTCTTTCTTTCTTTCTTTCTTTCCGTTTTTACCTGTGTATGTGTGTGTGGCTTTATCCGTGTCTTTCTCTTTCAATATATCTTTCTTTCTTTCTTTCTTTCTTTTCTTTTCTTTTCTTTTCTTTTCTTTCCTTTTCTTTCTTTCTTTCTTTCTTTTCCTTTCTTTTTTCTTTCTTTCTTTGGGAATGTAGTTCCCTGCTAGGTTATTTTCGTTTATTCTCATGAAGTGTTTATTCTTCATTAATTGGTGAACGATTTTCTTTACATATTTCGGTTTTTCTTTCTTTTTTCTGGTTTTATTTTGTTCATTCTTTTTCTTTCATTCTTTCACTCATTTTTCTTTCTTTCTAATTTATATTTTGTGGGCAAAAACTTTATTTTGTAAGCAGTTTTCTTCCTTTCTTTTACTATTTCTTTCCCTCTTTCTAATTATTTCTTTGCGAGAAGCCGGCTTATTGTGTAAACAGATTTCTTTCTTAATTTATTTCAATCTTTTTTTCTTTCTTTCAGACTTTCATTCTTTCCTTCATTCTTTCTGTTATTATATAAGCCTTTTTCTTTCTTTCTTTTATTCTTTGATTCAGTGTTTTTTTCTTTCCAATTTATTGTTTAAGCAGTTTTTCCTTCTATTGTATTTCTTTCACTCTTTCTGACTTGCTTCCTAAATTCTTCTTTGTGAGCAACTGCCTTATTGTGTAAGCAGTTGTCTTTCTTTTATTCACTCCTTCAATTTTTCTTTCTTTCATTCATTCATTCCCTCTATCGTTCTTTTTAATTTTTTCTTTGTGATTAACTCTCTTATTGTGTAAGCAGTTTTTTCCTTTTTTTTCATTCGTTATATTTTTCTAATTTTTTCTTTGGATGCATTTGCTTTATTATTTAAGCAGTTTTTCTCTCTTTTCTCTTTCTTTCAGTTTTTCTGTTTTTCTTTCTAATATCTTTTTTGTTTGCAGCTGCTTATGGTGTAAGCAGTTGTCTTTCTTTCACGCATTCTTTGTTCTTCTTTCTTTCATTCTTTTCTTTCTTTCTTTCTTTCTTTCTTTCAGTTTTTCATTCTTTCTAATTTATTTTTCCTTTTATGCATTTTTATTTCTGATAGTTTTTTTTTCCTTCCTTCCTTTCTTCGTAAGCACTTTTATTTCTTTGATTCTTTGGAAGTTTTTCTTCTTTGTTTCAACTGCCATTTTAATGTTCTTATCTTCCTTTCTTCATTACTTTATTTCCTTCCTCGTTTCTTTTTCTCATCCATTTTGTATTTCTATTTTTTTTCTACTTTTTGTAAACTGAATCCTTTCCGCGTAAATTTCTTTCAATTATTTTTTCTCATTTTTCTTCTTTCTGATTAACGTCCTGGTGTTCTTCCTTTTTCTTTCCCTATCTTTTACACACTTCTTTTCTTTCTCTCATTTTGTAATTTGTGAACAGCTAAATACATTCTGGGTAGGTTTCTTTCTTTTCATTTTTTCTTCTTTTTGAGCAACTACCATTTTCTTCTTTCTTTCTTCTTATTTTTGAGCAAGTACATTATTTTACAAGTTAGCGTCTTTCTATTTTTTTCTCCTTTTTGAGCAACTATTTAATTTGCAAGTTACTGTCTTTATTTCTTTTTTTCTTTTTGAGAAACTACCATATCTTGAAAGTTACTGCCTCTCTTTCCTTCTTTTTGAGCAACTAACTTATTTTGCAAGTTACTGTCTTTCTCCCTTTCTTTTCTTTCTTTTTCTTCTTGTTGAGCAACTAACTTATTTTGCAAGTAACTGTTTTTCTGTCTTTGTTCTTCTTTTTGAGGAAATAGCTTTTTTTTTACAAATTACTCTTTCTTTAGTTCTTTTTTTCTTTTTGAGCAATTACCTTATTTTACAAATTACTGTCTATATTTTCTTTCTTCTCCTTTTTGAGCAACTACGTCATTTTGAAAGATACTATATTTCTTTCTTTGTTTATTCTCCTTTTTGAACAACTAACGTATTTTGCAAGTTACACTCTTTCTTTCTTTTTCCTCTTTGTGAGCAATACCTTATTTTGCCAGTTAAACTCTTTCTTTTTCTTCTTTTTGAGAGACGACCTTACTTTGAATAACACTGTCTTTTTTTCGTTTTCTTCTTTTTGAACAACTACCTTATTTTGCATCGTACTTTCTCTCTTTATTTTTCTTCTTTTTGAACAACTACCTTATCTTGCAAGATACTGTCTTTCTTTCTTTCTTTCTTTTCCTCTTGTTTGAGCAAATATCTTATATTCCAAATTGCTGTCTTTCTATTTTTTTTATTCTTTTTGAGCATCTACCGTATTTTTCGAATTACTGTCTTTCTGTACTTCTTTTTTATTCTTTTTGTGTCACTACTTCATTTTGCAAGTTACTGTCTCTCATTCCTTCTTTTTTTATTCTTTTTGAGCAACTACCTTATTTTAAAAGTTTCTTTCTTTTGCTTCTTTTGAAACACTGCCTTGTTTTGCATGTTGTTCTTTTTCTTTGTTTTTTCTTTTTCTGCAACTACCTTATTTAGCAAGTTACATTCGTTCTTTTTCTTTTCTTCCTTTTAAGAACCTACCTTATTTTGAAATTTTCTGTCTCTCTTCGTTTTTTCTTCTTTCTTCAGCACTTACCTCATTTTGATAGTTACCGTATTTGGTTCTATTTTTATTGAGCAACTACTTCATTTTGGAAGTTACTCTCTGTCTTTCCTTCTTTTTTTTTTCTTTTTGATGAACTGCTTTATTTTGCAAGTTACTGTCTTTCTTTCTTTCTATTCCTTCTTGGAGAGCAACTAACTTATTTTGCAGGTTATATCTTTAATTCTTTCTGAGTAACTACCTTATTTTACAAATTACTCTCTTCCTTCTTATATTTGTATTCTCTTTGAGCAAATAGCTTAGTTTACAAGTTATCGCTTTGTTTCCGTTTTCTGCTTTTTGGGCAACTACCTTATTTTACAAATTAATGTTTCTCTCTCCTTCATTCTCATTTTTTGAGCAACCCCGTCGTTTTGCAACATACTATCTTTGTTTTTTTATTCTTTTTGAGCAAGTAACTTATTTTGTAAGTTACTTTCTTTTTTTTTTTTTTTTTTTATTCTTTCTTTCTTTTTTTCATTCTTTCTTTCTTTTTCTTCTTTTTGAGACATCACTTTACTTTGCACGTTACTGTCTTTCTTTTTTTGTTTTTTTTCTTCTTTTTGAGCAACTACCTTATTTTGCAGGTTACTCTCTCTCTTTCTTTTTTCATTCTTTCTTTTTTCATTCTTTCTTTTTTCATTCTTTCTTTCTTTTTCTTCTTTTTGAAGCACGACTTTACTTTGCATGTTACTGTCTTTCTTTCTTTTTTTTCCTTCTTTTTGAGCAACTACGTTATTTTGTAAGTTACTCTCTTTCTTTCTTTATATCTTTCTTTGTTTTTCTTCGTTTTGAGACATTACCTTACTTTGCAAGTTACTGCCTTTTCTGTTTTTTCTTCTTTAGGAGCAAATACCTTATGTTAACATTTACTGTCTTTAATTCTTTTTTTTATTGAGCAAATACTTCATCTTTCATGTTACTGCCTTTCTTTCTTTGTTGCATCTTCTTTTTTAGCAACAACCTTAATTTGAAATTACTGCCTTTCTTTTTACTCTTTTTGAGTAACGACCTTATTTTGAAAGTTACTGTCTCTCTTTCCTTCTTTCTTCTTTTTGACCACTGCATTATTTCACAAGTTGCTGTCTTTCTTTATTGCTTTCTTATTCTTCGTAAATATAGTTACATCCTTAAGATTGTAATCAACATAATTGTTTTATATAGTTTTTTAGCAGAACTATTCATTCAAGAACCAGTTATGATAAAAAGAAAATCAACCATTTCACACGGCAATACATTATATATTTGAAAACTCATTTATTCTTGAACTGTTTATCGTTATTTGCATTCGGATTTATATCTTCACCTTCTTTTCCCAACGTCTCGGTTGTTTGCCCTTCATTACGTATAAACTTCTTGTAATCTCAACTTTATTCTATGCCGTTTGGCTTTTCGCGTTCCGCTGTTCATATGTAGGAATATCTTTTGCTATTTGTCATCACTCTGTTATTGCTCTCCCCGTTTCCTACTGAATCTGACTGATGTTTTTTTATTTACTAATACACCCTAAACAAGGCCTGAGATCTTCAACAAAGTAAATTATTATCGAATGAGGTTGTCGCTTGATCCTAAGAGGATAAATAAGCGTATGTTATAAGGATATGTGAGAAAGGTATTAACTGATTAATGATTTGTAGAGGGAATGATTTTAGTGATTCGGGAAGTATTCACACGGAAAGTTATTCCATAATGTAATTCCTCTTAGGAAAAAAATGTCCGAATAGAACTTCTTTTTTTTTTTTACTAATATAATATAAACGAAATGCGGATGAATTGTCTTAGTGTACGGGTCAGAACTGGTAGAACTCATGAATGTAGATCGTTACGACGTAAGAACTTGTGGAACTAAGAAGTATAACTCGTCAGATTGAACTGACAATGACGATGCCACCAAATGCTGAAAACATCGCCCTAATAAAATGATGTATTTTTCTGTGGGACAATATTGAAATATACTCCTTAGATAAGAACCTCATTTTCTTTTCTTTTTTTTCGTTTTTTACGAACTCTTCTGCTATTTTTATTTTCACCTAATGCAGCCTTCTAGACAATGCTAGTTATATTTCAATTATCATAGCGTGTAAATATCTGAATTCTAAAATTACGTTATTCTTCTTTCACAGTTGAGTACATGGTAAGTGATACTCAGTTTTATTCATGTATATGTTTACGTGGGAATAATTAATAGAAGCGATTACATGGGTTTTATGTTGTAGATTTGTTGAAGTTATATTTTGGAATACAGGTCGATTTAAGAAATTGTCGGATATTATATGGCTTAATATTAATATTAATATTAATATTGAGAAAATAATAACAAGCAAAAAATTTGAGGAGAAAAAGAGGGAATGCGTAAGTGAGGAAAAGAATGAATGAACAAGATAAAAAAGAAAGAAAAGAAGAAAGAAATAGAAGCAAACCCCCAAAACGAAGAGAGATACATAGAGAGAGAGAGAGAGGGGGGAGGAGAGAGAGAGAGAAATAATGAACTGAAATGAAAAAAGAAATATTAATGAAGAAAGTAGTAAAGCAATAGAAAGAAAGAAAGAAAGAAAGAAAGAAAGAAAGAATGGGACGGAGAGGAAGAAAGCAAAGAAAAAACCGAAGAAAGAGAAAAACGTGAATAGGGAGGAGGAAAGGAAAAAGAAAACAAAGAAAGAAAGAAAGAAAAAGAGAGAGGGAATACACAGGAGAAAAGAAAAAAAAAGGAAACCCAAATTGATAAAAAATAAACGAAAAAACTTGAATAGAGATGAGGAAAAAAATAGTAAACCCAAAGAAAGAAAGAAAGAAAGAAAGAAAGAAAGAAAGAAAGAATGAAGGAAGAAAAAAAAACTATGCAGAAAGAAAGAAAGAAAGAAAGAAAGAAAGAAGGAAGGAAAGAAAGGAGAGGAAGAATGAAAAAGTAAACCCAAAGAAAGAAAGAATGAAATTAGAAAAAAGAAAGAAAGAAAATTAAAGAATTTTAATAGGAACCAGAAAAGCAAAAAGTTAACCCAAAGAAAGAAAAAAGGAAAGAAAGAAAGAAAGAAAGAAAGAAAGAAAGGAGAGGAAAAATGAAAAAGTAAACCCAAAGAAAGAAAGAATGAAATAAAGAAAAAAGAAAGAAAGAAAATTAAAGAATGTTAATAGAAAGTAGAAAAGCAAAACGTTACCCCAAAGAAAGAAAGAAAGAAAGAAAGAAAGAAAGAAAGAAAGAAAGAACGTGAAAAGAGAGGAAGAAGGAAAAAACTAAGCCGAAAGAAAGAATGAATGAAATAAAGAAAAAACATAAAAAAAGTTTGGAGAAAAGAAAAAGTAAGCCCAAAGAAGGAAATAAAGAAAGAAAGTTTGTTAATTTAGTTTAGCGGCATATCAATAACTCTATTGGTCATATAATGTTGGAAACTAAATAATTTATACAATTTGATGGCTTCAGTTAAATATATTTTGAACGCACTTGCCTTCAATATTGCTGGTCATGGTGCTTTAAAAATCTATTGTTGCTAATTTTACTATAAATAGCTATTGTTGTTAATTTTTTTTACATAAAAATCTATTACTTTTTTTACAATAAAAAGGTATTTTTATACTTCCATAGTATTTTGTTTGGGGTTAAGTATTTGACCATAGCTCGAACCATAACATGTGCATCTGAGAACGACAACCATTTGGAAGGTATTTCTAAGATTCTCAAAAACATCCAGTCTACTGATTAAAGTCCTTCTTGTCGGAGGTAATTTATTGTCATACCAAGGACTAAAGGGCATATTCGAATATTTGGCATGTTACGAGTATCTGAGGAAAGGAGGCTGCATTAAGAAGAATAGCTTCAACGCGTGGAACGTTTTTTGCTTTCGATTGACGACAGTTGACGCTCTACGGTAGGCCCCACCTACAACTCTCGTTCCCGCCTTGTTGACCGACATACACCAGGCTAATACCGGCTTCTTTCTCGTTACTTTTCCGCCGTACACAAGTTTGCAGTGAATTTTTGTTGATGCCTGCTTTTTAAAATGCATATCATATTTCATATTATATATATATATATATATATATATATATATATATATATATATATATATATTAATTATTATTTAGATTAATTATTTATTAAAAAAAAAAAAACCTCTAACCTTATAGTCAAATATAATAATTCACCTCCTAGAACAAAATTAAATAGGGCAAATATTATTTACGAATTTAAATGCCCATTAAGGAATTGTATTCCTGATCAATCAAAATTCGTAAATAATTATATAGGCCACACTACAACATGTTTGACACGCAGACTCACTGCATACATTTATGACCATAGCTCAATTAGATCTCATTTAAATATTCATAGAGACCTACCGGACACTATTCGTAACATACTTGCGCTCGGATAAAAAGAACATTCGGACAGTTTTTATATAATTTATCATCGGAAAAGAAAAAAAATAACATGCAAAAGGTTAAGAAGCCTTAGAATAACATCAATTACATGCAAAAAAGGCTAAAAATAATGGGAGCCTTAATAATAAAAACAAACCAACACTTAATAATATTAACTTTGAACATGGACATAATATCTTGACCGTGTTTTGAAAAATGAAAACATTTTATAAAATATACATGCAACAAATTCTTATTTTAACAGTTAAAGTATAATCCTTGAAAATGGCTAAATGTATAGCCGAAAGCGCTCGGATAAAAAGAACATTCGGACAGTTTTTATATAATTTATCATCGGAAAAGAAAAAAAATAACATGCAAAAGGTTAAGAAGCCTTAGAAAATTATGAAGTTAAATCAAATGTTGAAGAGAGTCAAATGAAAGACGACAGGATAGAACATATACAATTCTACTTAGAGAAAATGCAGAACATCAGTTGGAGATTCCATGCAACGCTTAACAAAATTTACGGAGAACTGAGACCAATCTCACTTAAGCTAAAACAAAAATGATTACAGTTTGCCGGCCACTGCCACCTGGCAGACAGCGAAATCGTCTCATCCTTACTCCTATGGCATCCTTCTGGACGTATCTTCTCGCAAAAATTGACCTCATAGATCGAGACACAGGGTTGGACATTGGGGATCTGGGTGTTAGACATTTCCATGACGGTCGTCCTCGAGTATAGAATCCAGAGGTTGGCAGTGAATATTTCGGAGACAGTAGGAAAGCGTACTTTAGGTTCGCAGTGGATATCACAGCAAAGTAGCAGAGCGTAGGTCTTCCGTCTGTCATGTTCGCCGGACAAGTTGCCTCTGGTCATTCCGGTAGGGTAACCTGAGATGGCCGCCTTTATACACGACGAATACAGTGTTGTGTGGCTTCTGATTGGTCAACCTTCTATTGGTCGACTATAAAGGGAAATAAGTCATTTTTACTCGCTCACTAGTTATAAATAGTATACACAAAAACCCCGTAACACTGGGGACAGCAATACAGGACCGGACAGTGTGGATAGGGGTTGTTAATTTAGTTCCGACCAACCATAAAGAGATCAAAGGCTGATGAGGATATCGATATATATCTATATATATATATCTACCGCGTTAACAAGGAAATCGTCTCATCCTTACTTCTACGGCATCCTTCTGGAAGTGTTTCCCGTGAATATTGACTTTCACAGACACCATACCTAGGGACACAACGTTGGACAGTGGGGATCTGGGGACAGAAATGCAGGACCGAACAGTGTGGAAAGGGGTTGTCAATTGAGTTCCGGCCAACCATAGAGAGATCGAAGGATGATGATGATATCGATATATATCTATATATATCTACCGAGTTAAAAAGGAAATCATCTCATCCTTACTCCTATGGTATTCTTCTGGAAGTATCTTCCCGCGAATATTGACTTTCACAGACACCATACCTCGGGACACAGGGTTGGACATTGGGGATCTAGAGACAGCAATACAGGACAATACAGTGTTGAAATGGAGTTCCGACCAACTATAAAGTAGTCGAATGATGATATCCATTTTTATTGTGGCTAATTTTGAAGCTCGTCAAACGATGTGGTTTCTATTATTTGTCACAGTCCTTTGTATGTGATTATGTAGCGCCAATGTGTACTGTTCGAGAAGGGTTGTCCTCGGTAAGACCTACAGTTTTTTTTCTCTATTCGTTAAAACATTGCCCAGAGAAAATGGTTGCATGTAGCCAATCCGTTCAGGCGACAAAAAGATAGTACTAATGGTGTGTCAAGTATCACATCCTGTTTCTGTTTTAACAATTATCAGTTGACTGTGTTCAATTTTACTACAGTTGAACGTTTATTTCTGGCTATAAGGTGACCATTAAATCTTAAAATACTTCCACCCTTAAAATAAGTGGTTGTCTAATACTAAAGTTACAAAAAGCTAACCATAAATCTTGTGGCGTATCGGCACTGCTAAGTAGGCTAGTATCCTTGTGCTATGGACCGCGGTAGGTTAACAAAGGCTTTGGTATAGTAACTAACAATGTAAATCTAGTTGAAATATAATGATAATGCTGTACTGCAGTTATAAATGTAATAAAACTCCTTCTAATTCTTGATTCCCGATTAAAATGCAATATTCAAAAGACGATTAGACAAAATTTGCAAAAGTTCCGCTGAGGAACATGTACAAGTAATAAGTAATATAAACAAATCTTTCGTTCTTGATTATTAGCGCTATGGGTGTGTTCACACCAATCATTATTTTTCATAGTAGTGTTAAATAAAATACAGTCTATATTTCTAATTAAAATTAATTTTCATTGCGGTGTTAAGTAACAATATTTCGTATAACATGCAAACTTTATATGTCAATAGCAAACATTATTCTTGTTGTGGATTCCGGGTTAAATTCCGGTACCAATAAATGACAAACGCCAGGAATGAATATAGGAAAATAATGTATTAACGTAATAATACAAACTGGCAATGCAGGTTAGTAGTTCTAGGAATACGGGTTAGTAGCAAAATATATATATACAGTCTTTGGTATTGAAGTATCGCTGTATGACTTCTTACTGAGTCTACGTGCTCGCTCACTGTGACTCCTACAACGCTGTTACCTCACCCCTCACTCTTCCGGTTACCTACAACCTTTTACTCTGTCACTCTGGACTCGACTCGAGTCTTCGGTCTTGCTCCAGTCTTACTCTCGTGTCTTCACGCAGTCGTAGTATATGTATATTACTGGGTGAGTCCATTCGTATAAAAAGGGGAAAACCCCGCAACAATAATGTATTTTCCGCATTAAATAACAAAGCATTTGAGAAGCCATCTTATATATAACGTACTTATGAACACTAATTGGTATGCCCCAAATGTTCTTCAATACGTTGAACACTATTTTAAGTGGAAGTAATATGTTGTCTAAGTAGTTCACCACTAGCTGTGGTTTACCTACATCATGCCGCTGGCGAGTATTGTATTTTGTAGATGTTATAAACATTACCATTTCATTTCCAACATCCGTTTTGATTTTTCCACATTCGGTAACACTTTCTAGGTTACAAGAAAAACATTCCGGGAAGGATCCGGACGAGTAATCTTAAAATTTTGATTACAACACGACCTTAGATCTCTAAATTTAAGAATTTAATAAAATGCCATTTCCGACCTATTATATACCGTACCTATGATCACTAATTGGAATGTCCCAATCCTTATAAATACGTAGACACTATTGCAAGTGTGTGTGTGTGGGGGGGGTAATATTCTGTCTAAGTCGTTCACAGTGGTTTACCTACTTCACGCCGCTGGCGAGTATTGTACTTTGTTGATGTTATAAAGATTAGCATTTCATTTCCAACCTACGTTTTGATTTTTCCTCATTCAGTAACCCTTTCTAGGTTACAACAAAAACATTCTGGGCAAGATCCGGTCCCGCCATCTTGAAATTTTGGTTACAACACGAACTTAGATCTCTAAACTTAACATGAATGACATATTATATATTGTACCTCTGAACACTAATGGGAATGTCCCAATTCTCATAAATACGTTGGACACTATTGTAAGTGAGGGTAATATGCTATGTAAGTAGACCACCACCAGCAGTGGTTTACCTATTTCCCGACGTTGGCGAGTATTGTATTTTATAGATGTTATAAAGAATATCATTTCATTTGCAAGCGTTTTGGTTATTCTCCATTCAGTAACCATTTCTAAGTTCCAACACTATAATATACTGAAAATCTAATAAACTATAACTGCTGTATATTTTTGCGTATAACGTCACCTTTAAATCTAAAAAAAATTCCGCTTCCCTCAAAAATGGTGGCGGTCGTCTGATACAAAAGTTACCAAAAAACTAACATTAAAGCTTGTGGTAAATCAGCCACTGGTAAGTCGGCTACTATGCTTGCATCATGGTACGCGCTAGTCTAAAAACTGACTAACAGATATTGAGGTAAATATCTGGAATAAAACAGGGACAGATAACATTTCTTAAACACATAACGAGGAAGAGAAGATTGAAAAATGGGACCGTCACAAGACATATTGAGGGAAAATAGTGGCGGAACGGAGATCGTGAGACTTTTTAATCGGACAAATGATTCCAAGGCTTATAATTGATTGGTAATAGTAGAGAGCCATAATCGCATGACAGTACGTAGACGAAGAAGCCCCTAATCTCCATTACACGTAAAATGGAAAGGTTAATATCAGTCCAAAGCTGGGAAAACTGAACAATTGACACCGCTGACATGGACATTTTGAGGGGCTTTTGCCCATTCACCATCTTGGGTGAGAGGTAAACAGAATCGTGCCGGCTTCTTCTGATGGCGTCTTCGGTCCTCCCAGCGTTATCTATTGAATTTTTATGAAACTCTTATTTAGATTCTAAAACGTTTTCTCCATTCAATATTTATTTTGCAGAATCTTATTGGTATTGGACATATGGTGGGTGGTGAAATGTTTGAATAAAATATATATTCGATAAGGAATAAACCAAAGAGAAATGATAACGATTTTATAGCTATAATTGTATTCTGTTTTATGTATCAGTCGATAGTTTGGCTTCAGGGTACATTTTATATTTCACTGATCTGTCGTTACTGTATTATTGTATATGTATATATGTTTGTCTGTTTGTATGTTTATTGTAACCAAATTACTATTATTATTAGTAGTATTAATATTAGTAGTAGTAGTTTCGAGTATAGCATAGTTTACAGTCGTGAAAACAAATATAATTTGAGCGCCGATAACCCACAGATGTATTTTGTTTTCGATTTTTGACATGAGGATATATCAATATATTGTGAGATTCGATTTAGTCGAATTATTTTCGCCACCTTTGTTTTCTATAGATGTTTATTATAGACACAGAATATGCAGCGAAGGTGACGGATATCAACGTTCAATCCACGACCCGAGTTCAAATTCGGAGTTAGTTAGTCGCGTGTACTTCATAAATACTCTGGGAACAATCAGGAACGCTTCTCTTTGCCCTACACAAAGCTATAGTTAAAATAATAGTGTAGACTGTGGTATCTAGCCTATAATTAGCGCATTATAAAGTACAAGCTCTCGAGTAAGCAGTTGAGCAACATGCTCCATAAGTTTTCTATGTGGTTGAAGTCAGGAGATTGGGGCGACCATATCATAACACTCACCTGCTTCTCATCAAAGTATTCCTTCATCAATTTTGATTTGTGACAGGGAGCATTATCCTGCATAAAAATGAGCTTGGTGGGGTCGATTTGCACCCATTCAGCAGAACGGAGCAGACAGGACTCTAAAATTTTCTTGTCCTGCTTGCTCCTGGGGGTATTTTCAATAATTTTTAAGAAACCAGTTCCATGAATAGAAAAGCATCCCCAGAACATTATACTGAACGGATGCTTGACAGTACTTACTGCTAAATTCAAAGAGCTTTCAAAGCTTCTTCGGATTTTTAGATCGCTTATCCTTTGAATTTATCTCAACTTTCGTTTCATCGGAGAAGAGAACATTTAGTAAAAAAAAAATCAGGTGAGTCACTTTTATCAGCACTATATATATATATATATATATATATATATATATATATATATATATATATATATATATATGAAAAGTGTATATAAATATAAATAAATATATATATGTATAATTATTTATATATTATATGCGCAGTACTTATTAGAAAGCGCTCAATATCAGAGATAGAGCAAACATATTTGGTTGGATAGATGTGAGTTTGTGACCCTGGGTTTCACGCTTTAGCGATCGTCAGCCTGACGATCGCTAAAGCGTGAAACAGGGTCTAAATCATCTATCAAATATATATATATATATATATATATATATATATATATATATATATATATAGTAAATGTCCAGCAATACGTACATATTAACAAATTGGTGAGACTTCATCCAAATCCCCTTAAAATACAACCAAGAAATCGCCAGGAATTCTTTAATCGGGAGTCTGGAGGATTTGAAAAACGGAACAACTCCTTGAACGCTGTTATTCCCAAATCCACCTAGATCCGGGGTTGTGGCTCAAGTTAGGGTCCTAGTTACGGGCAATCTCAACCCCCACCAGAACTAAAACAAAATCCAATGACAGTATCAAAGTACAAGCAATACATTTTTATCTATAAAAAAATAACAATACATATTCATAGTAAAATGACGAACAAAACGCAGATATTAACAAAGTCGACCGACTTCAACCAAATCCGCTTAAAAAACTCCCAAGCAAACAATATGAAATAACTTTCACGACATTAAGTAATATGATATCCGACAATTTCTTAAATGAAAAAGTATTTCAGATTATAACTTCAACAAAACTACAACATAAAATGTAACTAAATTTTTGGGTCTCGACTTATCTTTAGGTTGATTTATACGTAAAAATATACGATAAATCTATTGGCCCGCTCGTAATAAAAATGGAGAATATTCCATGGGGTAAGTTCTGATTCTTACTTATCGAACAGAAAAGGTATAACGATGTATCTAAAATAATTATCAAAAGCTCTTTGCATTTCTCTTCGAGTCTTGTTGTAATTACTATTGGCACTATTTAAATATATGGGTCTACTCTTGGGTATGACGATAAACTACATCCAGGTCCTGGGTAATATGATAAACTACATCCGGGTCCTGTGTAATATGATAAACTACATCCGACAGCAAGCCTTCTGATCAGGAGGATTTGAGGAATGGGGAACAATCTCTTAATTGCTGATGTTCCCAGGTCCACCCTGACCCGGGGTGGTAGAACCTGTTAAAGCTCCAGCTATGGACAAATAGTTAACCCCCAAACTGGGGTCAAAACACTATGAAAGTTTAAAAATAAGTTTTAATACCAGCAATACATTTTTTGAAGGAAAGATTATTATCAGCAATACATTTTCGGGAAAAAAATATCACCAGCAAATAAAATGTTGTCGGCATTAAATAACCCATAGAGGTTGATATGTCGTTAAACAAAATAAAGAGAAAAAGGTTATAATTTTGCTAGGGAATAATTATTGTACACTAGGAGTCAGTAGATATTCCCCTACTCAAGACGTTTTCTAGAATCGAACATTTTTTTTTATCTTTTTGGAATAGGGGGTCCAGTTATTGATATAAATACGGCATAAAATATTAGGTTGGTGCAAAAATAATGACGTAATAATGTCGTTCTTTGACGTTAAAAATACGTCAAAAAACGACATTATTACGTCATTATTTTTGCACCAACCTAATAGATACTTGCCTTTTTGAAGAATTATCTGTACTCTGTGTTTGAAAGAGCGATTAATTCAATAATATCTATTTTGTCTGGTGGCAAAAGCTGCTGCTGGCGCCAAGGGTAACAATACCACATTAGTCACCGAAACTTTTACCTCTAAACGTTGGCGGATGACGAGGGCAGGATATCGCACGTGTGTTTACATGTTGTATGTAAAGAATTGCGTACTACTGATGTTGTCTTTTTTTTCTTGATTCCTAATAGGACGCAGTTATCAATGACGTAAGCTCAATTTGAAATATAACATTTGAAAGTAAACCTAGTCTGATATGACACTAAGTATCAGTGATAGATTTTACAGTGTATTTTGTTTATGAACATGAGCAATCCTCGTAGTATAAATTGTTAAAAATAAATACTTTTCTGTTCAAACTATAAGGTTGTTGGTCTAATGAATGATACTCTACAAACATGAAAAAAGTAAAGCAGAACCAATTAATTAATATAATGTCGCAATTTTTAATACACCGCTCAATAGGTTTAATTAGTGTCGCCAGTTTTATTTCACTGCTCAATAGGTATAAATAGTATCGCCATTTTTACTACACTGTTCAATAGGTATAAATGGTGTCGCCATTTTTACTACACTGCTCAATAGGTATAAATGGTGTCGCCATTTTTAATACACTGCTCAATAGGTATAAATAGTGTCGCAATTTTTACTACACTGCTCAATAGGTATAAATGGTGTCGCAATTTTTACTACACTGCTCAATAGGTATAAATGGTGTCGCAATTTTTACTACACTGCTCAATAGGTATAAATGGTGTCGCCATTTCAAGTACACTGTTCAATAGGTATAAATGGTGTCGCCATTTTTAATACACTGCTCGGTAGGTATAAATGGGGTCGCCGTTTATACACTATTCAATAGGTATAAAATGTCGCTATATTTAATACACTCCTCAATAAGTATAAATAGTGTCGCCATTTTAACTACACTGTTCAATAGGTATAAATGGTGTCGCCATTTTTAATACACTGCTCGGTAGGTATAAATGGGGTCGCCGTTTATACACTGTTCAATAGGTATAAAATGTCGCTATATTTAATACACTCCTCAATAAGTATAAATAGTGTCGCCATTTTAACTACACTGTTCAATAGGTATAAATGGTGTCGCCATTTTTAATACACTGCTCGGTAGGTATAAATGGGGTCGCCGTTTATACACTGTTCAATAGGTATAAAATGTCGCTATATTTACTACACTCCTCAATAAGTATAAATAGTGTCGCCATTTTAACTACACTGTTCAATAGGTATAAATGGTGTCGCCATTTTTAATACACTGCTCGGTAGGTATAAATGGAGTCACCGTTTATACAATGTTCAATAGGTATAAAATGTCGCTATATTTACTACACTCCTCAATAAGTATAAATAGTGTCGCCATTTTAACTACACTGTTCAATAGGTATAAATGGTGTCGCCATTTTTAATACACTGCTCGGTAGGTATAAATGGGGTCGCCGTTTATACAATGTTCAATAGGTATAAAATGTCGCTATATTTACTACACTCCTCAATAAGTATAAATAGTGTCGCCATTTTAACTACACTGTTCAATAGGTATAAATGGTGTCGCCATTTTTAATACACTGCTCGGTAGGTATAAATGGAGTCACCGTTTATACACTGTTCAATAGGCATAAAATGTCGCTATATTTACTACACTCCTCAATAAAGTATAAATAGTTAATGCCATTTTAACTACACTGTTCAATAGGTATAAATGGTGTCGCCATTTTTAATACACTGCTCGGTAGGTATAAATGGAGTCACCGTTTATACAATGTTCAATAGGTATAAAATGTCGCTATATTTACTACACTCCTCAATAAGTATAAATAGTGTCGCCATTTTAACTACACTGTTCAATAGGTATAAATGGTGTCGCCATTTTAATACACTGCTCGGTAGGTATAAATGGGTCGCCGTTTATACACTGTTCAATAGGTATAAAATGTCGCTATATTTACTACACTCCTCAATAAGTATAAATAGTGTCGCCATTTTAACTACACTGTTCAATAGGTATAAATGGTGTCGCCATTTTAATACACTGCTCGGTAAGGTATAAATATAAAGTCACCGTTTATACAATGTTCAATAGGTATAAAATGTCGCTATATTTACTACACTCCTCAATAAGTATAAATAGTGTCGCCATTTTTTAACTACACTATTCAATAGGTATAAATGGTGTCGCCATTTTAATGCACTGCTCGGTAGGTATAAATGCTATAATCGCCGTTTATACACTGTTCAATAGGTATAAAATGTCGCTATATTTACTACACTCCTCAATAAGTATAAATAGTGTCGCCATTTTAACTACACTGTTCAATAGGTATAAATGGTGTCGCCATTTTTAATACACTGCTCTGTAGGTATAAATGGGGTCGCCGTTTATACACTGTTCAATAGGTATAAAATGTCGCTATATTTACTACACTCCTCAATAAGTATAAATAATGTCGCCATTTTTACTACACTGTTCAATAGGTATAAATAGTGTCGCCATTTTTAATACACTGTTCAATAGGTATAGTGTCGCCATTTTTAGTACACTGCTCAATAGCTATAAATAGTGTCGCCAATCTGGTATAGATCAGATCCAGAGGGATTTAAATGGATTAAAATAGAAGCTTATTAAAAAATAATTTGAAAATATATTGAAAATTTTCAGTTTGGAAAGCGTGTCTTTCCTTTTAGAATTAAGCATAGAATACCGTGTATCTCTATAAAAGAGACGAGTAACACACCGTTTTACTAATGTGGCACTTCTAAAATATCTCTATTATTTTTCATTTCCCCCTTTAATTTAGATATCCTTATTCATGCATTTCACTTTTTGTGACGTCAACGAATACTTGTTGCCCCTTTCGTAATTCTACTTGCAGTAGAGACTTTGTAATCGCAGATACAACTATAGTAACGCCGTTGAACAATGTTGGTATCAGACGCCTTTCAATAACACTCACACTAATAGCACTTGATCGATAATACTCGCTCGAAAAGTAACCCGTATAGTGATCTGAATAGAGAAATAGCAGAGTGAATAGAGTAGAGAATAGCGGTTCGTATATTAATAGAGGATAGACTAGAAATGGTGATCCGAATAGTAATAAAGGATAGACTATAAATGCAGATCATTTAGACGTCACACGGCTTACTCCTTATACGTTTCATCTATGGTCACGTGGTCTTCTTAATTCAATAATAGGATTGCCTGCGTTTGTTCAATGGCGATCTATGTTCAAACTAGATATTTTTTATTTAGCCAGATATTCTGGTTTAACATATTTTTTTTCATAAATAAAACAAAATGAAGTATAATGGAATATTTGCGACCTGTTAGAATTCTAACATTTGTAAAAAAAAAAAATTGAAAATTAAAATAAAACAAAATTCGACAGAATGCAAGTTTATTTTTTCATTTTTTTATAACATGTCCATAAATTTTGTTATGGAAACGACACATAGCAATGATCTAGAAAACATTAGGAAAACACTTTAATCTTGATGCAAAACTTATGTGCTTAGAACATAAGTTTAGGTTAAAAAATATAGGAGATGAAATGTAATATTTCAAATAATTATCCCTTTCAATATATAGCGATTTACAATGAGCAGCTTACATGTTAAAATGCATAAAAACAACTAAAGATCGAAATTACTCCTCTATCGTAACTGATCTAGCAAGTCAAGCTTATTAACCATAACACCACATCGATGCGTCGGTTCATTTCTTTATATAGTTCTTGCTACTATGTTGTAATTTCTGCTTGTCAGCTTTAAATTTTTTGTTCTAACGTTAAATAGTTTTGATTCGTCTCAGCTTCCATAATTTTCCTCGGCATATTCTATTTTATTTTAATTTTATGCCATTCTTGGTTTCTGAAAGGATATATTTCAAACTGTTGCCTATTTTCTTTGGCTAGAATCTGATCTTGTTTTTCTTGGTCACGGCTTTTCTTTTCTTTTTTTTTTAAATTAGCGTTTTCCTTATTTCTGTTTCTCAAGTCCGTCCCAATCTAATTTTATTTTCGTGTTTCTTTTTTTTTTTCCTTTTATTTCGTTTCCCACCCTATTTTCAAATGCTACATACGCCCGCCGTTTGCAAAAGCCGCGCTACTCTACTTCCCTTCAAAACAGACTTCCACTTTCACTTTCACTTTCACTTTCACTTTTACTTTTTTTCGCTTAACAGTATCAACACCTTCGCGCCACACGCACATCGACTTTATCTTGGTACATACTATTGCGACGGCGGTTGGAACGTGCCTCGGCGCGGCTTGCGAAGATATCGCACGAAGGCCGCTGCGCAGATCAATGTAGATAAAGGATCTTGCGCATGCGTCGTGTAGGGATCGAAAGCTTTAACCCCCACCAAGCACCAAGACGTATTTTCTATCAAGCGGGAACATGCTTATCGGGAAAATCTTCGCGTTCAGTCCGCCCATATTTCACTGATCATGAATATAGACATAGAAAAACTATTCTGACTTCAAGATATCGGCACATATGAGTGAGAAATACAGTTATCAGACACACAGATTATATTATATTATATATATATATATATATATATATATATATATATATATGTGTGTGTGTGTGTGTGAGTGTGTAGTGTGTGTGCGTTCTGTGTCAGTGTTTTTGTGTGTACGTGCGTTTTCTCTGTTAGTGTGTATTCAGTTTAAGACATGTTTGTGTATGTGTTAGCATTCTATTTCAATGTGCCTGTCACTTCAGGATGGAGACGATCATGGTCCTCTACAGCTTTCTCTCTTTGTAGCCCTTAGCAATGCTTGTTTTTATGCTATCTCTTCAAATACCTGTTCTTTCAACTATTTGAAAACGCTTGTTTGGTATGTTGTTCGCTGTTTAGCTCTGTCTCTCTTGTCATGTGAGTGTCAAATATTCTTAGCCTTGTTTCCTCAACAGGATTATAACTGTGTCATTTTCGTTTCCATTTTCCATAAAACTTCATCGTTGCTCACATGCCCAATCCATGAAATTAACATCATCCTTCGATAGAGTCATATATCTGTTGCCTCAAGTCTCTTCTTTATCGCTCCGGAGGTTGTCTGTTGCTTCAAGTCTCTTCTTCATCGCTCAGAATGTTGTCTGCTGAGGACTGATAATGCGTAACATTTCAGTATTTTTTTCGTTGTTTCTAACGATATTTTTCTTGTTTCTTAATGCTATACTTAACTTTTGGAAAGCATCTTTCGCTATTCCGACACTACTTCGGATTTCAGTGCCACATTTCCTTTCCTCTGTTAAATCACTTCCTAGATATCTAAATGTTTGTAGTTTTGTTGATTTTCGCATGACTAATGGATAGCGGCTCAGACTGAGGAATCCAGGACCCGAGTTCGAATTCCAATCAAATCCATTACATTCACTTACGTGCTAATACTCTTGGGGAAGGTATGAATCCTCTTCTTATCCCCCCAGCAATGGGAAAATAGCAGGAAAGGCCGGGTCCTATAGACTTGGATGTCAACTGGCCTACTGCAGAAAGAAATGACAACATACTGCGCGAGAAAATCTGCATCGTCAGTCATGTATCGGAAGATACATGATCACCTATGCGTGTATCACGCATGTATCATAACTGACTGACTGATATATAATGTCATGCAATCTATGTGACCAATAGAATCTTTCCTATACCGTAGGTCTTAGGCAAAATATGAGATTAACAAAAATAACTAATAATAAAATAGAACAATTCTAAAAAAATATAGTTTAATAAAAGTTATGTGAAGATTAAAGATTCGTTCTTACCGTAGATCTTATTACGAAGAATAATTAATTAGGAACAGTATCTAATAAAAAGAATAGAAAAATTCTCAAATTTATACTGTAATAAAAGTCATGTGACGGATAGATGATTCGTTCTTACCGTAGATCTTATTAGGAAGAATAATTAATTAGCAACAATATCTAATAAAAAATAGAATTCTAGAAAATTATACTGTAATAAAAGTCATGTGATGGATAAAAGATTCATTCTTACTGTAGATCTAATTAGGAAGAATAATTAATTAGCAACAATATCTAATATAAAAAAATAGAAAAATTCAAAAATTTATACTGTAATAAAAGTCATGTGACGGATAGAAGATTTGTTCTTACCGTAGATCTTATTAGGAAGAATAATTAATTAGCAACCATATCTAATAAAAAATAGAACAATTCTAGAAAATTATACCGTAATAAAAGTCATGTGACGGATAGAAGATTCGTTCCTACCGTAGATCTTATTGGGAAGAATAATTAATTAACAAAATTATCTAATAAAAAAATAGAACAATTCTAGAAAATTATACCGTAATAAAAGTCATGTGACGGATAGAAGATTCGTTCTTACCGTAGATCTTATTAGGAAGAATAATTAATTAGCAACGATATCTAATAACAAAATAGAACAATTGTAACAATATACTGGAATAAAAGTTATACGACGGACAGAAGTTTAGTTCTTGCGGTAGATTATATTAGGCACAATAAGAGATTAGCAACAGTAACTAATAATTAAGCAGAATAATTAAAACAATAAACTTTAATAAAAATTGAGATTGATCGAGGATTTTGTTTTGTGATTTAAGACTGTTATTAATTGAAACTATATATTTCTTCTTTATTAACAGAAATAAATACTCCTAAAAAATAATCCTTAGAAGTATATGTATTTTAAGAGTTATTTTTTGTTGCTCTTAACCGCAGCCTACGAATTTGTCTTTCGTTATTAATTCGACAACTTTCAGGGTTTTTTTTTCGCTTAAAGCAAACACTTGTTGTCTTATCTTCATCGTATCCAAGTTGCCCGAATCTTGACTCTTTCGCTTTGGGAGTAAAGTTTATGAATATTTTATTTCTAGAGAAAGCTTAGCACGGATAGTGATCACTGTAGATGAATGAAAAACGTACATTCGATTATTCAGCGGGAATTCAAACACGCCTTGCTGGCGTTATAAACCACACAGCCTCAACCGCATAGACACACACTCCTCCAAAACCAGAAAACACATGCGCCCACACAGGCAAGAGCTGTTATTAGGTAACGATCATATATATATATATATATATATATATATATATATATATATATATATATATATGTATGTGTGTGTGTGTGTGTATATATATATATATATATATATATATATATATATATATAGTGGCAACTTGTATCAGAGAATGCTCGTTTATAGTAGGGTGCATAGTCAATCATAATTACATTTTCTGGTAAGGAGCACATTTTCTAACAGGATCAATAGTTTGAACAAGGCCAGCACACTTAAAAACTCGGTCACAATGACATTATTCTTTCTAGCAAAAGAATATATATATATATATATATATATATATATATATATATATATATATATATATATATATATTCATGAATTATTCATACAAAAAACAAATACAAAGGTTAATGATTTGATATATAAATACAGGGGTTGGACAAAATAATTGGAACAGTTTCAAAATCCACACCTATATTTCAAAGACCTATTATATTAAGAACTTTAAGTAAATCTTCGTAATTGCAGGTAATATCTATTGTAAATACGTTTATTTATCTAATTTGCTGTCTTTGTCTTATTTATTTTTAGAATTTCGTATAATTTAAGTTAAATTCGTGACATCTTCGAGTTCGAAAAAGAGGAAATTGTTGGAGCTCGAATGACAGGAGCCTTGATCACTAAGGTTGCTGAACTGTTTGGTTTTTCAAGAGCTACCATATCAAGAACTATGACGTAATTCGAGAAACAGGGCAAAATCTCTAGCAACCATAGCAATTCGGGCCGGACTTGCAAACTTACTGACCGGGACTGACGTGCATTGAAACGCAATGTGGCAAAAAATCATCGGTTAAATGTGGCCAAAGTGACTACTGAGTTGAATAACCATCTGAATAGTTTATTTTCTACTAAAACTGTTCCCCATGAGCTCCATAAGGCTGCATATGATGGAAGAGCAGTTGTGAGGAAACCTCTTCTCTCCACTCGCAACATTCAAAAGAGGTTGAAGTGGTGCAGAGATCACAATTCCTGGTCTGCAGACAAATGGAAGCAAGTCACATTCTCAAACAAGTCCAGTTTTTCTCTTTTCCCAACTTCAGGGCGAGATTATGTGTGGAGGCAGCCCAAAGAAGCTTACAACCCTGACTGCCTTCTTCCAACAGTGAAGCATGGAGGTGGATCAGTGATAGTTTGGGACTCCATATCATGAAAATGTCTCAGTCAAATAGTTGCCCTGCATGGTATAATCAAAAGCAAAGATTACCTGAACATTTTGGGAGAACATGTTCATCCAATAGCCAAGACTTTATTCTCTGATGGTGACTGCATCTTCCAAGACGATAATGCTCCAATACATACCGCTCGAGTGGTTAAGAATTGGTATGAAGAGCATAAAAGTGAGCTAGAACACATGGAATGGCCTCCCCAATCTCAAGAAATCAATATTATTGAACATTTGTGGTTCATTTTGGAGCAACAAGTTAGGAGCCATTATCCTTCAGCGTCGCATCGCAAAGAGCTGGAGAAGGTGTTAATCGAAGAATGACTGAAAATTCCTCTGGATGAAGTCAGGAAGCTGTATGATTCCATTCCTAGACGTATTAAAGCTGTCTGTGAGGCTAAAGGAGGACCAACTCCATATTAAATAAATTTTCTTTGAATTTAACAAGTGTTCCAATTATTTTGTACAACCGCAATATATTATTTTTATATTATATATGCGCGGTCCTTATTGGAAAGCGATCAATATCAGTGATAAAGTTAACATATTTAGTTGTGTTGATGCGAATTTGTGACTCAGGGTTTCACGCTATTTAATTACGATCGCAAATACCTTGAAACGCAGGGTCACAAACTCAAATCAGTCCAACTATATATATACCGCGCATATAATAAATAAATAATTATATATATATATATTTATATACACACACTTTTCACACACACACACACACACACACACACACACACACACACACACACACACACACACATGTATATTGTATGAGTGTGTGTGTGTTTTTAAATGAGTCCGAATCGAGCTATCGTCAGATAGGTCTGACACTTTATTCCTATATAACAACCCTGAAGTAGAACAATGCAATTGATATACTTTTAAAATCCCGCTGTATCATAGATGTTTAATATACAATGAATAAAGCATAGCGCTCCTAAACAAAGAATAATTCAAAAAGCAAACTTTGTTGTGAATGGCAACATGTAGACTTGTTATATTACCTTCAGAATCTATAATTAATGAACTTGAAAGAAATCTGAAAATTAAAAAAAAATTATCGGAATCACAAGAAGAAAAATTAAATATTTAAACAATTCAAATCAAATATTAATTACACATCCCAATCAGAGGTTTGCCGAATAAACGATAAACAAGATTGGCAAAAATATATGTACGAGCCATCTCGTAATTTAAAAAGAAACAAAAATCTTCATGAATAATTACCTTCAAGACGTAATCGATCATTCCATATAAATTATTTTTGTTTTTGTTTTCGTAATTTTCTGTAAATTTCCAAGGTTAGACATTGAAGAGGGTGATAGGGATTTTGGTTGTTCTCAACGGCTTTCAATTCTGAAATGTCTTAGCTTAAAATAGCTCTCATCTAATCTTAGAAAGCCCAGCCAGCCTCCCCTAATTATAAAAAGTAAAAGTGTATTTGGGAAACACAGTTACGTAAAACGCACAGACACACAGACACAAAAAAATAATACATATATGCCTCCGAATATATATATATATATATATATATATATATATAGAGAGAGAGAGAGAGAGAGAGTAGCGTC
The DNA here is from genome assembly GCA_903632075.3 of Acanthosepion pharaonis. Classification (NCBI taxonomy): domain Eukaryota; kingdom Metazoa; phylum Mollusca; class Cephalopoda; order Sepiida; family Sepiidae; genus Acanthosepion; species Acanthosepion pharaonis. Next base: position 1,199,357 of record CAHIKZ030000029.1, read on the forward strand.
CAAAACTAAGGGACAAAATTTTAAAACCTAATATTTGTTAGAAATAACAACTGTGAAAAGCTGAAATTTTGACAACTGGTAGTTGTTATCATGATTCATATTTTAGTATGTTATTATGGATGATAACGACTACCAGTTGTCAAAATCATCTTTTCAACAATTCTGAAATTGAACTGGTTTTATATTTATATATTTATATATATATATATATATATATATATATATATATATATATATATATTTAAAGTGAACATTGAAGTCAACACTTAGAGGCGACAGTCTGTTTCATACTAGACTCAATTGTCGGGACTGACGATTGCGTCTTGCGTAAATCTTTGTCGTAACATCTCTAAATTTAATAACATTATATTGAACGAAGAACGCCAAATATCTCTGATATTGAACACTTTATCCCACAAATATAGCACACGTTAAGACTATATATATATATATATAAATGACAATAGGAAAACTGTAGTTATTGCTGACGCCTTTTGTATAATGTGGACTTCCTCAAAGTAAAAAAAACTAAATGAATTTAATTAAAGAACATAGCTAATAATAACAAAAAAAACAGAATGTTCTTAGCAAATGGAGGAATGTAGAGAACGCTATTTTCTTCCACCCGTGACAATAACTGACCTTATTTTCAGGTAACAATATGGAAATAGCGTTCTCTACATTCCTCCAGTTGCTAAAAACTTTCTGTTTTCTTTGTTAAATTAATTACAAATTAAATTCATTTTTTTTCTTTGAAATATTACATTGAACAAAATGCGTCGCAATAGCAACAATTTTGTCTTATCATTATAAATAAATTTGTCTTTTCTCAGGTTAACTCAGAAATTTTCATATATATATATATATATATATATATGAAAATTTTCAAATATATATATATATATATATATATATATATATATATATATATATACGTGTGTGCATGTGTGTGTGTATTTATTTTAATCCTCAAATTCACGGATCCATTTCTTATTGGTGTTACAAAAGTGAGTAAGAAATACGCCATAGTTTTGATTATTTCTTTTATTTTCCTAAGTACTTTCAATCTCATCCAAGGCCATCTTCAGGGATGAATTGCTAAAGCAAAAAAAAAAAAAAAGAAATAGAAATAATGTAATTGTTAGTTGTGAATTTCTTTTGTAAATGCATATGAAATACCCTCTGTGATAGTCAATTTAAAAAATAACTGATACGAATATACATTGGGTGCCAAATTATTATTGAGATAACATTTTTCTAATATTTTAAAATCCGTCCAATCAATTCACACAAAATTTTCACACAATGTTGCCAACTCTGACCTGCGCAATCACAGAAATTTTCGTATTGATCTGCGTAATGTAAACGAACTGGCGCCATATTTGTTATCAGAAAAAAGTTAACTAGTTAATAATTTGGCACGCAGTGTATAAGGGGGTTAACTTGAATTATATTTCTTTATTAATGTTTTAAAATACTCGACTTACTATTAGATAAATAAATAAATAAAAGGAATGAGAAAAACTACGGCGTCTTTCTTAATCAGTTTAAAAACAACACTGAAAAATTGGGTCGTAAATTTGGAGAGGATTAAAATAAAAAGAGACATAATATGTCTAGATTATTACACCACACATATTCTCTATAAATACACACACACACACACAAATATATATATATATATATATATATATATATATATATATATATATATATATATATAATTAATGTAGTATATTTGAGCTTGATATGGTAATTTAGCCACGTACGCATGGACTCACCCTGCTTTAAATAGGAGCAGGTACTGCCTTTTGAAGAGGGAAGTTTCCAGCAATCAGCTCTGACAGTCGGACCGAGCATTCTTGCTGTAACAATCTCGTTTGTATATGTTTGTATTACTGTTTTTGTTAATATATTTGTTTAACTCATTTCCTCTTTTGTGTCTTTATTTCTGGCCATAACAAAGCCACAACAGAGTAGCAACTTTAAAAAAAAAAACATCTTTTGTTAAATATGACAGACAAAGAATATTTAATTAATTATTTATTTATTTTTCCAGCGTCCTTATATTTTTTTCCGTTTCATGAGAGCGAGGATGTGAAAACGCGAACATATTGTTCATTGTCACAACCGGTTTCTGACACTTCTTTAGCTATTTTCAATGGGTTTTTGTTTTAGGTGTTGTTAATCTCGCAATGAGAGAGATCATCTGAATTAAACATGTGCCCCCCTCTATAAACCCCATCTTATTTTTACAGTGGGAGTTATGTGTTGAAAATTAAAAAACAAAATTAGAAAAACAATAACACAAATTACAGCCGTGCTCAGCAGGTGAAGGCTCGGAATAAACGCTCTTGCGTGTATCTAAAACCACAACAACAATAAGAAATAGACCAAAATCACATTCAAAATGACTAAAGTAGTAATCAAACGTACTTGGGACAATGGACAATTTTGGAAATTTTGCAATTCCTTATTCATATCAATTACAAACATGTAAGAACGCTGGAAAAAATAATTAGCCTTTCATATTTAACACACACACACATATATTAAATCAATTAATTTATAATATATATATATATATATATATATATATATATATATATATATATATATATATATATATAATGTGTGTGTGTGTGTGTATTTAACCAGCATTTTTCATTGATGCATGTTTCATAAAATAATATAGACAGGTTTTTAATTCTTTTCATAACGTTTATCATTAAACGAAGAAAGAAAAACAACATATTGATACATATTTTTACTCCTATCTAAGCTTTCGGCTTACATAAGCCATTATCATAGATGACAATTACATTACAATATATTAAGCAATACACAGACAAGACAATGATGATATTCTTTTTCTGTTTACATGGAAGATTTCCAAGCAACGACAAACTCGTGCATACAAGACGCTGGAAGTGAAAATCGTACAGCAGCTCATAACGTCACATTATGAACTAACTAAACACCAAAAATTAATTCCTTAAACTTGGAGAGTAAATATAATCGACTTTAAAAAAAAAAAAATTGAGACGCTATACCAAAACATTGTTATACTCCCGGATGAACAACTAATAGAAACAGCACCAGAATTTAAAGACTTACTTAAGGTCGAGGCTTTCAAGTATTGGCATGATAAAAGCAGAAACTCCTCAAAATACTTTCTAAACAACTAAATACTGTAATTTTCTTTCTTCTTTTAATGACAATGTTATTAACTCTATCAGACGATATGAAAAGAATTTACATAAAACAGACAAAACTTGCCCATATTATTTAATGCATCAATATATATATATATATATATATATATATATATATATATATATATATATATAAATAAAAAGGATGTGTGTGTGTGTGTGTGTGTGTAACGAATGCACGGGCGCAATTATTGACGGATTTGCACCAAAATTTACATTCACATGCTCCAAATTAGCGAAAAAGGCCAAGGCCGACTTTGCATTTCCCAACTCTCATCGATAGTGGAAATAATCGATTTTTCATGCTTCTACGGCAGTTTTCATGTAGTTTGCGGCCATTTTCTACTGGCCACAGTGAGAGCCTATAGCTGGCTGCCACAAATAGGCAGGAAGATTCTATTGGCCAGCGTGAGAGCCAACAGCTGACTGACACGAATGCTAACTAGCATGCTAGCATGCAAAAAACAATAAAATCGATAACTGCATTCGTCACAAGTGGGAAAAATCTGCATGGCACTTTACTCTAATTGGCTCATTCGCTTGCTTAAACCCAACGTTGATTCTGATTCCGCAGAACTGGGTTGGATGTGAAACAGTATTTGTTGTTAACATTCTTTTTTCATTCAGTTTTTCCAGTTACGAGTCCTTTTTTTAAAGCTGATCGTTTTGTGTTCATTTTGTTTAGTTCTTTTTTCGTAACAGATTTAAAGTTTAATATAGAGCTTATAAAAAAAATTCGCAGTGTGAGATAGGCAAGAAGTAAGGCATGTAGCAACATCAGCACGGCAAAGGGCTCTCCTTTAAAGGCAAGGAAGGGCAAAAAAATTTTAAGTCAAGTTATAGCGATTGCTGTATGAGTCGTAAGATTTTTTAATCATTTACTGGCAACGCCAGGCCATGCTGCTAGTACATATATATATATATATATATATATATATATATATATATATATATATATATATATTGCTGTAAAAACATTAGGCTAAATATTACTTGACATAATTAAAGAAAACTGATGGTAAAAAATGAAGATGAACAGGAAAACAACCTGTTTCGCACCCGCACTTCAAAGTTTTTAATCGAGACAGAAAGAGTAAAAAAAATACAATAATTCTAAATTAGCGAATGAATGATGAAAGAAGGGAGAAAAAAGTAGGTGAGAAGTACTAGAGACGAATGTTAGCAACCCCCAGCAAGCACTCACGCTGTTTACAGAGAGATGGTTTGCCAGACTCGATATACAGTGACTCTAGTACTTTTAGATGAAATAAAAAGACTGACTGGGACAAAACAGTAAACCAGTCAACACTGAATTCAGCCGCAAACTTCTTCTTTTTATGTGTCATGTCCTTTCAGGACGTAGGCGATCATGGTTCTCCAGCTTTCGCTATCCCTTGACACTCTCAACAAGTTCCTTCCCTCTGCTTCCTCACCTCGCCCACGTTCTGTCATCCACTTGCTTAAGCCCGCCAGGAATGTCACGCGTTGTTTTTCCTTGTCTCTCTTTCCCTCTATTTGATTTGTGAGTATCAGATTCTCCAGGCCCTCCTTCCTCATTATGTGTCCCAGAAACTTCAGCTGTCTCTTACTGATGTCAAGTATATGCCTCCTCCTTGTTTACAACCTCTCTAAGATCTCAGCGTTGCTCACACGTTCGGTCCATGATATCCATAGCATCCTTCTGTAGAACCACATCTTCGTCGCCTCGAGTCTCTTCTTCATCTTTGAGGAAAATGTCCAACATTCGCTGCCGTAAAGAAGGACAGATGTCACGTAACAGTTCAGTATTCTTTTCTTTGTTACCAAAGTAATCCTTCTGTCTCGCAATACTCTGCCCAGCTTTTGGAATGCGTCCTTGGCCATTCCAATATGTCTACGGATTTCAGTGTCGCACTTACCGTTCTATGTGAAAATAATTCCCAGATATTTAAACTACCGGATCTACTTCATTATAGCGTTCCCTACCTGCAAATCACAATTCGGGTTCATTCTTTTACTGGTGACCATAAGCTCTGTCTTCTTGTAGTTTATGCTTAGTCCCTTCTTCACACTCTCCGTCCCTACCTTCTGTCGGATATTTTGTAATTTCTTTTCCGTGGCTGCTATCAAAGATATTACATAGGGGAAATTTTTTATCTATATCTCTGAGATGTGATAATCTTTACTTGCATTATTCACATTATTCGGACTGTTATCCTCATCTTCATTGCCATATTCACAACATTTCAGCCGTTGAATGATCTGGCCTTCATCAGGAGCTGTCTATATCTCTGAGATGACGTATTATGATGCCTTGCATTATTGACATTATTCGGACTGTTATTCTCATCTCCATTACCATATTCACAACGTTTCGGTCGTTGTACGCTCTGGCCTTCTTCAGGATATCTGAGATGAGGTATTATGATTACTTGAATTATTTACATCATTCGGACTGTTATCCACATGTTCATTGCCATATTCACAACGTTTCGGCCGTTGTACGCTCTGGCCTTCTTCAGGATATCTGAGATGAGGTATTATGATTACTTGAATTACTTACATTATTCGGACTGTTATACTCATCTTCTTTGCCATATTCAAAACGTTTCGCTCATTTTAAGGTCCCGCCTTCGTCAGGATCTGTCTATATCACTGAGATGTTATATTATGATTACTTCATTATTTACATTATTCTGAGTCTTATATTCATCTTCATTGCCATATTCACAACGTTTCCGCTGCTGTACGCTCCGGCTTTCTTCAGGTTGTTGGAATTTCGAACTGAACCCTTCATTTCGTCCACCGGAGTAGATTGTTCTAGTTCCAAGTGCCATGCCTCTTCCGGATGTTATTTTCCTTTAACTCGACAGGTTTTGGCTCATCACTGCTGTGGCCTGATGTTGAACTCACAACTCTTTGGGTCAAGTCGCTGGATTTAACCAACGTCTTTATCCACTGGGCCAATCTATCTCGTTGAACGAAATAAAGGGCTCGTTTCGTAATTCTAAACACCTGAAGAAGCTCGGAGCGTACAACGGTCGAAACGTTGTGAATATGACAATGAAGTGGTGGATAACGGCCCGAATAATGTAAATAATTCAAGAAAATGTCTTATTATTAAAATTCTGGTATTCTCTGCATGCAAATGTTTACTGAGTGTGAGACAATATGATAAAAAAAAAAAAAAACAGTATTCACCTGAGAGGACAATAAAAAGACAAGATTTAAGAAGGCAGAAGATAGCGATTGGCATTGCATATGAATTTCAGAAGATCAAAATTACTGTGAAGCCGGAAGAGAGTTTCACGAGCCAGTAGTGCGAGAGAAGAGACTGTGAGCATAGAACTTACAGTTTTATCTCGCTATTTCAACTCTAAAAGGATTTTTTTGGAAACGCTATAATGGATTAAATTACAGGAACAAAAAAAGTATTTGCAGAGTATTTGATGAGCGACAGCTCATACACAAACTAGAAAAATTCTCCGAAAAAAAAAAACAGTCTTTGTCGGTTGACTTCAATAAAACTTGAATTTGAAAGGGATCTTGCTACATAAGTAATACGTTTCAGATATATGTGCCCGTATGTCTGTACGTGAATGTCTGTATTTGCGAGTGTCTCTCCAAAGCGTTGAAAGCAATTTCTTTCAGCAAATATTTCCGTAATAGCGTTCTCAAATAGCGAAGTTAAAAAAAGAAAACTTTATTGGCATTAAAAGGAAATTGAGTGCCCAACGAATGTGAAAATATCATGCAGTTATATATTTTAACTTAGTCTGATCATATCTATCTATCTATCTATCTATCTATCTATCTATTTCAGTCAGATCACTATCTATCTATCTATCTATCTATCTATCTATGTCTGTAGATGTTATTATATTCATTATCTATCTATCTATCTATCTATCTGATTCTTTTAATTATCTCAGTCAGTTCATTATTTATCTATCTATCTATCTATCTATCTATCTATCTCACTCTTTTAATTATCTATCTCAGTCAGTTCATTATCTATCTATCTCTCTATCTATCTATCTATCTATCTCACTCTTTTAATTATCTATCTCAGTCAGTTCATTATCTATCTATCTATCTATCTATCTATCTATCTATCTATCTCATTCTTTTAATTATCTATCTCAGTCAGTTCATTATCTATCTATCTATCTATCTATCTATCTATCTATCTATCTATCTCATTCTTTTAATTATCTATCTCAGTCAGTTCATTATCTATCTCTCTATCTATCTATCTATCTATCGCATTCTTTTAATTATCTATCTCAGTCAGTTCATTATCTATCTATCTATCTATCTATCTATCTATCTATCTATCTATATCATTCTTTCAATTATCTATCTCAGTCAGTTCATTATCTATCTATCTCTCTATCTATCTATCTATCTATCGCATTCTTTTAATTATCTATCTCAGTCAGTTCATTATCTATCTATCTATCTATCTATCTATCTATCTATCTATCTATCTATCTATCTCATTCTTTTAATTATCTATCTCAGTCAGTTCATTATCTATCTATCTATCTATCTATCTATCTATCTATCTATCGCATTCTTTTAATTATCTATCTCAGTCAGTTCATTATCTATCTATCTATCTATCTATCTATCTATCTATCTCTATCTCATTCTTTTAATTATCTCAGTCACTTCATTATCTATCTATCTATCTATCTATCTATCTATCTATCTATCTATGTAGATATGTTATTATATTGATTATCTATCTATCTATCTATCTATCTATCTATCTATGTAGATATGTTATTATATTGATTATCTATCTATCTATCTATCTATCTATCTATCTATCTATCTATCTATGTAGATATGTTATTATATTGATTATCTATCTATCTATCTATCTATCTATCTATCTATCTATCTATCTATGTAGATATGTTATTATATTGATTATCTATCTATCTATCTATCTATCTATCTATGTAGATATGTTATTATATTGATTATCTCTCTCTCTCACTCTATCTATCTTGATAGATAGATAATACATTTTATAAGAAATGTTCTATATCCTTTGTAATTTTCTGTAAAATGGAGCCTTTCTTTGTTGATGACATCGTAGTTTCTTTTTTACTTTCTATAAACACATATTTGAATATGTTACATATGGTATTATTTGAATATCAACAACTATATAATTAATCACTCTTTTTCTCTCTCCGTCCAACTGTCTTTATATCTAAGTGCAATGCGTACGCTATCATGGCTACTCGCAATTACTTTACAATCTCTGAATTACCAATACTTCTTCCCAAATTGCCTCATCAGATCGAATCATCCATAATGGTGTCATGTAGAGCATCAAACGCGTTTAGAAATGTCTAAACTGTCAACTTTATACAACTGATTGACTAACAATGGCTTCCGGCCACTGTTTATCTTAGACTGGACTATATTTCTTTGAACCTCGTGAACTGGAGCTACACATTCGCAAAGAAAGTATTGTACCCAATGTCAAAAAATACTTTATTTGAGGAATTTCAACTAAAATGGTTATCACATGTAACTCGGAGAGAAAATAATGAAATAATGCAGATGACTGTGTTCTACAGAATTTCAGACAAACGTTTAAGAGGTGCAGAATTAATTTCAACTCGGAACTAATTTCAACTCGGAACTATTCAAACGAAATTGAAATTAATTCATTGATTTTCTTAAATTTTGATCCATAATGGCTTCTTTTAAAAGAGAATGTTTTCCGAGTTGAAATTAGTTCCGAGTTGAAATTAGTCCTGAGTTGATAGTAGTCCATATATATATATATATATATATATATATATATATATATATATATATATATTCTTGAATTATTCACACAAAAACAAATGCAAAGGTTAATGATTTAATTGGCGAGAAATCCATCGTCGCAAACAATTCAAATAATATACAAAAACCTCCGTTATGAATGAAATGATCCTTGTTTCTATAAATTTCTGCCGTATTAGTTCTTATTTTTACTACAAGCTTTCGTCTGTTCCTACAGACATCTTCAGGTATAGAATAGATGCTGTTCTTGTTTTTTTCTCTTAGTAATAAGAGGACAACGAAAATATATGTATTGTTGTATCCGAAAATGCTATTGGAAATGAGTTATTGTTTTTGGAGCGCGCAGTAGCAACGCTGAGTTTGATTTTAAATTTTTAAAAGTTGTGCGTCCATATACAAATATGGTGATGAACGAATTTTTTACTGGTAAATTTTCTGTCAAAGTGGCATGAACTATAATGTTCAATAATTACAGTAATGTCGCAGTTATTATCCAAAAGTCGCACTTGGATCAGTTATTTAAATTACGATAAACGTGCAATCAATTTACAAATTCATGAATTATTCACACAAAAACAAATGCAAAGGTTAATGATTTAAATGGCGAGACATCCATCGTCGCAAACAATTCAAATAATATACAATGTTAATCTACAACCCAGTGTGTCTGAAGATTTGAATTTTTTAATATTTTTTTTATTGTTCAATATATATATATATATATATATATATATATATATATACTCGTCCCAGAAATTCCTCCTACTATACCTCCCAGAAATACCTCCCACATATACCTAACAGTGATACCTCCCACGTGACAATAACTCATTAGCTATACAGCGACATCATAGTTACTAATATCTTACCATTATGTGGGAGGTATTTCAGGGAGGTATATATGAGATATATTTCTGCTGCTTTCAGTAAATCTATCTATCTATCTATCTATCTATATATATATATATATATATATATATATGTGTGTGTGTGTGTGTGTGTGGCACCATGCATCCGGACGATTTGAAAGAAATATTTATAGATATATGATTTGCTTTTTTACGGTTTATCAACCATTTGATAATTATTTAATGCCGAAAAATATTTTAGGTTTTAAGAATAATTCTTTCTTTGCATTCAAGCGATTTGGGAGAAAGAAAGAGAAAACGAAGAAGAAAGAAAAAAAAAGAAATACCAGACGGGTCATAGGGGAACACACACACACACACGCGGCTTAAGAGACGGAAATGAGGAGGAATAAGGTTATTGTTGATAGATATCAGATGTCGAAAATATCTAGGTCACCTACGAACAAACGTTGACCGATTTCCGCTTGTCCACGAAAAATGAAATTTTGTTATCATTGGATGTCACCAAAAAGAAGAAATCCATTGTTGAACATTGACGAAACACAGACGGTCTTCCCTGGGTGTAAAGAATTGAAAAAAAAAAATTCCCACACAAGTAGTTTTCGCTGGCTAAGTTTTTTTTTTTTCTTTTGACAGAATAAACGTTTGCCCTGTGATAATAAAGATTTTTTGTTATGAAACCTTGGGCCGAAAGGAAAATGAAATGTATTTATTTTTTGCTTTAGAAACGCCAGGTAGGCTAGGAAAATTTCTTTCTTAGATCATATCCAATTAGCGATAAACTGCTTGACGAACACCACGTGTTAAAGCCGAGAGTGTCACATCGGCCGCTCATGATAAGGGCGATTTAATGAGTTTTTTTTTGTTAAGCAAGGTATTTCTTTCCCAAAACAAAGCCACGGGTTATTCACGCCCGACTAAGACGTCATTGGCCAGGTGGATCACATGACGCACGAAGGAGGAGGAAAAATACCCGACGAAGACGTCATTGGCCAAGTGGATCACATGACGCACGAAGGAGGAGGAAAGATACCCGACCAGGACCTCATTGGCCCAGAGCGGTCACGTGACGCACGAAGAAAATCAGTCGACGCCTCTATCAGAGTGTAAGTGGGAGAAGCCGAATCGAAGAAGTGGGGGAAGTTAGTGCACGCCCCTCAGAAGCACAGGGAGAGAGTGGGAGTGAGAAAGGAGTTACCAAAAATGGAAAAGAGTGGAAAATCCCGAAAGAGAAATAAGAAGGGTAGATACGTATTTAGAATTATCGAAGAATCCCCGACGCCAAACAGACCCACCCCAGTTTTGACGGGGTCAATAAAAACGAAGCCCCACCAGACAGAAATCAGTGCAGCCGCGGAGGCGGGCCGAGTTCGTTCGCCCCCTAGCGGGTAGAAGGGGCCAGTTCGTTTGGCCTGAGTGAAGAAGTTCGTTCGACCCAAGCTGGCGAGAAGAAGTTAGTTCGCGCACCGGCGGCAGAGTGCCCAGTAACTCAGACTCTGGAGAGTTTGAGTTCAGCCGCAGACCCTGGCGAGAAGTTTTGAGCTCCGGACGACAAGCAGAGATGAGCGCCCAGTGTTGAAACCACATCAAGATAGCTGACCAAGATTCACGCACACTTTTGGACTCTTCTTCAACCAAGAACAAGTAGTTTGAAGAGCGACTTAGAACCAGACCACAGAAATAAGTTTTTTTCGACTTTCGTCCAAAGACACACCGAAACACAAATTTCTTAGAGAGTAGACAACTTGAAGCGTTAGAATTTGCATAGCGAAAGCGTCGTGCCACAATCCACAGAACGGGTCGGGAAGTAGACATAGTCCTATGTACCAAACAAATAGACATAAAAAGTTTGTTACCTTGTTCTTTGATACTTTGAACTTTGTGAGTTTTCATTTTATTTTCTTTTATACATATTTGTGTGTTATCACCCCCGTTGAAATTAACTTGCATTACGGCCCCAACCCCTGTTTGATCTCGTCTGTCTAAGATCAATTCACAACGTGGGTAGGCAGACTGGAGATCAGTGCAGTTACCCTGGTAACCAGGCGTTGGAAGCAGGTTGGGAACGGCGAGGCTGGTATCAATCTAACCAGATTCCTACCCGAATCACCAAAGGGTTAGAACGTCACGTTTGGAGCAGCGACACCCGGACGGAACGGCGAGGAGCGAACAGCTGACGCCGCGGCGAAGACGTCACAATTGGTGCTGTTTAGGGACGTCACAACTGGCGCCGTGGTAGATCAGGATAGAACGTCACAGTCGGCGCTGCGACCGGGGGACGACGTCACATATATATATATATATATATATATATATATATATATATATATATATATATATATATATATATATATATATATATATATATATAGAGAGAGAGAGAGAGATAGAGAGTCCAAGCACAAAGTCCAAAGAAAGAAAAAAAACCCTCCAAACGATTAAAGCAACTAACTAAAGTGCTCAATATACGAAGTAGAGCGAACCTAATATAAACCCTAACGAGCCAGGCAAACCTACCTAGGTTTCACCTAAACGGATAGTCAGGGTAATGCTGGCAATGCTATATATATATATATATATATATATATATATATATATATATATATATATATCGAAATAAAAGTATAAAACTTAATATTACAAGACACATTAAAAAAAAAAGGGCGAAACAACCAGTTTCGCTCCACTCTTCAGACTTCAACGGGAGATTTAAAATTAACACAGATAAATGTACAATAAAAGGAAGTTGTGAAAATTACGATTGTAAAAAAAATATATATATATATATATATATATATATATATATATATATATATATTCTAAGGTAGACCTGTTTAACATTTGGAATATTGGTGGAATCGAAACATTTCTCATACAGTCTCAGTTAGGATGGACTGGTCATGGCTTCCGAATGTCTGATGACAGGATACACAAGATCCTAATTTACAGCCAGTTAGATTAGAGCTACAGAAATGTAGGACACCCATGGCTAAGATACCAAGATACAAATGGTGGCGCTGCTTGGAACAGGTCATGTTCTAAGTTAAGTTTAGAAGCTGCGATATGTCCAACTTCACCTGGTCGACAAAATTGAAGAATCTCAAAATATTAACAAATATAATATTAACTGTTGATAGATTAGGTGTAAGCATATAAATCGCAGATTAACATTCAATCATAAAAATGTCAAGAGAAGAAATTCTCAATTCGTGCAAGTTTTTAGCACAAAAGACAGATAATGAATTTTTATTTTTTTAATATAACATGACATATATGTGGTAGATGGGAAAAACATCGAACTTCAATTATAAAATATGTATGCATGGTGTATCCACGTGCCAAGGTTTCAAAGAATCTGTCGGTAAGTCCAAGATATTAACTGACATCGTAATTTCAATCGGATTTGACAGGGAATAAAATTATTCACTGACATATAATTTCAAATAAAATTCACATATACTCTGTATTTTTTTTCTATGCCTGAAAGAGTTCAATTCCAAAACAGACATGTGGTTTTGATTTTAAACACGTACAGATATTAACGTGTTTACATTTCTGTGAATGTTTATGTGTGTGCGCACGCGCGTACGTGTACCAGTGTGTATGTAAATGTGTGTATCTGTGTATGTATAAATAAATCCATATTCCCCTACTGCATTCGATAGTTTGATTAGCAGACATTGAGTTTTGAAATGATTCATGAATAATTTAAAATGAATTTGTGATAAATGATTACATGTCTTAAATTTATCGCAGAAATATATATATATATATATATATATAGTACAAGCAACAAGTTTTAGGCTACCATGTATTCATTTAAAAAAAATACCTTAAATTGAGATATTTTTGCATTTTTTAATAGAAAATAATGAAATAGCCTGCTACCGGTGTGCGTGGCGGCACTGTAGGTAGTAATCACCTATAAGTATCCGTTAGGACAGCGGAGAGGAGAGTTGAGCTGGGATCTGCGAGAACTAGCGGCCTTCCAATAGCAGCATCCACACAACTGTACTGACGTGCGACGACCGAGCGCATAACTATTATTCCTTGCTCGTTGTGCTGCTTTCAACAATAAACATGTTACTATTTATCCACCGTGTTTGTCCAGTCCATATTCCTATTAGCACGGAATATATATATATATATATATATATATATATATATATATATATATATATATATATACAGACATGACAGAAATTGAATAGACACCAAGATACATTTTATTTCTGATTTTTTTTAATAACCAAGATAAATTAATTTAGATTATTTGATTAAAATTGCATATAAAAATACTGGAACATGCCATGAACCAAAGGAGTTTCAGACCTATCCGAATTTCAGCGAGGGCGTATCGTGGGCCAATATGAAGGTGGTATTAGTCAAAGAAAAATATCTGAAAATCTTTCAATATCCCGTTCTACTGTTAATAGAGTGATCGTACAATTCACCAGAGAGGGCAAGAAGTGCACAAAACCTCAGCCAGACCGCCCTGGGCCCTCTGAAAGAACCATGCGTCTTGTCGAAAGAAATGTTGAACAGGATCCACGTTGCAAGGCCTCTCACATAGCAACACAAGTTGATGTCAGTCCCAGAACAGCTGTGAGATATCTTCACAAGCTGGGCTACTATGGCAGAGCTGCGAGAAGGAAACCACTTCTCCGTCCAGCCAATATCAAACACAGAAAGGATTGGGCTCATGAGAGGGTGGAGAGACCTGTGACCATTCGGACCACTGTCATTTTCTCTGATGAGTCAAGATTCGCATTATTTTCCGACAGTGGAAGAGTATGGGTATGGAGACTCTGTAGTCAAGAGTTTGATTTAAAAAGACTGCAGCCAACGGTGAAACATGGAGGCCTTTCATTAATGGTATGGGGTGCAATTTGGAGTGATGGTCTCTCAGAGCTTGTGGAGTGTGAAGGAAACATTAATTCAACCAAATATGTTTCTATATTAAAGAAAGGGATCTTTCCAATATTCTCAAGTAGTAGAATGATCAAAGTTGACTCCCTATTTATAGAAGATGGAGCTCCATGTCACACTGCACAAGCAACGCAACATTGGTTGAGACAAAATGGGATCAATAAACTTCCATGGTCAAGTCAGTCCCCGGATATTAACCCTATTGAACACCTTTGGGGCATATTAGATCGAAAACTCCGCAAAAAGAACAGGAAGCCATCTTCTAAGCCCGAACTTTTAGGATTATTGCGTCAAACATGGCGAGAAATCCCTCAAGATGATATTCGTGAACTCATCGCTAGCATGCCTAGAAGGGTCCTTGCATTAAAAAGCAAAAGGGATGTCAACCAAGTATTAGTTATTAAACTTATGACCATTTATAAATACTTCATTTGTATAAATTACTTGTTTAATAAAATAAATGGTTTCTGTGAGCGTCTATTCAAGTCTGTCATGCCTGTATATATATATATATATATATATATATATATATATATATATATATATATATATATATACAAGCACCAAGTTTTAGGATACCATGTTTTTACTTTTTAAAAATACATTAAAATGAGATATTTTTTGCATTTTTTAAAAGAAAAAGATAAAATTTCAGTATCTACAGTCGAGTGCTTTTCTTTTTCAGTTTTTCTCCAGGCTTATTACCCAAAAGTTCTAATTTAGATTCGTCCGACCACAGTACCTTTTTCTTCATTATGAATATTTTGTATGAGAAATATATTTTGTTTTCACCATTCACCCCTCGGTAAACTTTTCGAGATTTCGCAAATTTCCAGCTAAGTTAAATGTTAATACATGTTCTAAATGTTAACTAAAGAATGACTAATGCTGCAATTAAAGCATATATAGTTGTTTCTGTTCGAATAAATATACGATTGTACAATAGAGGACCGGGTGATGAGGTGAAGATGAAAAAGAAAACACGTGCGCTTATATTTCCTACTAGAAGAAGGTCCATCTACAATAGAATGTTGGATTTGGATTAAGGAAGAAAGACAAGCAAGATATATATATATATATATATATATATATATATATATATATATATATGTCAACAAATATATGTATTAAACAAATTAAAAATAATTAAGACATAACAATTGTATGTTTGTGTGAACATTTGTGTTTGTTCGTTGGTGAATGTTCGTATTTTGGTGAATGTTCTTATTTTGGTGAATGTTCGTATTTTGGTGAATGTTCGTATTGTGGTGATGTCTGTAATGTTCATAGCGTTTTCCCAATAATGGGAAACGCTGATCCTCTAAGAGCTTACATTTTGTCGCTGAAATGAAGAAGAAAGAGAGATTTACCTCACCTCACCTCCACGCGAGATAGGATTCGGCACGAGGCCTGAAAGAAAAAAAGAGGTCGAGTGAAGAAGTTGCCTAGTAATTATAATATAGGGGAAGAGACTCCTGGTGAAGAATTAGAGGACTAAGGAGGAGGTAACTCCGACAGTACCATTACGACAGTAATTTCATAGATTACTATTTATTTTTTTTTAATTTTGAAATAATTTACACAAAATAGCAAAATCAAAGCAGCTAAGCATTAGGCCAAGGGAACAAACTGAAATTTTCTTAAAAGAAAGCCAATCTCAAAGACAAATTTTCCAAGCGGAGTGTTTCAAGATATTGGATGTATTATTCGTTAAAACACTTATAAACTGGCGCCAATATTATCAGAAAAATTGACAACTGCTGCTAAAGATAAAACTTGATCATTGAGCAAAAGAAACAGACGGAAAACAGCTCTGGAGTTAACAGCTGAAATATTTTATCCCCACAGCAACCAATCTTTGGTGAAAATACTTATATCAAAACCGCTAACACTATTTTTTATAAGGAATAAATTCTTACGCATCCTCAAGGAATGTGAGTTAGTGAAGAATTTGCAAAATATCCGAGTCTGAAAAATAAATTATTTTACACTGTTTTCGTTAACCACTCGAGATTGCTGACAGCACAAGTATTTACTCCCGTCGATAAAGTAAAACTGACAGCTGCTGTTGTTTCAAAACGAAACTACTATCTTTTATTCGTCATAGAGAATTATTTTTATTTTCTATCCGCATGGCTGATCTTAACCCACCAAGAGAGCATTTGGAGAATGGAGAGTCATTGCGCCTTCTTCGTCACACGTTTTCCGTAGACATGAAGTGGAATGCTTATATTGAATGAATTGAGACATCTGCTGCTAGTAAAGTTTGTTCACTGTGTTGTGCCGAACAATTTCCTCGTCAGAATCTATCATGCACGTTTATAAATCTAACCATTCGTCCGCACATTGAATATTGCTGCCGCATCTGATCTGGTTTTCCTGCTCGAGGTTCTTGAAAAAAAATCCAAGAAAAATCTGTTATAGAAGGGGAATAAAAAAGTAGACCGTTATGGACAAAAAAGCATAAGACATGGACTATTCTTAGCCGAGGCTAATAATAAGTTTTGTAATCATACAACACCCTAATCAGTCGTCCAAGACTTTCAACCAGAACTAACCTTATCCCACGTTGTGATTTTTAGATCATAAGGCAGCCAAAATCGAATCGTCGTGGTCCAAATAGGGCGATGACATCCAGCGAAAAAAAATAAGTCTTGAATAAATTGAACAAAAGCAAATAGTGTTTTTATATCAATCTCCGTACAATAATTGGTTTATATCGGAGTTTGCATGCAATTAATTATCAGCTCAGCCCGCATTTAATTCGGAAGTGATACTATCGTCGATCTGGCAAAAATCTGGCTTGCTCTTGTTGGTAAAGTTTGGCACAAGGCTGAAGTCGGAGGGGTCTTTTCAGGAGAAAATCACTTAGGCCTCTCTTCTGCTCCGACACTTCTCACTGCTACTCAGCGAATTCGCATTCGTATTTATCGACGTAATATGGAGCAAATCTCTTCTCCCAGTCTCTCATATCAATATCTCTAAACTAAACCTTCTCAGTGACCGTGAGTGGATTATCCACCCCACTCCTGTCTCGAATCAACTTCAACCAGGTGAATCAACACGAAATTCGTTATTTAGCGAAAATGAAATTTTCGTTTTATAGGTTGTATCTGCAGCAGTATGTCAATCAATATAGCCTCTTAAATCTGGGTCACTTTTCCGTTTTTCAAACTGCTCGACACACAATTTAAGTCGTTTATGTGTGAATTAAATTCTCAATTCTACCAACGGGTTTTTAAGTACTAACCTCTCTCGTTTCAATGTCTCTTGGAACATAAGACTTTCTTATGTTGAAACAAAATTTTGTTACGTTTTACCGCGACAACGGCAAATAG
>CAHIKZ030000029.1:1222500-1317500 GCA_903632075.3 Acanthosepion pharaonis
ATAATAACTGTTGGACGAGGCGGTCACGTGGGCTGCGGAAAAGAAGAGAAAGAAAGGTTGATGATTGGTTGAGAGCGATCACCTGTGTAAGAGAAATAGATATGCGCCACCCCACCAAGAGTCTGTGAGAAAGTAGGGGTGAAAACAATAACGATAATGGAAAGTCAAAATTAATACGACTTTTGGAATTATCGAGAAAACCCTGACGCCGACAGACCCACCCCAGTTTGTTGCGGCGTCAATATAAGCAGGACCCCAGTCGACAGAAATCAGTTTGAGTTGGAGATGCAGCCGAGTTGGGCTGAGTTGCAGCAGGACCGCGGGCAGGGGAAGATCCTGAACGCGGACATAAGACCTGATTCACTCGCCCCCTTTGCGGGCAAAAAAGACCCTCAGACAGAAGGACTTCCAGCCCAAGTCGAAGACAGAAGAACTTCCAGCCCAAGTAGATGAAGAAGAAGATTGCCTGAAAACCATATTTGAAGTTGGAGCTGAATGAGTTGAAGTTGGAGACTGAGTTGCAGTTCACCCTCGGACGACAGAAGAATCCTCGAAACAAGAAATCCTTCCAGCCAAAGTTGAAGAACAAGAAATCCTTCCAGTTTAATTGAAGACAAGA
Source organism: Acanthosepion pharaonis (assembly GCA_903632075.3). Classification (NCBI taxonomy): domain Eukaryota; kingdom Metazoa; phylum Mollusca; class Cephalopoda; order Sepiida; family Sepiidae; genus Acanthosepion; species Acanthosepion pharaonis. The sequence continues at coordinate 1,223,120 of CAHIKZ030000029.1, forward strand.
AATCTTTCCACTGAATTGAAGCAAGAAATCTTCCACTGAATCGAAGCAAGAAATCTTTTTCTTCCACTGAATCAAGAACCACCAGTCTAAACAGCTGAAACAAGAACTCTCCAAGTCGGGAGAAGAATCAAGCAGAATAATTTGAAATCGAACTGATCGCTAGAAAAATGACAGCGATGAATGAGAGCGGGATGAGAACAATTTTTTTTTATGTAACGGACTTTCACATCACTTTAATCTGAATTTCCTATATGATATATATATATATATATATATATATATATATATATATATATATATATATCATTTTGTTTAATTATTTTATATATATATATATCTGGTGATACGATTTTGGGATATTTCTAATTTGGTGGCTTAACTTAATTTAAGGTAGTCACATCATACAAGAGATATAAAATTAGCGGCTCTAGGGGTACTTGCTAATCCGCTAATTTTAAAATATTCGTGTATGATGCGACCCTTTAAAATTATCGTCGAACAAACTCTCCAGCATAATTTGTCTGAAAAAGACGTGAAACCGATACTCACGCGATATATATATATATATATATATACGTTATATCATTATTTTCCCTTCGTGTTATAAGCGCTATACATTTTTGGTTGTGGTTGTTTGTTTCAAGTAGTGTGGTATCTACTGTTTGGTACAATGTTTTATCTGTGACTCTGAGGCGTCTGTACACGAGCTACGAAGAAGGGTGTTCCTCGCTACATTAGCTCGGAGCCATTTTAAATCTTCGTTAGGAGAAAGAGGTTGTATACAACTGACAGTTTCAGAAACTAGTTTGACGCTATAACATCTATATGAAGGTCTCCATATGGCAAGGTTATTTAAGATCATGTCTCTAGTTTTTTTTAGGTTATTTTTCTGTTTTGTAGCCATTTGCTATGTTCTTCTTATTCTCTGTTCAATTTACATATCACCTTATCTCTGATAGTGACATCACGTGAGGCTCTAGGGTTAGTGTGTTCGCGTAAACATATTTTCGCTCCTATATGCCATGGAAGCTAAGACACAACTGAAATTCTACATATGTGCGTGGTCCATCCTATATTAAATATGGATGTTAGTTAAGCTTTTAATAGTGTGTCTTTTCCCACAGAAAATTCTGGTCAGATGCTTCTAGTCAGGATCATTAAAGATCTGTGGTCGCTCATTGCGCTTCCTACAATTATTCCCAGCACACACGTAACATTGATGATCTAAAAATGCCAAAGATTTCTACACTATTAGAAATAATCTATCAGCAGTGTATCCATTATAATGTCGAGTTCAAGCTCCCAGAGTTCACTTCGCTTTTTCCCGATCCGGTGAAACGGTTTGAACTCTCATTCAGCAGATATCAGAGCACACATGATATAGGCGCGCCATCGTGTAGTAGTGCTGACTACCAATGAGCATACATTTGGTAAGGCAATGTATTCTATTTTAATGGAACTACATCCAGGCCTCTGATCGGGAGATTGGTGGTTTTGAGGAGCGTGGAACAACGTCTTACCTGCTGTTGTTAACAGGTCCATCCTGAACCGGGGTGGTAGCACCTGTTTGGGCACCAGCTATGCCCAAATAGAGAACACCCTATCATTATTAAAGTAAAAAAAAAACATATTTATGCTATATTTATATATATATATATATATATATATATATATATATATATATATATATATAAATATATATAAATATATATATATATATATATATATATATATATATATATATATATATATATATATATATATATAATGTCAGTATATGATAAGTGTCAGCTGTCAATATAACACATAACACCCTTGAGTGCTTAGCTTCGGGGCTACTTGAGATTATCGCCCAAAATTTCATAACTGAATCAATTAAGCTGTCAGATCCTCATACGTCGAAAATAACTGGAGAGTCCCACACACACACACACACACACACACACACACATATATATATATATATATATATATATATATATATATATATATAACCAACAATACATTTTATAAGAAAATGCCCACGAGTACATTTTATCAGTAGTTGAAACCATAAAATTGTGTTCAAAATACTTAGATTCTGGCATTAAATAACCCAAAGAGGTTGATGTGCCGATAAACAAAATCAACCAACCAAAATCCAAATATTTAGATTCTGGCATTAAATCACCCATATAGTTGTTGATATGCAGGTAAACAAAATAAAACCACTAACACGAAAGAACGTTTTAATGGCATTAATCATATATAATATCCGACAATTTCTTATAGAATTCGAAATTTATTCAAAATATAGTTTCGAGGAAACTACATTATAAAACACGTATATCACCGCCTTTTGTAATTATGCCCAAACATGTATATAACAAAAGCTGAGTGTCATCTACCATATACTCAAATGTGAAAGCAGAATAATATATATCATATTTTTATTACTTCAAAACTACCAAGCAAATTAAATTTCGGTATTAAGAATTGGTATCCTGCTAAACAATCAAATCAACTCTATTTTATTGAATACAGATATCTTTGACAAACTTCTCTTTATTCAAAAATCGGCCTCTTTATTCAAGTAAGTCTAATGAGGCACAGGGCCCTGGAGAGACCTCACTATGAACAGATTAGAAAGCTTTAAGCATCTTAATTTATTAACATAATATATAAATTTATTTGACAAATAAGTAGGAAAGCTTATAAATCTATTGCATTTTGTTAGAATTTTCTCAATAGCCATAACAAAAACCGGACATCATAAAATGAGTGTCTAAATCAGTAGTTCCGTGGTGTTGTCGATCAATGCCGAAAACAACTGCTACCCCAGACATTTGTATCGTTGTTTACGGTTCGTCCATTCACATCAGAAGTGTCCCGCCATGATCTCGTCGGCAAATCTCGCCGCCGTCGTGTCTTTGTTTTGAATTCTCGCTCAGTTCGATGACAATCATGTTTGCCAACAGCCGGATAAATCCGTTCACGTTGGCTTCCTTTTTGTTTTCTTTTCATTGTCTACTTGAGCTTCTTTTCCTATTAATGTTCTTTTTTTTCTTTTTCTTTTTTCTCTCTTTTATGACGTCATTATTATTGTCTTTTTTTTTTCTTCGATATTGTTTCTTTTTTTCTCTTCTTTAATATCTTTTGTTTATTCGTTTTCTTTTTCTTATTTGCCGATTTTATTTAGTTTCTTTCAGTTTGTTTCCGTTTTTCCTGTTTTTTTTTTTACTTTTCCATGTGGTTTTCTTTCCTTTTTTTTTGTTTCCAACCCTTGTCAAATATGCTCTTTCATTCTTTCTCCTTGGCTTCCATAATTAATTTCAACGTCGTTTACTGTTTATTTTTTCCATTTTCCATCAGCCTTTCTTTTCCCATAATGTTTTCTTTCTTTATGCCTGTCTTCTATCCTCCAGTTCTTTCTTTCATTTTTATTTACTAATGATCAGCTAATACAAGCCCTAAGAGCCAGTCAAGTTAGACGGTTACAGTGTGCTGTTGTATGAGCGTAATATATGGCAAGGTATGAAGTTTTATGTACGAAAGTTAACGGTTAACTCTAGACTTGACCAGGTAAAGCATTCAATGACTGGAAAACACAAAAGAATGAAAAGACTTTCGAAGAAATTGGTAAACCATTCCTGAACAAGAAACAACGGATAGACCTCTACTCATGTTCAAAAGACGTGTAGTATTTTGAACAGTACGATTTATGAACCTATCTACTCCTACTGAGGGAGATAAAATTATTACTAAATAAAGGCAGAGACTTATGGAATATAGAGATGGAATAGACTACAAGGAATCAGAAACCCAATCTTAAACAATAAACAACAGATAAACCTCCACTCTTTTCAAATGACCAGAAAGATGTATTTAACCGGACGATAAGCGAAACTATCTAATCCTTTCTACATGGTTTTTTTTTCATCTTTTGCCTTCACTGCATCATTTTTATTCTCTCTATATTTATTAAAAGTAAAAACATTAATACGAAACCTGTTTCATTTAATGTTTATTAAAGTTTTTATTGTGTTCTTACAGTTTTAATTTTAGGAGGTCCAGTAGTTTGCAGAAACTGGTATTATTGTACCAGATCTAACATCTCGTCTGCTGTCGCCTCCCTCTGTCTTTTTCACGGTAACTGCTCCGATGAGCTGCTTTCGTTGGTTCTCAGAATTTAAGCGTTCAACTAGGCTGGCATCTCGCTTTCACTCTTTCACTGCCGAAACTGTTAAATATAGCTGTCTCTTCTACTCCAATAGCTTCTTGTCTCGTACCTTTCGCCTGTGGAACTTCCTCCTCTTTCATTGTTTCCCTGATATCTATAATTTCCAGCTATTCAAATGTAATGTCAATCGACGTCTCCAGATGCCTTGATCTATCACCTATCCTTATCATCATCCTTTCATCTATCACTCCTCTTTACTCACGCTCCAACTCTCTGTAACACCTTGCGTACTAGTGCCTTTCCGCCGTGCTTGAGGTGAAAAAAAATAAAGAATAAAAACGTTTGAGACCAAGTCATTAGCAATTTCACGGGGTTGGTTTTTAGTCTAGTTTTTTGGGCTTATGTTCGAAGCTGTGTAGGAGTTGTATTAATTCTAAAGTATGTTGGATGTTGGTAGCAGCAATTTCATCTTACGATATCTGTAATGAGTCACCGACATAATCTGACTTGTTTCAAAGAAAGTGATGCTGAGGGCTCGCTTAAACTACTTCATATAATGTGATTCGGTTGTCATTAAACGTCTTTTACAATTAGAATTTTTTATTATGAAAGTGCTACCTACAAGGAAGTGAATGTTTATGTAAATGTTTCCTTGTTGAACTAAGTTCATAAAAGTAGGTTGTTAATTTCCGAAAAAAGAAATATAGCAAAATGTACTCGGGAAATGAAAATAAAAGAAATTTAAACAGCTATAGCACGTTTCTCTCATAGTTTAACATAAATACACGGAAGGTTATTCGTGAGTATGTGACGGATTTTCTTAAAAATTAGCAGACATAATATCTGTAATTTATACACACACACACACACACACACACACACACACACACACACACACACACACACACATATATATATATATATAATAGACTCTTCCGTCGGTTTCGACGGATGAAGATCTGACAGCTGAATTGATTCAGTTATGAAATTTTGTGCGTTAATCTTAAGTGGCACTGAAGATGCCACATATGGAACGAGATTGAGGATTGTGGGACGAGATCACTATTAGATTAGCTGACCTTTTAGATCTTGCTCTCGCTTCTTGAAGACGATTCAGAGTAGCGGATTGAAGACTGCTGAGTCCAATAAAACAGGTTGATCTCCATTCTACCTGCTTCAAGGCTAAGCGCTCAACGGTGTTATGTGGTATATTGACAGCTGACAATTTGCTTTTCAGCTTGACTTTTCTATCATAGCCATGGGCGTCCTACATTCCTGTAGCCCTGATCTAACAGGCTGTACATTAGAACCTTGAGTATCCTGTCAGCAAGACATGACCAGTCCACCGTAACTGAATATATATATATATATATATATATATATATATATATATATATATATATATATACCGGCTGTAATAGCAAACATTTTCCAAATACCGTAACAAACATGTGATAGGTGTCCATCCCAATAAATGTTTAATATCTAAACAACCACTAAACTAATTGACTTTGTCTTTTCTAAGTCTACAGGTAGGACGTTTAGACAAACTTCACACGATTTATCGCAAAAATCAGTGAAAGATCTTTGAGATATTCAGCTAGAAAGAGAACAGGTTAAAATCGTTTTGGGGCAAACCCACTGTGTTCCCAAATGAACAATGGTGAGAGGGAAAAGATCAGTCTGGGTTTCAGCAATGCCACCAACATTTATACTCTGACTTTCATCTTTAAAGTCCATTCAAGGTCCATCAAAAGTGCTGTGAATACGTTTACAAAATGAGGGAACAGTAGAGATAAAAACTGGATCTGGAAGTCACAACACCAAGAATGAACATTGTTTCAATTAAAGATAGATTCTTCTTTTTCCAAGTCCGATGGAGTTATAAATACCTCGGAGATTTCTAGTAAGGTATCTTTAATCATTTCTAAGTTACAACGGTTTAAATGTTAATCTAACAATTGAACAATTTTGCTGCTACACGATTTGGACGATTTTGCAGTTACATCTGGTATATATAATTATCGTGTATGTGTGTGTGTGTGTGTGTGTAAGAAACAGTCAAACATGTTTTATTGTAGATAATGCACAAATTAATCCAATTGTATTTTAATTATTCTCAGTATTTTAAAATGTCCAACTGCTCCCGGCTCATGCAACCTCTTACTAAGCTTCATAGGTTTCAACTGGCTTTAGTCATTACAAAAAAGAACGAAAGCAATAAAATGAAAGTCAAAGTCTTTTCATTGACAGCTTAATTAGCACGACCTTCTTTCGGACCAATAATATGGCTTCAGGTGTTAACCGCCATCAACGAATTTGCCTATCATGATTTAGATAAGAATGGTTCTTCTGTGGGTCTAGATATCTCGTAGGCATTCGACAGGGTTTGGCATGCTGGCCTTCTCAGCAAACTGAAGGGTTACGATGCCAATGGGCAAATATTTGGCTTAATCAATCCTTCCTAATAAATCTTGTAATCAATATCGTGTTGAACAGGCACGTTTCCAGATCCGTTTCTACAAACGCAGCTTGGGTGGGGTGTTCAGAAAGCTCTCCTTGGATCTACGATGTTTCTAATCTTTATCAATGACCTTCACAATGTGACCAGTTCCCAAATATTTATTTATGCAGATGACACAACCTTTTATTCCTGTCTTAATAGCAAATCCGATAGACACAGGGTAAGTAAAACTGGCAACGGCTCACGGAAAGAACCTCAAATCAGTGGTTAACTGAGGCAAGCAATGGCTTGTAAATTCCAACATCTCCAAAACAAAACTGCTTTCGTTTAATCACCACAGAGATTTTACTGTCTGCCATCAGCGTGACTAACAATATTCAGTCCCCCCCCACTGGGGCAACATGTGACACAAGGTCGGTTGTTTATTGTGGGTTTCCCGAACCCGTGGGCTCAGCCCCAAAATATGCCCGTTTGAACCCGCATAAACGGGTTCAGGGCCGGTTTTACCTCACCGAAGGAGATTCCGCCCTTCGGCGTAGCCTCCTTCGGGTTCCTCTCCGTCCGTAGACAGAGAGTTGAACCGATCAGTCGCTCAGAAAGTGAGCGATTGACTGAATCAGCGTGACTAACTCCAGGAGATCAAAACTCTACGCTTTCTTGGTGTCACGTTGTACACTGACATAAAGTGGAGCGACTATATTGAATCAGTTGTTGTGTCTTCTGCAAGGAATATTGGCTCATTTTGTCAGAGCTGGAAAGGAGATTTCAAGTCAGGAAGATCTGGGACTTAAAATTGCAACATTATCCCAAAGATAACAGAAAAGTCTAAACCACTATTTTTTTTCCTTTTGTTAAGCATTTCACTGCAAGCAAGTAAGGATCTCACTAGAACGTAAGGGATTACATAGAGTTGGAGCAAGATTAAAGAGGATAGGATGAAGAGTAGGATAGGGAATAGATGAAGGCATCTAGAGATGTCGATTGACATTACATTTGAATAGTTGGAGATTATAGCTATCAGGAAAGCAAGTAATAGGAAGGGAATTCCACAGACAGGAGGTGCGAGACATGAAGCTATTGGAGTAGAAGAGACGGCTACGTTTAACTTTTTCGACGGGATCGACATGCCAGCCTAGTTCCACGCAGTCTGGGAACTAGCGAAAGTAGCTCGTCAGAGCAGTTACCGTGAAAAGATTTGCAGAAAAGACAGAGGAAGCGACGGCGTGTCTTTGAGAGAGCGAATGTAGACGAGATGCAAGATCAGGGCCAATCACATTGCATATCCGTCTCGGAATTTTGTTGAGGACCTTAAGATGAACAGCGGGAGCTCCAGACCATACATGGCAGCACTATTTCATGCAAGGGCGAATGGTTGATTTGTAGATTTGAAGGATGTACTCGGGTGAAAAAAAAACAAACTTTCTGGCGTGACACAGGGAACCAACTGTCCTTGCGGTGGATGAAGCTATTGATTCAATGTATTTGTTCCATCTCAGGTCAGCGGACAGTGTGAGACCGCGCAGAGAGGTACTCTCGTGGAGTTGAGCATCAGACATACTAAATGGGAGGCAGGGATGGTTCTCTCTGGTGGCTAATAGAGAACAGTTTTGTTTTTGAGGCATTAAAGTTAACCAGCTAATTCCTGCCCCAGTTCACAACCGATTGGAGGTCCTTTTCGAGACAAACGACTAGGTTGGTTTTGTCAGTGATACCAGATTTGCTTTTGAGGCAGGAGTAAATAGTAGTGTCATCTTCATAGATGCCTACTTGGGAACTGATGACATCGGGAAGATCGTTAATGAAGTTAATGAATAAGATAGAGCCTTGGGGAACACCTGTGTTCGTATGAAATGAACTGGAAGGGAACCTGTTTAGGACGACCTTCACTGCACGGTTTTACAGGAGTGATCGTATTAAGTCAAATGTTCGACCTGAAATTTCGTGTCACTAAAGCTTACGAAGTAGGCCAGCATGCTAAAGACTATCAAACGCTTTAGAGATATCTAGAGCCACGGCACGAGCTTCTCCGATATTGTGAAGTGCTTGGTAAATAATTTCAGTTATGGCCGTGAGCACATCAGCTGTAGAACGGGCAAAGCGGAAACCATATTGCATGTCAGAGAGCAGATCATGGGATATAAGGTGTTTAACCATTTCGACGTTGATTAAAGCTTCTAAGACGTTGCTGAGGAGTGGTAGGAGACTGATAGGATGGTAGTTAGATGGGTCAGAAGGGTCTCCAGAGTTCTTAAAGACAGGAACAATAGATGAGGACTTCCAACAGACTGGAAAACAAGATTCATTGAAGCAGTAATATAATTTGGAGAGGGTTGGGGTCAGTTCAGGAGGCTGGTATCCCATCTCCACCGCTAGCCTTACAGGAGTCTAATTTAGAGATGATGCCAAATACCATGGGTAGTGAGTTCGATTCTCACTGGATTCGCCATACATGCAGCCATGTATCTCATCTAATTTCCGCTTAGTAAATCACTATTTTTATTCTTGGATGGACATTTAGATGTCGTGTATTCATCCTAGTAGTTCAAATACGACCAAGTCGTGAGTTACATCCACACAGGGTGTTCAATACTTTCGCCTTTATGTCCCGTCTCAACTAAGCTTCGTAAACTGCTAGATAATATCGACGTGGTGTAATTGATTAGCAAGGTTGTCTCGTTAGAACAGTTATGACTCATGAAGAGCAACACCGAATTAGTTGAGGATCATAATTCCAACGACCTTCATGTGCAAGCCGCTCAATAGAGCCTCAGTTCCAGAGATGAAATCGTGTTTATTTCCATCTCATAACTTTCAACTTACCGACAAGGCCAGTTGAAATCTCGCTATCCTATTAACAATTAACCTGTACTGTGGACACTTCCCGTAGACCTATCACACCAATGTACAGAATCTAAACCGCCGAAAAGAAAAAAAAATGATTAAAGCGTTTAATAAAATTATCATGATTTTTAATCAATGTGATTATATAATGTACACCCTTGTACAGATTAATTGAAACAAAACGAATAACTCCGTTATTATTTACTATTCTTTCGTATTTTTCCAATGAAAAATTACCCAGTGCACCTATCAGTACTTCGTATGTCCATTCCACGAAGTTGTTTCTTGCAGGTAGGCCAAAGATTTTCGACTGGATTTGAAACAGGAGATTTATTCCGGGCCAGTCTATGGTATTTTAATTTGTTCACTGATAAGGCTTCTCAGTGTGTTACAATTTTCGTACGCTTCTATGAAGTAATGTCCATCGCAGACAATGGCTATAGGACAACTAATCGACAGTCGCGACAATAGTGTCTGTGTGTGATGGAAATCTGATGCAGTCACGGATGACGAAGTTTTATTCAAGGCCGAACAACCTTCGGGATACACCCCAAAAATAGATTCCTATTACTGCACCCCATTACAATGACCCAATCTGAGGCAAAAATAGAAATCGATTACACCCTGTCACTCCAGTGTATCTAAAATTGACCGTATGATGAATGAAAGGAAACTAAAGCGGTTGTTTCAATTAATTTTCACAAGGGTTTATATCCAGGTGGCAATAAATCATTTAAATGTGTTTTATTCAGTTAGCCGACAGATATTTTTATATTGAATTATGCCAGCTTTTGAATATATTGATAGAGAAAAACGAAGTTATGTGGAAAATGTTAGTCTGAAGGGTTTGAATTTTCCTAATGGAAAATCAGTTCGGAAAATGGCCGAACAAAATTGGAGACAAACGAGAAACAGACACACGGAATGAAAGAGCGAGAAACAGAGATAGAAAAAGAAAGAAAAGTAGAAAGGGAAAAATGAAACATGAGAATAATTGAAATAAAACAAGTAAAAGTATCTGCAAAGGCTTCAGAGATGATCACCATTGATTTATCATGACTTGTACTGATCAAAATCGACGTCTGTTTGTGTTGTTTTTAATGGAACTCTTCAAAGGAAAAAGTTAGCAAAGATTGGGGTGTGTTTGTTTTTGCACGTTCTCCATACCAGTGATCGACCGATCCTTTTGAAGGAAAACACTAGAAGCTTCATAACAAAATATGCATTTTCAAAGTGAACAGGAGTAATAATTAAATTTTGATCATTTTTTTCTTATATACTGTAAAACACAGGACATTTTTGCATTCTACGACACTTAAGCAAACGGCAAGTATATATATATATATATATATATATATATATATATATATATATATATATATATATATGTATCCTCCGAGGCTTGTTCTTACATATTTTATCTTTGGCTGGGCATTTCGACGCGGTTGAACGATTAACAAATCTATGTCGCTAGACCAATTACGACTGGGTAGTGAGTCCGATTCTCACTGGATTCACCATACATGCAACCATGTACCTCATCTAAGTTAGATGGTTCAGAAGGGCCTCCAGAGTTCTTAAAGACAGGAACAATAGATGAGGACTTCCAACAGACTGGAAAACAAGATTCATTGAGGCAGTAATTATATAATTTGGAGAGAACAGGGGCCAGTTCAGGCGCACATTTCTACCCGGACAATGGCTGGTATCCCATCTTCACTGCTAGCCTTATGGGAGTCTAATGAGACTAATAAGAGATGATGCCCAATAGCATCGATGGGTAGTGAGTTCGATTCTCACAGGATTCACCATACATGCAGCCATATACCTCACCTAATTTCCGCTTAGCAAATCAGTATTTTTATTCTTGGATGGACATTTCGATGTCGTGTAATCAAATACGATCTAGTAGATCAACTAAGACCTAGTCGTGAGTTACATCCACACAGGGTGTTCTATACTTTCGCCATTATGTCACGGCTCAACTACGCTTTGTAAACTGCTAGTTAACTTCGACGTGGTGTAATTGGTTACCAAGCTTGTCTCGCTAGAACAATTATGGCTGATGAAGAGCAAAACGCCGAATTAGTTCAGGATCATAATTCGCACGACCTTCATTCGGGCCAATTATATGGCTTCAGTTTTGTCAGATCGACAGCCAACGTGCTAACCGCCATCACCAAATTTGTCAATGAAGCTTTTGATAAGAATGGCGAATCTCGAGCTGTGGCTCTGCATATCTCATAGGCGATCGACAAGGTTTGGCTTGCTGGTCTTCTCCACAAACTCAAGGCGTACGATGCCAAGGGACGAATATTTGGCTCAATCAATTGCTCATAACAAATCGTGTAATGAACATCGTGTTGAAAAGGCACGTTTTCAGATCCTTTTCTACTAAGTTTGGGTGTTCCTCGAGGGTCTGAACTTGGGTTTCTAACCTTTATCAATGGCCTTCCCTGTGTTATCAATATTATCAACTACTTATTTATGCAGGTAAGACAACTAATTAATCCTGTCTTAATAAACTGGACAAAGCAAAACTGGCAAATGAGCTCAGATCTGTGGTTAACTGGGGCAAGAAACGGCATGTAAATTTCAACGCCTCTAAACAAACCTGCTTTCATTTAATCACAATACCATGTCTGATACTAGACTCCAGAAATCTACCACTCTACGCCTTCTTTATACTGACTTTAAGTGGAGCGACTACAATTAATCAATAGTTTCATCTACTGCAAGGAAAGTTGTTTCACTGTATGATGCCAGAAAACTTCTCTCGTCAGAATCTAACTTGCACATTTATAAATCTGCCATTTTTCTGTGTACTGAATGTTGCTGCTACATCTGGTCTGGGGTTTCTGCTACGTATTTCGAAATACTTGAAAAAAATCAACAAATCATTTATAATGTAATCAATCCTCATCAGGGATCTCGTCCGTTTATCAACGACGTGAAATGGCTTCTGTCTGTCTTTTCTACAAATATTTTCCTGGAAACTGTTCTGATTTTTTTTTCTCTGGTGCCTTGCCTCCATGAATTTAAGCGTGCTACTAAATTGCCAACTAGGTCTCAATGTTTTAACTTTCTGGATGCAACCGTATCTTCTATTCTAAGTTTCTTTTCACGGACTTCTCACCTGTGGAATTCCATTTCAAAAAATGAATCGCCATTTCTGTCTTCCTTATCACTGTCCGTTTATTGTACTTTCCCTCACACCTCCTCACTAAAGTGTTCCCATTCTCTTTCACACTGCATCTTAGCGGCATTATCTCCTTTCTTGGGATGAAACAATAAAAAAAATAGGGCAAAAGAGATGTGGTTTTAATCAAAGCATGCTGAGAATACCATGGAAACGTCATGCGTCAAAAAGGGAATTTTAAGGAAAACAGAAATAAAAGTTTGGTTCACTCATATTTAGACCCAGAAAGAAATATTTGAATTTTCTGGAACCCATAACACATAATTAGGAATAAGCGCTTGGAAAATTTGACACTCACCCGTCATATCATGAAAAATTATTAGGTGGAAACATTGAGTTATCAACCTAACAAGATGTTACATTTTCTAGCCTGATGCTTCTGTTATATATCTGGAGATTCTGTACAAGACCGAAAGAAGAATCTGCAACGTTATCAGTCTTGACTTGGCATCTCGGGTTTAGTCACTTTCTCACAGCCCTAACGGTGCCTTTCCTATAAAAATTTTCAAAGTAATTTTTTCTGATGTTCTTTTCTTTTTGGTAACTTCACGAATTCATGCACAATACTAGATTGGCGGATAGGTTTCATGATTTCACCATTTGAATTTTTAACCGCAACATCTCTGCTAATAGTTTTTTTTTTTTTTGCGAACTTCTCGCGTGTGGAAATCTCTTCTGTCTTCTTGCTTTCCTGTAAAGTACAATGTTTAAAAATGTAAATGCAATTTCACTCGTTGTCTGTTTTATAGAAACATGAACTTTTTAAATTAATATTCTCGATGGGGTTGATATTCATCAGATCATTTATATCTCTTCTCTCGACTTGTCGGCTTTCTTTCGCTGGGGTAGACTGTTCTAGTTCCACGTGCCAATGTCCAATGGATGTCAGTTATCTGTTATCTCCTGTTAATTCCCAAGTTCTCCACTGCCGTAACCATGGATTGAACTTGCGCTCTTTAGGTCCTGTCGCGGGATCTAACTCAAGGACAAATGGCACAGTGGATAAAACTGTGTGTATTATGTATATCGGTTTTCCATACACGCTGTTTAATAATTACATATCGGATGTCTTTTTAAATGCGACGTTTGTACTATAAAACATTTGAATAATAAAACAAATTTATTTGAATTATTTATATATGAGATAACTATAAATATTTTATATATCAAGAACAATACTGTCGAAACCGTATGACAAAGTGTAAAATGTTTATTATGACGCAATCCTGACGCAATCCAAATTTTAAATATATTGGCCATACTACAACATGTTTAACAAGATGACTTACATTACATCTCTTTGAGCATAGATCAATTAGGTCTCATTTAAAAACACAAGGAGAAGTATAAATTCTATCCGTAACATAATTGTTGATAATGCAAAGATAATAGCATCATCCACATGTACGAAAAGGCTAAAAATAATGGAGGCATTACTAATAAAAAAAAAGTAAAAGGGCAACACTCAATAATTTTAACTATAAACACTGCCAAAGCGTGTTAGCCATGTTTGGAAAATAAAAACATTACTATAACTCTAGATAAAATAATTTATATATTCAGTTAGTATCAAAATAAATGTTGTGCTTTATAATGGCTAAAAGTATAGCTGAATGCGCTTGAAAAAAATTCGGACAATTTTTATATAATTTATGTCCTGAAAAGGAAAAATATACAACTACATGGAGGAATTATATAAAAACTTAACCACAACAGATTTTGCCCCCTCTCTCTCGCTCTCTTTATATATATATATATATATATATATATATATATATATATATATATATATATATATATATATATATATATATGTGTGTGTGTGTGTATGTGCGTGTGTGTGTGTGTGTGTGTTGTGGTAGGATCCACCTAATTTGCATAGTTGGGTACCGACCATATAAATATGGTTGGTACCGGGAAGAGAGGGAGGAATCAAGAGATTCAACCAGAGACTCTGCCCGACTGCGACTCAGACAACACATTCTCCTGGAACGGTCTTACCAGGAATATACAAAAGACTATATGTAAATATTGTGTACACTTTCTTGTTTCAATACATTTTGTTCTAAGTACATTTTGTGTGCATTATTATTCCATGCATTAGTCAAGTTTCAACAATATATATATATATATTTATGTATATATATGTATATATATATGTATCTATATATATATATATATATGTATATTTATGTATATGTATATATATGTATATATGTATATATATATGTGTGTATATATATATGTGTGTATATATATATGTGTATATATATATATGTGTGTGTGTGTGTGTGTGTGTGTGTGTGTGTATTCGTTAATTCCATGCGTTAAATATCTACTCTTGTGTAAATTATAAAATATACAATTCTAATTTTTGGTCTGTGTGTGTATACATTGTTCATGAATGCATTTTACCGAAACAGAAATACCATCATCTCATACGAGTTACAGATGAACCTTCATCGTAAATCGAATATATATATATATATATATATATATATATATATATGACTATGCTTCTAAAGAAACACACACATATAATATATATATATATATATATATATATATATATATATATATATATATATATTTCCTAAGATGAATATGCTTATATATATATATATAAAAGAGAGAAAAAGAGAGTAACTCTGACCGCATCTTCCTTTATTTGGTTTGTAATTTCGCATCAGAAACTACTCTACGAGCGCGTACATGCAATCTGATACCAATATAAGTCATGGTAATCCAGCATAAGCGGCTTACAACCAATTTCAAAGAAGCTTCGTATTCGACCATTCTTTTCCGGCTAGCGACCATCAGCATAAGGCAAACAGATGAGGCTTCCTTCTCTAAGTCTAGCGTAGACACAGACGACGGGGTCACGGTGGGATTAGACCAGCAGACACTTCTCATTTTTGCTATTCCAACTGGTTTCTCTGTTTGCCTGCACAGAACGAAATAAACAAGTGACATACCCTTTCGCGTATTTTTTCGATGCACAACTTTGAACATCTACGACGGTCGTTCAAAAAGTAATGCCGGTTCGTATTTCATTACAACAGATTGCAGCAATAGAAACGTTCAAATCATAACAAAATGAGCAGCATATCACAATTTTTATATGGAATCCGAAAATATAGTCCTACTCCGTTCAAACTGCTGTCCAGTGGGCTATCAAAAAGCAATCCATGTTCTTCTTTAACTACAACAGATTACCAGAATAGAATTACACAATTAATATCAAAATGAATACATCCCACAATTTTATATCGAATCTGAAGTTGACGAACAAGATCAAGATAGCTTCCGCCTGTGAAAATACAAATATAATAAATAATAAAGAAGGTCTCTGGGTTAATTTTCAATTGGCTTATATAATCGTTGATACAATAAAATGAAACCTTCCCATTAAACTCTCCTTCGTGATACTGTGACTCTTGCTTCTAAAACTTGGAACAGGTTAAACATTCACACAAGATTGTCGTCAGGAATTATCGTCAAGACTCAACACCAGCAATTCTCTCAGCAGCAGTTCACGTGGATTCTTCTGGTCTCTTCTATCCACCGACGGTCTCCGGCAACCTCCGCTGGCCTCTCGTGACTTCTTTTCACCTCTCGCTCCAAACTGCAAGTGCTGGCTTCAACTAAGCGTTCGGTTTATATGCATCTCGCTCTACCACACTACAGCTCATTAATTATTCATCAATTAAGTACTTTCTCCAACGCTTGAGACATGACAACAACCAGAAAGCGGTCAGTTATATGAAAACAATAAAATTTGTTTTAACATTTCTCTTTACCAACAATAATTTTTTCGTCAACAAACTTTCGTGCGTTTAAATATTATCACTATTTCATCTGTCATAAAAGAATATCATTTTGTTTCTCGCTTCCAAAATGATTGATCTAAAAACCCATTGTTTACATTTTGGAGTTACCAAAATTCGCTTTCTGGCCGACAATGACCTTCAATAACAGAACAGTTTACGGCAAGAATATTTCTTTGTCGATTTACCAATACGACCTAAATATTCTCTAACCATTTTCAAAACACACCCCAGATCACATTTACAATTCTGGCTTTAAGGGCTCATAACAATTCTAATTTGCCTTTTCCTTATTTTGGACTTAATATTCCATCCGGCATTTCTGCCTGTTAGAAGAAACACAAATATCTTTTTTTTTTCCTTCGCTTCATATTTCAATTCATATTTTTACCTTAATGCTTCTTTAAAATTTTCAACCCTTCCAATTCTACAATTCAGGGTTTTCACATGAACTCTTTTAATACTAATTTCATACTACCAGTGTCACAAGAGTGTCACATTCCTTTCAACTACTACCAGTGACAATTTATAGTGTCAACTCTTTACCTGCAAAGTAGGACCGTGATTTATCAATTTAAATATCGTTTTGAAGCCGACAATGTCGGGGCAAACCAACGCATAGTTGGGGAACTGGATTGGCAAATTCATGCCTGATTATATAAGACAGGGTAGAACTAGTAACAAAAATGGCTTGACTCAATTTGTGTGTCAGCGATTGGCTTCATTTGATTAACAACCTGGGTTGTGATTTGGAATATTTTAACGGAGCTTTTAGGGTGGTGCACATTTACAGATTTTAGAAGCAATTTAAATCAAACTTCATCGACTGACTTTCTTCGTTCTGAATAATTAAAAAAAAATGTTTTGTATATCCTAGGAGCTTTTTTTTTTTAGTAATTAATTGAATTGAGTCGTGGGGCCTTATTTACCCCTGTGTCTACCTTGTTCAGTTACGCCTTTTTTGATTATTGTTCTTCCATCGAAGATATATATATATATATATATATATATATATATATATATATATAATAAATTAATTGATTTAAAATATGTTTTTTTCGCTACACAGTTCTAACCATGTTTAGCGAAAAACATATTTTAAATCAATTAATTTATAATATTAATGCTCTGTAAATTTACATTGAGCACTATTTTGTAAAAATAAAATATCTATAAGAACACCGGATTATATATCTTACTGTCCTTTCTTTTTATTTATATACATATATATATATATATATATATATATATATATATATATATATATATATATATATATATATATATGTGTGTGTGTGTGTGTGTGTGTCTGTGTGTGTTTTGTGTGTGTGTGTGTGTGTGTGTGTGTGTGGTTTATAATAACACAACATGGTGGGTACACTAGATGATGGGTAAGCTATAGAAAAACAAATGTCTCCAGTTTGCATTTTCTCCCTCATGAACATTATTATAATCATGATACTATTTTACGAATCGAACCGAACGGAATCGGAGAAAAAAAGGAATGGCAAACATACTTTTTCTCAGAGAGAGTTTCATAGCGTTAAGTCATAGAAAAAATAACAAGTACTTATTTACACGTGTACCGCGCAGAGAAACTATAACACATGTATAACACCAAAAACTGTGAACAGGAGGGAGGAAAAGAGAACGCCTTACTTGTAATAATTCACAACGGGAAATGGAGATTCCGGAGTATTCTGCTCTCTTTCTGTAAAAGACATATTTTAAATTTTGGACTGGATTTATCTTCTATGCCACTAGGGACATATTTCTCTCAAAGATGAAACGGCGAGTCATGGGCTTTTGTCCAACATGTGAACTGCACGTTTCCATAGCTGGTGAAGATATAATACCGAAGGAAAAAGACACCATGCGTTTGAAATGGTATACGGTCAGCACATTGTGTCCATGTTCATAGTTGATGTTAGTGTTGGATCTTTCTTTTTTATTATCAATACTTCCATTATTTTTAGCCTATTTTTAAAATATGGATGCGGCGTTAACAATGGAATCCAACTCTCAATAACATTAACTTATGAACACGTTCACAATTTGCTGAATAAGTTTAAAAAAAAACATTCCCATAATTCTGGAAAATATGTGTTCTCTGAAAGTAATTGAACCTGTATTTCTATACGGATACCGTCATTTGATCTGACGTGCTATAACATTTAACTACAGAGAACATACAGGTTAGCATAATATTCCATATAGGAATACAGGTTCGATTCTTGTCGGAGAAAGCATACTTTCTACGAAATTTTTCGAACATTCAGGTTAGTAAATGTAATTATTACGGTTTAATTAAAAAAAAAACAGAGAATTTACTAAAATAAAATGTATCTATAAAAATAACGTATAAACAAAATATATTAAAAAATTTCGGACTTTATCCATTTCATTATATAGGATTAATAGAAATATGAAATTTTTCATTTTGTATTCAGCACCCCGATACCAGAGATTCGCAGACGGACCTTGTACCAATCGCTCTGTCCACTCTTCAGTAGTTATCAGCCATTGACAGGTTATTTTCTCATGTTCGTTATATTTTAATTAACTTTAAAATAATTTATCAATTTTTATTAGGGTAAGATTGATTTTTCTTCATTGTCTTTGCGTGTTTCTCTCTATACATATGTGTATGCGTGTACGTGTGTGCATTTCTCTCTCTCTCTCCCTATATATATATATATATATATATATATATATATATATATGAAATTTTCAGTAAATACGACAGACAAGGTGATTTTATATAGTTTTTTATACAAAATCTCATGGGATTTAATATTTTTTTTCTTTTTAGATGATAAATTATATAAAAACTGGCCCTGATCTTGCATCTTGTCTGCAGTCGCTCTCTTACAGACGTGCCGTCGCCTCCCTCTGTCTTTTTTACAAATACTTTCAGAGTAGCTGCTCCGCTGAGCTGCTCCGATGAGCTGCTTTCGCAGACTTCATGAATTTAAGCGTTCGACTAGGCTGGCATCTCCCTCTCTCCCTTTCACTGTCGAAACTGTTAAATGTGACCGTCTCTTCTACTCCAACAGCTTCATGTCTAGCACTTCTCGCCTGTGGAACTCCCTCCCCAGTTCTTGTTTTCTTGTTAGCTATAATCTCCAACTATTCAAATGTAATGTCAATCGACGTCTCCAGATGCCGTGATCTATCCCCTAATCTTCTCATCCTTTCCTCTATCACTCCTCTTTGCTCTCGCTCCAACTCTCTGTAACCCCTTGTGTGCTAGTGGCTTCCCGCCTTGCTTGTTGAATGCGTAAAAAAAAAACATACATACATATATATTGACTGTCTGGCTGGCTTCTCGATTTCGAACAGAGTCATCTGCCAGGGCGGCCAGCAAATCCCTGCTACAGACGCCTACACAATCGAAAGAGTCCACCTGTTGTTTATAGTGCATCTATGCTGAGCTGGCTTTAGTTACAAGTTCTTGAAGAGAGCGTATAATCCTGCGTGAACAATTTCTGGAACATGGTCGGTATATTCAGTCCCTTGATCACGATAACTTGTAATATCATGCTAGCACAGCCATCTACCGTCTACCCAGTTTCATTCATTGGTGAAATCACGTGAAAACCATATCATGGGTTAATCATAACCCGAGTGGTATGGCTTTCAGGCACTTTCCAAAAGTGCCTCAAGCTGGCATCGCCTCCCTAGGCCGATATATAATCAAGAGGAAACTTCTTTGACAAATCGACCATGAATAGATTGGAACGTGGGTCTTATGGCCACAAAGCAAACGTTCTAACCACGAGAGCCATACATATATATATATATATATATATATATATATATATATATATATATATATATATATATATATGAAAAGACATGATTTATAAATAGTAAAGAACCACAAAATCATTTGAATAAAGATAAGCGAAGCAACGCCAAAAACCTTCGAGCAACAACAATCAAAAGACGAAATGAAACGAATAAATATTCAGAAGAATCAAAAACAAATAAAAATTCTCTAAAAAAAAAAGAGGACAAAAAAAAAATTAACGCAAAGAGAAATCTTTTCTTTCCATTGTTTCTTTCTTTATTTGTTTTTGTTATTTTATTTTTAACTTCATTTCAGTTTTTCCGCCTCTTCGAGAAAGATAACAATCGTCTCCAGGCAAAATTGTATGTATTTCTTTTCTTTTTTTCTTTTACTCCCTACACTTATTATCTATTTTTTTTATTATTTTTAACATCTACTCCCCTCAGAACCCACCAACCACCAAAAAAAAAATATTTCTTCCTACCTGTCCAAGATAATTTTAGATTAGTAATTTCGATATATTTATTTTACGAACGGAAAAGTGATCTTTGTTTAATTTTTATTCTGAATATTGCGACTTCGCAATACGTTCAAATAAAAAAAAAAAAAAAAAAAAAAAACGTCAGAATATTTGGTTTTTTGTTTAATATTTTTGTTCCTTTTTTGTTCCTTCATATCAAAATAAGAAGGAAAAAATAAAGCCTTTATAAATCTGATAAGACAAATCAGTTTCCTGGAATTGGTCCAATTTCTCGGGCCAAAGCGTCAGTCACACCAAAAATGCTAGCTATAAAACCTAAACAGCTACGCAAGGAGATTTTCGGTACCGCATTTTATTATACCAATGTTTGGAAACAAAGAAAAGAGCACTTAACTGTTAAGTGCTATCTGTTCTGTATGGCAGCGAATGCTGCGCAATCTAATCAAATATGAGGAAGAGACTTGAAGCAACTGTTGAAAGATGATAAGGATACCATGGACGGAACGTGTGAGAAACCACGTGGTTTTGGAGAGAATGGAAACTTTTATGGGACCTACCTTTATGGACTAAATGGACCTGTCCTATTACTATATATATACGGGGGATTATGCCTCTCAAGAGAGCTGTCTAATGTTGACCTGTTACAGATAAACAGTCGAACTCTCTGCCTTCGGGCGGATAGAAACCAGGATGAGGCTCCGCCAAAGGGCAGTCTCGTTCTAGGAGGTTGATGTTAGACATTTTCATGACGTTCGTCTTCGAGTATAGAATCCAGAGTTTGGCAGTGAATATTTCGGAGACAGTAGGAAAGCGTAATGCAGGTTCGCAGTGGATATTGCAGCAAAGTAGCAGAGCGTAGTTCTTCCGTCTGTCATGTTCGCCTGACAAGCTGGCTCTGGTCATTCCGGTAGGAAAACAAAGATGGCCGCCTTTATACACGACGGATACAATATTCTGCGGCTTCGGATTGGTCAACCTTCTATTGGTAGACTATAAAGGGAATTAAGTACTTTGACTAACTCACTAGTCATATATATAGACACAAAAAACTGTAACAGTTGACTGCCCCTGAACCCGTTTATGCGAGGTCAAAGAGGGATTATTTTTGGCCGAGCCTACGGGCTCGGAGATCCCACGTTAAACCGGCCTTGTGCCACATTTAACATTCGTGGGGAGTGGGCAACTAAATATCACTGTCTACAGTTGACGTGTTGACTACTGTATTTTGCTGCCAGTCGGACGTGCAACACTTTTGTATTCGTTCTTTTTGTTTAATAATATGTTTTCACTAAATTGCTGAGTTCGAGTTTTCTTTCGGACCTATTCTGGGTCCACAACAGTAACAAAAAGGAAACTTATACATAATATCAGCAAGAGGTAGTTAGAATTACTGAGGCAGAGTAATGAGTGAGAAAAACCTGGTACTCACGTGACAGATTGAGGGAAATTGGAACAGAGGAAATTAGCGCGAAATATATTTGATGAGTTTGAGCAAATAGATGACACCAGTGGGAGAAATAACACAAAGACAAAACTTATTAAGAGCTACAAGGTGGAAGAAGATGTGGAGCGCCATGATCGTCTAATGTCCTGAAGACACACGGTATGTAAAAGAAGACTACCTGTAGAGCATATTTTCAGAGAGTTACCACACTAGGCGTTTCTGTTGATTACTCTTGCTAATATTTTTTTCGGAGTGGAGTCGTTACTCTCACTCCAAACCGGTTTCGAATTCAGCAGAAGTGTAAGACAAGGATGTGTCTTCTCATCGAACGTATTCAACCTATACAGCGAAGCGATTCTGAGAAAATTGAAAGTCGTATCAAGATTCATTATTAGCGACCACAATAAGATATGCAAATGAAACTGCTGATAAAAGAGACTGAATAGAAAAATACAAAAACTTCTACGGAAGTTAATGAAGATGATATAATGTAATATGCGTATACCTGTGCCCCCCCTCTTTGGAATTTGATTGGCTGGTGTCCGTCATAAATACCGACGGAGATGTAGGAGAGTCAAAGAGCCTTAGTCTGAGAGCTAAGTCTATAACGACGCTCATTGGACTACGCCATTGATCTACACTTCTTACCTGCGACTACGGCGCGTGTCAGTCGATTACTACTACCGCATTCTATTTGGTTATAGTAACCAAAACCACTTAGCTACTTCGTTCAAATATATCCCTTTCCGGGACATATCAATATATATATATATATATATATATATATATATATATATATATATATATATGATATGATTGATATGATATAATGTAATGTAATATGCATGCACCTGTGTTCCCTCTCACTGGAATATGATTGGCTGGTGTCCGTCATAAATACAGACGGACGTGTAGGTACGACAGAGTGAAGAGCCTTAGTCTGAGAGCTAAATCTATAACGACGCCCATTGGACTACGCCATTGATCTACACTTCTTACCTGCGACGACGACGTGTACCAGTCGATTACTGCTTCCATATTCTACTTGGTTAGAGTAGCCAAAACCACTTAGCTACTTCGTTCAAATGTATCCCTTTTCCGGACATATCAGAAGAAAAGAAGAGAAGAAAGGACTAACCATTAACTACAAGAAGATAGAATGCAGGGTTGTTAGCATAAGGATGAGCTCTGTGTCGGAATTGCAAATCAGAGATACCAAAATCGAACAAATACAAAAAAACCTGGAAAGTGTTCGAACGGTTGATGGAAAGTGTGACACTGAAATCCGAAGGCGCATGGAAATGTGTTCTAAAAGCTAAGCAGAGTATTAGGAAATTGAAAAGTAGAAACTGGGAAAAGTGTACTAAACCCCTGCGTTTTCTGTTCTCCTGTATGGCAGTGAATGTGGTCAATCTCCTCAAAGATGAAGAAGAGACTTAAAACAACAGAAGTGTGGTTCTATAGAAAGAAGCTGGGAACACCAGGCTTGATTCCGTGAGTGTTGTGGTCTTGTTAGGGCCAGAAATAAAGACACGAAGAGAGGAATTGAGTTAAACAAACATATTAACAGAAACAGTAATACCTGCGACAAAAGAGAGTGTTAGCAGCAAGAATGCTCGGTCCGACTGTCAAAGCTGACTGCTGGAAACGTTACTCTCAAAAGGCAGTACCTGCTCTTATTTATAGCTGGAAGAGTCCATGCGTGTATAGGTTAATTTCTATAACTGTTCTCATCTTTTCAGATCTATCTATCTATCTATCTATCTATCTATCTATCTATCTGTTGTGGCTTTGTTAGGGCCAGAAATAAAGACACAAAGATAGGGATTGTGTTAAACAAATATCTTAACAGAAACAGTAATAGAAACATATACAAACGAGATTGTTACAGCAAGAATGTTCGGTGCGACTGTCAAAGCTGACTGCTGGAAACGTCCTTCTCTAAAAGGCAGTACCTGCTCCTATTTATAGCTGGGAGAGTACATGCGTGCGTGGGTAAATTACCATAACAGAGAGAGCGACAACGAAGTTTTAGAGAAGATGAAAACCAAAAGGGAACTTGTAATTAACATCAAGAAGAGACAGTTTCTAGTGCACATAATGAGGAAAGGTGGTTTGGAAAATCTGATACTCACAGGCAAGTGGAACAGAGGAAAACAACAGATCATCTTAGTGAACTTGAGTAAATGGATGGGAGAACTGGGTTAAGGAGTTAATAACCAAGACACAATATTAATTAAGAGCTACGAAGGACAGGAAACTAGGATCGCCAAGGACTTAAAGGGACCCGAAACATACAGAGAAATACGGGGTGTCCCAGAAGACTTGGGCACATTTCAAGTCCTCGTATCTGCTGAATTATGAATGGTATTAAGTTGAAAATGGTACATTTTTAAAGCTGTATTCATATAGCAGATCTACCAGGCAAATCAGCTTTAGATATGGAGATTCAACGAACAGAAACACATCCACTGACGTTAAAGAGGCCATTGACAAATAAATTGAAAACGAATAGCAACGGTGCTGGAATAGTGATTTTCCAAGCATAGCTTAGATGTGGCACAAGGCCGAAATTAGGTCGGGGGGGTCACCTAGTAATAATAGAACTCACTACTCAGCCGTAATTGTTCTAGCGGGACAAGCTTGTTAACCATTACACCACCTCGAGGAGCCCAACAACGATGCTGGAATAAGCTCTTCGCAATTCAACCGAAACTTGGAGAATGAAAGTAGGCTTTCAGAAAATGTTTAAGGGTAGAAGTAGGAGAGGCTCGCGTACGCGTTGGCCACACGAGAGTAACCCACTCGTATTTGCTAAACAACGAAGATCAACCAATATACCAAACATGGGGAAAATGCATTCACTGTTAAAATATATATTAACCGAGTGTTCAGGTTTTGTTCTCTCAAGAGGAAAATGCTATAATTTTAACATGTATCAGGTTTTCGAGAAAGCAAAATTGGATGACATAATATAAATTCTTAAAAAAGTGTGCATCTACCAAAACATATAAACTAAATGGGAATTTCAATAAAATCAATTTCTTTACAGGCTGTATATCTCAAAAGGATGCATCAATAAAACCAGACTGTCGACAAAACGCCTCATTACGAAAATTCATCAATGAAACCAGACTGTCGACATAAAAAGCCTCTTTACGAAAATACAGCAATGCAACCAGACTGTCGACAAAAAACCTCTTTACGAATATTCATCAATGAAACCAGACTGTCGACATAAAAAGCCTCTTTACGAAAATACAGCAATGCAACCAGACTGTCGACAAAAACCCTCTTTACGAAAATTCATCAATGAAACCAGACTGTCGACATAAAAAGCCTCTTTACGAAAATACAGCAATGCAACCAGACTGTCGACAAAAACCCTCTTTACAAAAATTCATCAATGAAACCAGACTGTCGACAAAAAGCCACTTTACGAAAATTCATCAAT
This sequence comes from Acanthosepion pharaonis, assembly GCA_903632075.3. NCBI lineage: Eukaryota > Metazoa > Mollusca > Cephalopoda > Sepiida > Sepiidae > Acanthosepion > Acanthosepion pharaonis. The sequence goes on from CAHIKZ030000029.1 coordinate 1,248,782, forward strand.
GAAACCAGACTGTCGACAAAAAGCCTTTTTACGAAAATATGAAAATGGTAACATTTTAAAGCTTAATTCATTAGATTTTTTGTAATGCTAATGATCTTGTCATAATTTTCAGATCCAGTAATAGCGTTCACTCAACCAGAAAAGTCGTTTTGCGTCCTTGAATTTGCAAAAACTGAATCAGGGACACTTGTTCAACGTGCATTTCCTGGGTCCCCAGATCTCACGCCATGCGATTTCTTTTTGTGGAGGGTTGTGGAAGGACTGGTCTATGTGCCCCCCGCTTCAAAAAGTGGATGAACTGAAGGCCCGAGTAACAAAGGTTGTTGCAACCATCGACAACACAATCTTGGAACGCTTTTGGCATGAATTGGACTACCGGCTTGATGTGTTCCGTGTGACTACCGGTGCTCACATTGAACATTTTTGAATATTCCATGTAAAACTTCAGATAATTTTTTTCAGAATATGTCAGGCGCGTTTTTATATCCTTAATAGTTTTCAAACACTCTGTAATTCTCGGATTGTTGCAAACATGAACTTTAGAGACTTGTCTGTCCTGCTATTAAACTTTAAATGACGCATCTCATGTTTGGCATTCAGAGTTGTTCTTTTTCTATACTTTTTACCACCCAAGGCTATAGAAGCAGAGAATTTCCTAATATTTACCCATAGAAGGCTGGGGGCTTGCTTTGCTTTGTTTTGTTTTACGGCGTATCAACATAAATGGGTTATTTAATACCGACAAGATTTTTACAATAGATGAATAGAATATGTATTCTATCTGTTTGTAAATCAAGTTTCATTGATGTATTTTTGTAAAGAGGGTTTTTGTCGACAGTCTGGTTGCATTGATGTATTTTGTAAAGAGGGTTTTTGTCGACAGTCTGGTTTCATTGATGAATTTTCGTAAAGAGAGATTTTGTCGACAATCATGTTGCAGTGATGTATTTTTATAAAGAGGATTTTTGTCGACAATCTGGTTTCATTGATGAATTTTCGTAGAGAGGATTTTTGTCGACAATCTGGTTGGAGTGATGTATTTTTGTAAAGAGTGTTTTTGTCGACAGTCTGGTTTCATTGATATATTTTCGTAAGGAGGGTTTCTTGTCGACAGTCCGTTTGCATTGATGTATTTTTATAAAGGGGATCTTTGTCGACAGTCTGGTTTCATTGATGAATTTTCGTAAAGAGTGTTTTTGTCGACAGTCTGGTTGCATTGCTGTATTTTCGTAAAGAGGCTTTTTGTCGACAGTCTGGTTTTATTGATGCATCCTTTTGAGATATACAGCCTGTAAAGAAATTGATTTTATTGACATTTCTATTTAGTTTATATGTTTTGGTAGAAGCACACTTTTTTAAGAATTTTGCTTTCTCGAAAACCTGATACATGTTAAAATTATAGCATTTTCCTCTTGAGAGAACAAAACCTGAACACTCGGTTAATATATTTTTAACAGTGACGACTGTCTATAACGACGCTCCTTGGACTACGCCATTGAGCTACACTTCTTACCTGCGACTACGACGTGTACCAGTCGATTACTGCTACCATATTCTACTTGGTTATAGTAGCCAAAACCACTTAGCTACTTCGATTAAATATATCCCTTTACGGGACATATCAAAAAGTGTTTCACGGTTTTTGGTATTTGCAGACAGAGTTTGTTTTGTCGCAGAATTTAATCTGTTGACGTAGCATTTCGAGCATTCTTTTTTGCTTTCTTTAATTATTTTCCGTGCGTTTACTCGAAGTTGATTAAATTGAAGCAAATTAGAGATTGAAGGTTGTTTGTTGAATTCTCTCAGAGCTGCTTTTCTTAGCCTGATGCCATTTTTACGTTCATCATTGATCTAAGGTCTGTGGCATTTTTTTGATGCTAAATTGTTTAGAATGCATTTTCAGCTACAGAGATGAGGATCTATCTATCTATCTATCTATCTATCTATCTATCTATCTATCTATCTATTATTATTATTAATAGAAATGTTATGAGTATAAGAAACTTATAAGTATATGAAAACTATAAGTATAAGAAACTATACTCGCTTAAATTTTAGAATAAATGGTACCCCCCAACCTTCTCCGTTGTTTGTTTGTTTTTTTTTGTTTTTTTGTTGTTTTTTTGGGTGGGGTCATATGGTTATGGTATTTTGTCTATTGACTATATATTGCGTTCTTTCTTTACCTTTTTAGCCAGCTTTCCCTGACGATCCGCTTAGGTGAAACCTTGGTAGGTTTGTCTGTCTCTCTAGGTTTAACTATATATATATATATATATATATATATATATATATATATATATAGATAGATAGATAGATAGATAGATAGATAATATTAGTGGTAAATATGCACATACTTCAATTTTAGTTTCCCCCGCCCCATCTCTCTCCCCCACCTCTTCTTTCCTTTTCTCTCTCTCCCTCCCTCTTATTCTGATCTTTAACATTATATCTTCTATGGTGTGTGTATGTCACCACAAAATGTATCTTCAATGTATTAGACATCCGACAACATTCATATTTCCCCCTTACACTCACCTCTATAAAAAAACCCTCTCTGTTAAGTTTTAATCTCCCACCTTCTCTCGTCTGTTACCCCTCTCTTTAACTCTAACATTCGTCCCACACTCTCATACTTACACTCTCTCTAAATTCTATTTTTATTTCCGGTCTGATGAATTGGATCGTATTTACGATTCCAATGTAATGAATTATGACCATGGAATATTAGTGTTTAAGCCTTTTTTTATTATATATATATATATATATATATATATATATATATATATATATATGATGCTTTTCCTTCAAGTAGCCTTTCAGAATGTTGGTTTTTAAATTTCCAACCGAGAGGAGTTTTGTCGTCATGATCTGAGTTTTGTATGACAATTGGCAAGTGGTCCGTTACCGCATGTGTCTTTCAGTAACATCCAAGAGAAACCCATATGAATTGATGGATCACATAAGTCTATTGCCGAGGAGCTGCTAGAAAATGGATTTATGTAAATCAGGATTATATTGATTCAAATGCATCGGTGTTATAAATAATTATTTCTAAGGTCTTTCCTATTTGGTTTTACAACCGTATATGGTGCTGTGCCAGTTAAAGTCCCCTAGTATTATACACGGGGCAGAGAGTTGCCTTATCACTTGTGATTCGGTGGGATATAAGTAGTCACCTGTAAGGTAGTTCTTAAATTTATTTTACTTTGGGGTACGTCATTCCTAACTTGGATGAATATATTGCTTGACACTGGAAGCCCAGTGTCATGTATGTAATTGTATTGATGATTTTCTTTTATATTCATTTTCTCATTTTGCTTAAAGATTGTTTCCTGGAAGTCTTTTATTAGCAGAAGTAGTTCAGTTATGTCTTTATTCCATTGCAGTTCTATTGAATTATTTTATACATGATTGCTAAATGTTTTGGAGCTTTAGGTTAGTATGTGGTTGGGATTTAATTTCCCGCGGTTTTCAGTTTGAAGGTTTTCTCCGTTTGTGGGTTCTGGCTTTTTCTTCCAATTTGTCAAATATGTTTTGGATAGGAATTTGGTCACTGTGAATTTCTGGTTCTGTTTGGCTGGTTCTGTTTTTGGTGGAGATAATTACTTAAGTCTATCTTTAAGAGATTTCGGTAGCTGGATAGGAGATCGGTGTGACCTTTGCTTTGTAGGAGATTTTGTATTTTTGAAGGTGTAGTCGGTATTTCAGCAGTACATTTTGTATTTGTTTCTTTTTTGTATATTATTTCAATTCATTGAGGTTCAGTCTGCACTATCTCCTGGGAGTATATGTACTTCAGATAGTCCTGAAATTTGGGCCATTCATTTGGTCCCAAGTATACGGGCATCACAATGAGGTCTCCGTAATTGTCAGGTTGATTGGTATTCGTTTTGGTCTTACCTTGCGTTATTCTTCCATAGGAAGGGGCATTTTTGTTATAGTGGAACACACCTATTCTATAGTTAATAGATTCTCCCACCTATAATAAGTAGGAGTAGTAAGATTAACAAGGGAATCGCTCAGCGGTTCGGTCTGAGTTCAGTCTGAGGTCGGACGACCGGCTGATCGGTTGAACTCTCTGCCTTCGGGCGGAGAGGAACGCGAACGAGGCTACGCCGAAGGGCAGAGTCTCTTTCGGGGAGGTAAACCGACCCTGAACCCGTTTATACGGGTTTTAAAAGGGCATAATTTTGGCCGAGCCCACAGGCTCGGAGATCCCACAGGCTCGGAGATCCCACAGGCTCGGAGATCCCACGTTTAAGCGGCCTTGTGCCACATGATGCCCACGTGGTGGTGGTGGTGGGGTGACTAAATACCGTCGCTCAGTGGGTCGGTCTGAGTTCAGTCTGAAGTCGGACGACCGGCTGACCGGTTGAACACTCTGCCTTCCGGCGGGGAGGAACCCGAACGAGGCTACGTCGAAGGGCAGAGTCTCTTTCGGGGAGGTAAACCAACCCTGAACTCGTTTATACGGGTTCAAAGGGCATATTTTTGGCCAAGCCCACGGGGTCGGAGATCCCACGTTAAAACTGCCTTGTGCCACATCTGCCCTCGTGGTGGGGTGACTAAATACCGTCGCACAGTAGGTCGGGCAGTCAGTCAATGCCGGACGACCGTTAGTCGGATACTAAAGTATCAGTGACCACAACTAGATTTCTCTGCGTCATAACCTATTATATGAAGTTCCTAACGTTTAGTACATCGAACCTATTTTAGGACCGACTTAGTACAAATAGAAGCCTCCACTGTGAAACCACTGCATAACAATTTTATTTTTAAACCCCTTTTAATTCCTCTTTTAATATCTAATCTTTCATATAACCCCAAATTAATATAAGGTTAATATTCGTGCTTAATTTTATAAAACTTCTTCCCTTACAGACAAATACCTTCCACCCTGCCCTGAACCCTAACTCGTGCCTTTCGTCTGACTAAAACATTGAAATGGATAAATTCTCTATTAGTTTTTGACTGTTTTTGTATTTTTTTTAATTCTAATATTCACAGTTAAATTTCTATTTCTGATATGAAGTCAGTCCACAGCAATGTTGATAAGACAGACAACCGATATCTTCGTCTGCCGAAATAGACTATTTCCCATATGAAATGTTTTTGGATTTTATTGTTTATAGTAATTATGTAATAATAAATACAATGATCTTTTGTTCTTGATCAGTTTTTATATTTTATATTACCAGTATCCACTTGAATTATATACCATCGGTTTTGTTACATTTACTATATATATATATATATATATATATGTGTGTGTGTGTGTGTGTGTGTGTATGCGCTCGAGCGTGTGTGTGTTTGTATGTGCGTGCGTGTATTTATATATATTTGGGTACCGACCGGCCTTTTAGACGTCTTACATACACACACACACACACACACACACACACACACACACACACACACACATATATATATATATATATATATATATATATAAATTCAGACGGGTTTTAATCCTGGCTAGAAGCACCCAGATATTCAGCTACATCGATGAGATGTGATACAGCGAAACAGTCTCTCTGTGGATGACATATATATATATATATATATATATATATATATATATATATATTGCTCGCCGTTTGGTGCAAATCTGATCTCCATGGTAGTCGTCTTAGATATTTCTAAATAAATTCCCGCAACGTAATGATCGGCCGCAACTAAAAGTTTCATGAACCTTCACACAATCATCAGAGGTAATGGGTATTTTATACTCCTTCGGCAAGTTCATGATGTTTACAACGAGGTTAGCTGGTAAGTGCTTATTACGCACACACCCCGACCGAAATCATTCGTGGTAGGGGGTGGAGGGGGGTCATGCTCATTCGGCCAAGATAGAAAATTTGAAAAATTCCTTATTATTTCGGTTAATAACAAAAATACAAAATCTAGAAAAAAAAACTCTGAAAAACGTGCCTTCAATTTGATCGATATCATAGGAAATGGTAGCAAAGGTCACAATGCTAAAAGGAAAGAATAATGTTCATCGAGACACATGGATAGAACTCCGACAGATAAAATACAAGATAAAAATGCCCATGTGACGCTCGGGCACACACATACACACATATATACACCTGTTTCACAAGACATGCACATGTATAATAAAACAACACAAAAGTAGATATGACTATATACAGATATATCTATTTTTCTACTCCATATTTCATTTTCTGATGAAAGTTAAATAAAAGCGAAACATGTTAAATTTATAAACGTTTCCTGTTTGGTCTTTATTCTCTATCTCTCTCTCTCTCTCTCTCTCTCTGTCTCTCTCTCTCACACACACACACACACACACACACACACACACACACACACACAAACACACGCACATACGTAGTCTTTACAATGTGTTTGATAGTTTTTTCTTATTCTCCCTTAAACTGAGTGTAGTAGTCGTCTTCATTTTCTCAGAAAAAAAATGTTCCAACTATCTTTGTTCTTATTCGCCCCTAAATTTAGTCTAGTAGCCTTGTTCCCGTTCTCCATTAAAATGATTTTAATAGCTTTGTTCATATTCTCCCTTAAAATGGGTCTTGTTCTTATTCTCCCTTAAAATTAGTCTAGTAGTCTTCTTCCTGTTCTCCATTAAAATGATTTTAATAGTTTTGTTCATATTCTCCCTTAAAATGGGCATTGTACTTATTCTCCCTTAAATTGAGTCTAGTAGCCGTGTTCCTGTTCTCCATTAAAATGATTTTAATAGCTTTGTTCATATTCTCTGTTAAAATAGGTCTTGTTCTTATCCTTCCTTAAATTTAGTCTAGTAGCCTTGTTCCTGTTCTCCATTAAAATGATTTTAATAGCTTTGTTCATATTCTCCCTTAAAATGGGCCTTGTACTTATTGTTCCTTAAATTTAGTCTAGTAGCCTTGTTCCTGTTCTCCATTAAAATGATTTTAATAGCTTTGTTCATATTCTCCCTTAAAATAGGTCTTGTTCTTATCCTTCCTTAAATTTAGTCTAGGTAGCCTTGTTCCTGTTCTCCATTAAAATGATTTTAATAGCTTTGTTCATATTCTCCCTTAAAATGGGACTTGTTCTTATTCTTCCTTAAATTTAGTCTAGTAACCTTGTTCCTGTTCTCCATTAAAATGATTTTAATAGCTTTGTTCATATTCTCCCTTAAAATGGGCCTTGTACTTATTCACCCTTAAATTTAGTCTAGTAGCCGTGTTCCTGTTCTCCATTAAAATGATTTTAATATCTTTGTTCATATTCTCTCTTAAAATAGGCCTTGTACTTATTCTCCCTTAAAATTAGTCTTCTCTTAAAATAGCTTTGTTCATATTCTCTTGTATTCTTCCTTAAAATTTCTGTTCTCCATTAAAATGATTTTAATAGCTTTGTTCATATTCTCTGTTAAAATAGGTCTTGTTCTTATCCTTCCTTAAATTTAGTCTAGTAGCCTTGTTCCTGTTCTCCATTAAAATGATTTTAATAGCTTTGTTCATATTCTCCCTTAAAATAGGTCTTGTTCTTATCCTTCCTTAAATTTAGTCTAGTAGCCTTGTTCCTGTTCTCCATTAAAATGATTTTAATAGCTTTGTTCATATTCTCCCTTAAAATAGGTCTTGTTCTTATCCTTCCTTAAATTTAGTCTAGTAGCCTTGTTCCTGTTCTCCATTAAAATGATTTTAATAGCCTTGTTCCTGTTCTCCATTAAAATGATTTTAATAGCTTTGTTCTTATTCTCCTGTCAATTTAGTACAGTAGAGTTGTTCATTTTTGCCACTTAAACGAAACCTCTTAGCTTTGTATGTATTTTCTTTGATCTTGTCTTTTCTCTCCGCTACATATTAGTCTCACAGTAAATATTGCTATGCCTGGAAATATTCCAGTAATTGGGAAAATAATTAGAAACAATACAAAGTTTACTGAACAGTTATGTAACATCAGTCGTTCTCTGTTTTCATTATTCGGACTACTGTCCTCATCTTTGCCATGTTTATCATGCCTCATCGTGCCATGTTTTTACTTATGTTAATTTCGCTCTCCAACTTCTCCACTGGCTTACCCGGGTATTGAACTCACACTCTTTGTGCCCTGTCACTGGATCTAACTAACGCCTTTGTCGCCATATTTATTACAACGTTTCGGCCGTTGTACGCACCGGCCTTCTTCAGGTGGTTGGAATATTGATTATGGTTAGAGTTAGTGTTTGGTTAGTGTTAGGTTTAGATTTAAGGTTAGGTCGGGTTAATGTTAATTTTTGGTTAGTGTTAGGGCTAGGGTTTGGGATTGGGTTAGGGTTAGGGTTAGTGTCAGTGTTAGTGTTAGTGGTAATGGTTACGTTTAGGGTGGGTTAGAGTTAGTTTTGGTTTAGGGTCAGACATGGTTAGGTTTAGGGTTAGGCCTAGAGTTAGTGCTTAATGTTAGGTCAGTGTTAAGGTTAAGCTTAGGCAGGGTTAGGTTTTGGGTTAGTGTTAGAGTTAGGCATTACAGTTAGTGTTAGTGTTGGGTTAGTTTTAGGTTTAGGTCTAGGGTTAGGCATTGTTAGGCTTAGGTTCACGTTAGGGATAGCCTTAGTGTTAGTGTCAAGTTAGGTGTAGGCGTTAGGGTTAGGGTTAGGCGTTAAGGTTATGGTTAGGGTTGGGTTAGTGTTAGAGTTAGGTTTATGGTTAGGCAGGGTTAGGTTTATGTTTATCTTATGGTTAGGGTTAGACTTAGGTTGTTAGGTTGTAGGGTTAGGTTTAGGGGAACCGGTTTAGTGTTAGGTTTGGTTTAGGGTCAGGTTTATGGTTAGGGTTAGGTAGAGTTAGTGTTAGGGTTAATTTTTAGGTTTAGAGAAGATTAGGTTTAGGGTTAGGTTTAGTGTTAGGGTTAGAGTTTAGGGTTAATGTTAGGGCTAGGCTTGGTTAGGGTTAGGCAGGTTTAGTGTCAAAGTTAGGACTGCCTTAGGGTTAGGGTTGGGTAAGGGTTTTGGTTATGGTGAGGGATGGATAGGCTTAGGGATAAGGTTAGGGCTAGGGTTAGCTTTAGGGTTAGGGTTTAGAGTTAGGGTTAGGATTAGATTTAGGCTTAGGGTTAAGCAGATTTAGGGTTAGAGCTTAGGGTTAGTGTTAGGCATGACTAGGTTTAGGGTTAGGGTTAGAGGTTAGGGTTAAGGTTAGGTTTGGGCAGGGCTAAGGTTAGGTTTAGGGTTAGGGTTAGTAATATATTGACTGCACATAATTAACACTTCAGCACAAACGTTATGGTTAGAGTTTATGGTTTAGGTCTAGAGTTATGGTTTAGGATTTGGGTTAGGGTGAGGGTTAGTGTTAGGGAAAGTGTTATGTTTAGGATAAGGGTTAGGTTTAGGTTTTGTGTTAGGCAGTGTTAGGATTAGTGTTAGGGTTAATAATAAAATGAATGTTTCTTACTGCACAATAAATACACTTTTATATTTCTTAGGGAATATTTTATTACTAAAATAATCTTCCAAAAGCCGTCGTTAGTGCTGAAGTATCTACATAAAATATTACGAGTAGTGTAGAAGTCTCTATAATTTAGATACCCCAGTGACGTATACGAGTGTGGTACGATAAGACAATAACATCTGAGTCATAATCCCAACTCAGTTATATAAAATGTTCAAGGGGAATTTAGAATTGTCTTCATGTTCGAGAAGGAAGCAGATTGCATTAAAGAGAAAAACAAATTCGATTAATTCCAATTTCGTTAGGAAGAGTAAAGTTTACTGCTATCTATCTATCTATCTATCTATCTATCTATCTATCTATCTATCTATCTAGCCATGCTATCTATCTATCTATCTATCTATCTATCTATCTATCTATTAAATATACTTTCTTTTTTCTTTTTTCACTCATTATATCGATCTATCTATCTTAGCTACTGATTTTTCTTTTTTCAAACATTCTATCTTGCTTTTCTTGTTTTAATCTATTATTGTCTACATATCTATCTATCTATCTATCTATCTATCTATCTATCTATCTAAACAACTGTCTTTCTTTTTTCTTTTTCTTTCTTCCTATCAGACATTTTTTCTTTCGTTGTTTCAATCTGTCTCATTCTGTTCATATCTATCTATCTATCTATCTATCTATCTATCTATCTTACCAAATGTATTTCGTTTTTTCAAATATTCATTCTTTCTTTTGTTGTTTAAATCTATCATATACTTCAGATCCAATTATCTATCTATCTATCTATCTATCTATCTATCTATCTATCTATCTATCTATCTTATCAACTGTCTTTCATTCTTTCAAATATTCATTCTTTCTTTTGTTGTTTTAATCTATCATATACTTCAGATCCAATTATCTATCTATCTATCTATCTATCTATCTATCTATCTATCTATCTATCTATCTATCAGAGTTTGTTGCTATTTCTTTTTCTTTTACTATGCGTCCCTTCTAAAAGAGAGTGAACTAATTAATTGCTATCCTCTCCAGGTAATTCTCAGTCTCCATCGATGTTTCCCTTTTGTCGTGTAAATTGGGATCCCCAGCCTTCACTGGGCGCAAGTCTATGAGAATGATCACCCTGAATTCAAGAATATGGAGGAGGTAATGAGTAAGCACTCCCCCAACTTTCTCAACTTCTCATGACAATTGACAAATAATAAAGTATCGTAAAGTTAATTGCCATTACATTTTTAAAAACATGCCTAGGCTTGAGCATTTTATTTGTTGTTATTCTTCATAGAAGACGGATTTCCACCCGGGTGAGTGGCCATGTACAACAGCTTTGTGGGTATTTTCATTTAGCCTGTGGCATTCAAGCAGCACTTGCGGACTCTCAATCGAGGGGTAATCAAAACTCCGCTTTTTGATGGCCAGGAATATCAAGGGCTTCTTTTGAAGAATGAATGAAGAAAAGTTAATTTTGTTTTGTTTTTGTTTTACGGTATATCAACCTCAATGGGTTATTATTGTTAGACCGTAACATACCTACAACATGGACTCAGCCGCGTACGACTACCAATATTGGACACTAGCACATAGAAAACTCCGCTTACACTTACGGTATCTTTGTAACCTTTTTGTTTAATATATCTTTCTTACCTCTAATCCATGTTCTAATACGAGTTAATGAGTGCTTCTTTCCGCTTCTAATACGAGTTTATAAGCGCTTGCTTCCGATTCTAATATAGGGTCTATTAGCGCTTCTTTTCGCTTCTAATACGAGTCTATAAGCGCTTCTTTCCGATTCTAATACGAGTCTATAAGCGCTTCTTTCCGATTCTAATACAAGTCTATAAGCGCTTTCTTCCGATTCTAATATGGGTCTGTAAGCGCTTCTTTTCGCTTCTAATACGAGTCTATAAGCGCTTCTTTCCGCTTCTAATACAAGTTTATAAGCGCTTTCTTCCGATTCTAATATGGGTCTGTAATTTCATTTCAATACTTCATGAGCTTCCAATTCTTAGCTATGATTAATTAATGATTGTTATAATACTCTAAGAGAAGAGGAGGAAAGAGAGAGAGAGAGAGAGAAAGAGTATTCTAATACCGTAGTATCAGCCGCGTACGACTACCAATATTGGACACTAGCACATAGAAAACTCCGCTTACACTTACACTATCTTTGTAACCTTTTTGTTTAATATATCTTTCTTACCTCTAATCCATGTTCCGTGTTTTCCTTCCGTGGTCCACATCAGTTATTTAATGCCGACAAAATTTTTATTGCTGCTAATATTTTTTCTCTTTCCCGTTAATTATTAATGTTTCTGTTTCTAATTTTTCCACAGCCAGTAACCCCTTGTCTCTTAGTGGCTTTACTGCCTTGCATCGGGTGATATTGATTAAACAGAATCTGTCTATATCTCTGAGATGAGTTACATTACATATGGATTAGAATAGTTTGGATTGGTTTGTTTTATTTTCCTGTATATCAACCACAATGGGTTATTTAATGGCGACAAAATTTTTATTGATGCCAACAGCTTTTCCAAAAAATATTTCTGGTAATATTTTCCCACAAAATATGTTTGAACCAAATCTGGTAATCTCTAGAAATCTGGGATTAAAAGAAGTTTTTTTTTGTTTTATCACACACATGATAGCAAATAATTTATGTATGATATAATAACCTCAATGGATTAGACAAGATTTTTATTGCTGGTAATATTTTTTATCTATCTATCTATCTATCTATCTATCTATCTATCTATCTATCTATCTATCTATTTCAGTATATATTGAATGGGTTTCGTTTGTTTTACGGCAATCAACCTCAATGGCTTATTTAATGCAGAAAGATGTATTGATGGTAATGTAATATGTAATAATTTTTTCTTCAAAAATTTATTGCTGGTAATATTTTTATACAAAAACGTATTGCTGGTATTAAAGCCTATTTTTACACTTTCATAGTGTCTTGACTCCAGTTTAGGGGTTAATTATTTGCCCATAGCTGTGACCCTAACTCGGAACACCAGCTATTAAGAGATAGTTCCACACTCAAAGCCTTGCTATTGGATATAGTTTAACGTCTTACCCAGGACGTGGATGTAGTTTATCGCTATATCCAGGACGGGAGAAGTCAAGTTAGAAGCATTACATCTGCCAAGTGGAAAACGGATACTGTTGTCAAAGGAATAACAGTTGTTCTGGATGAATACAGATTATGGATGAGCATATGGAGGAGCATAAATATGATTGTTGCAGACACTTTGAATGTGAACACTGGAAATAAGAATGGGATTTTCATTCAGTTTCAAAGACGATTTCTTCATAGGAATCTGAAATCATTGATGACGATCTTGGAGGAAACAACACATCGCCCAATATCGCATATTCGTTTATCCGTGAACTTTTAAATAACTACGAACAGCTCAAGGAGAATTTCAAGCATATTAAAGAAGAGATTACTAAAACAGTAGGATTGCATGATGAGATGCAATGGCGAATCTTTTAACGCGGTGTTTTCAGTTCTTCAAAGAAACCGGATGATTTCGTAAAGTAACGTAGGTAATGCCAGTTTGAATTCTTGTGCAATGCGAGCTCTTTTGAGATTTATTCTTCTACCAAAGAAAAGATACTTGAAATTTATAGAATCATCTCTTGCAGATAAGTTGGCCATCGGTTCACTGACCAAATCTACAATGCAGGTGATTATCAAAAGTTATAAAGCAGTTTGAAGACCCACAGAAAATCATTAATATCTGCGAAAGTTTTTGGAATTCAGAAGAATCGAGACTAGAAATTCCCAAATCAATTTCCAGAATGGGCAATCAAGTGACTACAATATGACTTTTGTAAAAAGGAAAAAGTTCAGCTTACAATTATTTTGTGTAACAACAATAATTACAGATGGGCAGGACTATTTCTCAAAAGAAATTGGAAAAACCAGAATTAATTAACCGAGTGCTTAGCGTAGTAATGGATGACGAACTTGAAGAAAACAAATCATCCTTTTATCCGTGATCTTGTAAATAACTACGAAAAGCTCACAAAGAATTTCAAGAATGGAAAAAGAAGAGATTCCTGAAACAACGGGATGGCGTGATGCTATGAAATTACTACTTCATTTAACTCGAGTTTTCGCTTTGTCGAAGAAACAGGAAAATTTCCTAATGTGAAGTTTCAAAACATATCTAACTTAAGTAATGCAAGATGGAATTTTGTAGCATTTTTGGTATTTATACTTCTACTAGAGAGAAGAGACTTGGTAATCGAAATTTATAGATTCATCTCTTACAGATAGGTTAACCGAAGATTGGTTCAATGACAAAATCTACAATGCAGATGATTATCAGAAGTTATGAAGCAGTTTGCAGACTCACAGAAAAGCATTAAAGTCTGTGAAATATTTTGGAATCCAGAAGAATCGAGACGAGAACTTCCCAAATCAGTTTCCAGAACGGGCAATCAAGTGATTCAATATGAAAAAAAGGAAAAAAAGTTCAGCTTACAGTTATTTTGTCTAACAAAACAATTATTACAGATGGTTAAGCAGTGGATTAAGATGATTATATGTAGCACCTCGCAGGATCACAAAAAACATTAAAAATGTTTTCGAATCTAAACTAGAAATTCTCAGAACAATTAGTTTTTAGAATTTAGCAACGCTTACCCGGCTGTGATGGCCGAGTGGTTAATAGGTGAGATTCGAAATCTAATGGGTTAATCCTGTTCACAGCGCTCATTTTCATTCTTCAAAAACATAGCCCTTAATCCTTGATTTAATCATCTTAATCCGCTAAAACTTTGATTAATGCATTAAATTCACATAGTGCGCTATTTTCCTACACAGGTCCGCTTTCTGTTTACCGCGTTCATTTTGATATTTCAATACGTAAATATCCTACATTGGTCTTCAGAATTGGGGAACGTTTATCCGACTTTGATGGCCGCGTGGTTAAGGCGTTAAACACGAAATCTATTGGGATATTCCCTCATAGGTTCGAATCCTGTTGACAACGCTGCATTTTAATTTTCAAAAAAAATATCCAGTAATCCTTGTTTTAAGCATCTGACTCAGCTGAAACTTTGCTAAATGCATTAAATTTACATGTGTTATATTCTGACACCGGTTTACAGCGATCATTTTGATAATTTTTCAGATTTTAGCAACGCTTACCGGCTATAATGGCCGAATGTTTAATGGGCTAGTCTCTAAATTTAATGGGTTATTCGTCAAGCGTTCGAATACTGTTCACAGCGTTCATTTTGATTCTTCAATACAAATAACTCCTAATCCTTGTTTTAAGTATCTGACTCAGCTGAAACTTTGCTAAATGCATTAAATTTACATGTGTTATATTTCTACAGAGGTCCGACACCTGTTTACAGCGATCATTTTAATACTTCAAGACGTAAATGTCTTACATTCATTTTTAGATTTGAGCAACGATTACCGGCTATGATGGCCGAGTGTTTAATGGGCTAGGCTCGAAATCTAGTTGGTTATTCATCAGGTGTTCGAATACTGTTCACAGCTTTCATTTTGATTCTTCAATACAAATAACTCTTTATCCTTGATTTAAGCATCTGGACCCCCCCTAAAGTTTGCTTAGTGCATTAAATTTACCTAATATGCATTATTCCTACACAGGTCCGACTCCTGTTTACCGCATTCATTTTGATATTTCAATACGTAAATATCGTATATTGGTCCCCAGAATTTCGGTATGTGTACCGGACTGTGATGGCCGAGTGGTTAAGTCGTTAGGATCGTTATTAAATGGGATGTTCCCACACAGGTTCGAATCCTGTTCACAGCTCTAAATTTTGATTTTCAATAAAAAATATCCAGTAATCCTTATTTTAAGCATCTGACTCAGCTGAAACTTTGCTAAATGCATTAAATTTACATAATGTGTTATATTCTTATACAGGTCCGACTCCTGTTTACAGCGTTTATATTGTTACGTCAATACGTAAATATCCTATATTTGTGTTTAGAATTAGGTACCGTCTATCCGGCTTTCATGGCCCAGTTTTTAACTCCGTAGATGGGTTGTTCCTTCACATGTTCGATTCTTGTTCACAACGCTCATTGTGCTTCTTTAAGACATTTTTTAAGGATCCGATTCCGCTGAACAATTGCTTAATGCTTTAATTTCCCATAATGTTTTATATTCCTCCGCATGTCCGACTCCTCTTTGCAACGTTCATTTTGATCCTTCAATTTATAAAATATCCTATATTTGTTTTCAGAATAAGTAGTCTATTTTCCGTCTGTGATGGCCGGATCATCAATTCGTTAGATTTGATATCTAATGTGTTATCCCCTCACAGGTTCTCATCCTGTTCACGTCGCTCATTTTATTCTTCAATATAAATATCCCTTCAATCTTCTTCTTGGAAAATGGCTGCTGTGATATCCGAGTTTTTACGTCTCTCGATTTGAAATGTAATATTTTCTTCCCTCACACATTCCAATTTTGTTCACTGCGCTCATTTTGCATCTCCAGTAAAAATATCTATTACTAGCAGCATGACCCGGCGTTGCCCGTTCTTGATTCAAAAATCGTACGACTCATACAGCAATCGCTATCACTTGACTTGAAATATTTTTGCCCTTCCTTGCCTTTAAAGGAGTCTCCTTTGCCGTGCTGATGTCGTTACATGCCTTACTTCTTGTCTATCTCACACTGAGAATTTTTTCTAAGCTCCATACTAAACATTAAATCTGTTACGAAAAAAGAACTAAACAAAATGAACACAAAACGATCAGCTTTAAAAAAGGACTCGTAACTGGAAAAACCGAATGAAAAAAGAATGTTAACAACAAATACTTTTTCACAACCAACCCAGTTCTGCGGAATCAGAATCAACGTTGAGTTTAAGCAAGCGAATGAGCCAATTGCAGTAAAGTGCCATGCAGATTTTAAATTTTTCCCACTTGTGACGAATGCAGCTATCGATTTTTTTGCATGCTAGGATGCTAGTTAGCATTCGTGTCAGTCAGCTGTTGGTTCTCACGCTGGCCAATAGAATCTTCCTGCCTATTCGTGGCAGCCAGCTATGGGCTCTTATTCTAGCCCGTAGAAAATGGCCGCAAACTACATGAAAACTGCCGTAGAAGCATGAAAAAAAATCGATTATTTCCGCTATCGATGGGAGTTGGGAAATGCAAGATAGGTTTTGGCTTTTCCGCTAACTTGGAGCATGTGTATGTAAATTTTGGTGCAAATCCATCGAAAATTGCGGCCGTGCATTCGTTGCACACACACACACAGACACAGACACATACACACACATCCTGCCTTTTATAGATAAACATTACAATAGTTCTGTTATATTTTTACATTTTAATGCCTATGCGATTAATGCGTTAGTTTTATAATCCACCGGGATATTTCGCTCTCACGTTCGGATTTTTTCACAGTGTTCATTTTTATTTTTCCATACCATTTATCTCTTAACTGTTTTTGTTAGAAAAATCGGCCTTGTAATGGCGTATCTGCTGTCAGAGTTGTTAAATCGTTAGGCTCGAATTCTGATTTGTTATTCCCTGTCCTGTTCACAACGCTCAGTTTGATTCGCCAATGCCAAAATATATTAACATTAAAAGAACTTGTTTTTACGACGGCTGTTATGTCCGAGTGTCTAAAGCATTAAACTTGATATTCGAGTTTTCTATTCCCTCACTGGTTCGAACCCTTTTTCCAGCACACTTTTTTTCATTCTTCAATACAAATATATATTTAACTTTGTTGTTAGAAAATTTTATTAGTGGGACAAGGTCTATCTCACTATTTTGAATCTTGTTTGCAGCTGTCAATTTGATTTTTCAATACAAATATCTCTTAACATTTCTTATGAAATGACGCTGATGTAGCAACTGGTTTAGTATCCGTCTGGATTAAGCGTTAAATGCGAAGTTTAATGTCTAACTTCATCGTAGGTTCGAATTCTGTTCACATCTTTCTTTTTTATTATCAATTTTATTCTTAGTAATTTATATCAATTTTATGTAATATTTTATTATATTTACGTCTGTCTATCGATTGTTGTGATGGCTGAGTGGTTAAGGCGTTATTCTTCAAATTTTCTGCGTTATTCCCTCGAAGTTTTGAATCAGTGTTCTTTTTGATTCTTCACTAAAAATTTCTCTAAAATGTCATGTCAGAAAATGACAGTGATATAGCGGCGTCTGTGGTGGCCGCATTTAAAAGGTGGTGCAGTTGAAAGTTAATGTCATATTTCTACCCATGATCAAATCTTGTTCACAGCCCTGATTTTGATTCTTCAATACGTAAATATCCTACATTTATTTTTAGAATCATGATTCGTTTATCCGTCTGCGATGGCCGTTTGGTTGAGGCAATAGACTTGAAATCTAGCGTGTTATTCCCTCTAACGCGTTATTCCTGTTCACGGAGTTACTTTTGAATCTTCAATACAAATATCGTTTAATCCTTGTTTTACGAATCAAACCCCGATGAACCATAACTTAGTCTTACATAATGTATTATATTCCTACACATGTACGACTCCTGTTTACACCGATCGTTTTGATACTTCATTACGTATATATCTTATATTACTTTGAGCCACCTCGGCATGGTGCAATGGTTATCAAACTTGTCTTGCTAGATCAGTTACTACTGAAAAGTGAGTTCGATCCTCACTAGATGCCCCATACTTTCGGCCTTGTGCAACATCTGGGCTTAGAAAATCACTATCTTACATTTATTTTTTAGAATCAGGTATCGTTTTTCCTACTGTGAAGGCCGAGTGGTAAAAGAGTTAGATTTGAAATCTAATGGGTTATTCTCTAAGTTCGAATCCTGTTCACAAAGCTAATTTTGATTCTTCAATACAAATATCCCTTGATCCTTGTTTTAAGCTTCTGATTCCGATCAACCATTGCTTAATGTATTAATCTTACATAATGTGTTATATTCCTACACAAGTCCGACTTCTGTTTACAGTGTTCATTTTGATACTTTAATGCGTAAATATCCTACGTTTTTAGAATCAGGAAATGATGGCGAAAGTCTAATGTATGTGATGTCCACGTGGTTAGGGCTTTAGACTTGAAAATGGA
This sequence comes from Acanthosepion pharaonis, assembly GCA_903632075.3. Lineage (NCBI taxonomy): Eukaryota > Metazoa > Mollusca > Cephalopoda > Sepiida > Sepiidae > Acanthosepion > Acanthosepion pharaonis. The sequence goes on from CAHIKZ030000029.1 coordinate 1,267,265, forward strand.
TGCGAATATCACAGGGTCGAATCTCTTTCCTCGCACTCATTTTCATTCTTCAAATATTTCTTCAGTTTCGTTGTTAGGAAATTATGTTAATTTAACAACGGCTGTGATTGCCGAGTTGTTTACTTCTACACAGTTTCAAATCCTGTTCTCAGCCCTAATTATGATTCTTCAATACAATTATCTCTTAAACTTTGTTGTTAGAAAATGACGGCAATTTATCAAACGATTCTGATGACCGAGTGTTTAAGCCTTGAAATCTGGTGGGATGTTCCCTCTCAGCTTCGAATTCTTTTGACAGCGATCATTTTGATTCTTCAATACTAATATCTCTTAGCATTATTTGTTTAGAAATGACTCCAATATGTCCGCGGCTAAGATGGCCCGGTGAAAAAGAAAAAGTAGGTGAAACTATAGCAGAGATATCTTCTATCGTTTTTATCTTGATTTTCTGCATTTTGTTCTCCAAACATCATCTAAAATTTCGGCCAGACGAATTTTAATTTAATTTTATGGACAACTTGAGAATAATAGCAATGGCTCCAAAAAGTATTGCTCTCTGACATACTAGGTAAAGTTTTAGCCAAAATATAGTTTATCTTTTATATACTTTTTTAGTACCTTCTACGTTTAATCGAAGATGTGGCTTTATATAATGAGGACAAAATATGGGGGAAGGTTGAAATTAACAGCACAGTTTGAGGGCAAGAGAGATAAGAATCCATAAAATACCAAGAGAGAAAACAATCCATAAAATACCAAGGGTGAAAAGAATCCATAAAATACCAAGGGAGAAAACAATGCATGAAATACCAAGGGAGAAAAAAATCATAAAATAACAATGGAAAAAAACATCCATAAAATACCAAGGGAGAAAACAATCCATAAAATATCAAGTGAGAAAACAATCCATGAAATATCAAGGGAGAAAACAATGCATAAAATACCAAGGGTGAAAAGAATCCATAAAATACCAAGGGAGAAATCCATCCATAAATTACCAAGGGAGAAAACAATCCATAAAAACCAAGGGTAAAAAATCCATAAAATATCAAGGGAGAAATCAATCCATGAAATACCAAGGGTGAAAAGAATCCATAAAATACCAAGGGTGAAAAGAATCCATAAAATACCAAGGGAGAAAACAATGAATGAAATACCAAGGGAGAAAACAAATCATAAAATACCAAGGGTGAAAAGAATCCATAAAATACCAAGGGAGAAAACAATCCCTGAAATACCAAGAGAGAAAAGAATCCATAAAATACCAAGGGTGAAAACAATCCATAAAATACCAAGGGAGAAAACCATCCATAAATTACCAAAGGAGAAAACAATCCATAAAATCCAAGGGTAAAAACCCCATAAAATATCAAGGGAGATAACAATCCATGAAATACCAAGAGAGAAAACAATCCATAAAATACCAAAGGTGAAAAGAATCCATAAATTACCAAAGGAGAAAACAATCCACAAATTACCAAGGGAGAATACAAATTATAAAATAACAATGGAGTAAACCATCCATAAAATACCAAGGGAGAAAACCATCCATACATTACCAAAGGAGAAATCAATCCATAAAATTCAAGGGTAAAAAATTCATAAAATACCAAGGGTGAAAACAATCCATAAAATACCAAGAGAAAAAACAATCCATAAAATACCAAGGGTGAAAAGAATCCATAAAATACCAAGGGAAAACAAAGCATGAAATACCAAAGGAGAAAACAAATCATAAAATAGCAATCGAGAAAACAATCCATAAAATACCAAGGGAGAAAACAATGCATGCGATACCAAGCAGAAAACAATACATGCAATATCAAGGGAGAAAACTATCCATAAAATACCAAGGGGTTTGTGTAAAATGGTGACAGATCTATGTTTAGGAGAGAAAATAAAATTACAATATTTATTAAAAGCTGCAATAGCCAGGAAGGCGTGGAAAGCGATGATAGCTTACGGTACCAATTCACACGGTACATGAAGCAAACCAATTTGGCAACTAGGATACTAATATTATTTTTTTTTCTTTTTTCCCCGCCTGTGGAACTCTCTTCTTGTTTCTTGCATCAAAACTATATATACACCGACAATCACAATCCTATGTCCTCCTTTTCTTTTGTTGTCCTTTCTAAAGACTAAAGTCTCCTGATTATCCTTATAGCAAACCCTTGCGTCTTAGTGACATTATCGCCTTCCTTGTAAGTAAAATGATTACAAGAAATTAATTAGAGAACGAATACAAGAATGAACTTAACAGTAAACTTATAACAATTTGGATCAGAATGAAAGAACGAACAGAATATTTAAATAAGAATATAATGTACCATAATTTTAAGAGTACACTTTTCCATTTGTAGATTTTTCTTCTGCACTCTTCAACTCAGATAATGTCTGGTCGTGACTAGTTTTTTATCGGCTTTTAAAATACAAAAGACTTTGATTTTACAAAAGTTTTGTTAATGTAACATCTACCAAATTCGGAAATGTAATTCGTACAAATCGAAAATAAAACATATTGAATGTTGTTTTATGATAAAATATGATGTTTTGAAATTGTAAGTTTTAACTAGAACAATATGTAATGAAGAAAGGAATATATGACGGAAAGACTTTATTTTTTTTCAAATATGGCGGCGATTCTCGTTTTGTTTTTACGTCGTTGGCAGCATTGTTCAGGAAACGTTGCTTATAAGCTAAAAGATCCTCTTTTGAAATTGGAAATTCTAACAGGAATTATAAGAAGTTGTTTATGCTACAATTTGAATGACTAAGAAGATATAAGTCGATATTTTAGGGAAATATACTTGAAGAAAGTAATAAATAATATTATTTTTCCAAAAAGACTAACTGTGTGTGTGAACGGAATCGGAGGGATAAGTTCAGACATTTACGTAAGTGCATTTATATTAATGATTATTTTTCCATTCTGAATTTCACATCGGTTTTAACTCTGTGTATGTGTGAACGGAATCGGAGGGATAAGTTCAAATTCTGGTTAGTCCTGCGTATGACGTTAAACAACACTCTAATGTAAGACCTCTAAATCGGGAGATTTTTGGTTTTGACGAGCGTGGAATCGACTGTTAATTGTTGATGTTCCTAGTTTCACCTTGGTAGCAACTCTTAGAATCCTAGCTATAGTGAATCTCCAAATAAAGATAAAACACCATGGAAGTATAAAAATACACGGATATAGTAAAAATAACAGCAGTAAATTTTTATATATAAAATTAACAACGATATATATATTAATATTAAAATCAACACTACAAAATATGAATACATGGTAAAAATCAAATATTTAACAATAAAATTTAGACCAAAAAGCAAAATTACCAACCAAACCAATCAAAATATTTTTTATGGTAAAATTACCAATCAACCAGACCAAACCAATCAATCAAAATACATTTTCCATTTCCATTAAATAAGTTTGATGCCGCTAAACAAATCAACCAACCAAACCAATCAAAAAAATATATTTAATTGACAGACAAAAAAACAATCAAAAATTTGTGTTCAAAATATTTAGGTTGATTTCGGCAAATTCAACCAGACCAAACCAATCAAAAAAGAGGCATTTGATATGTCGCTAAATAAAATCAATTTCGGCATTAAATAACCCATAAGGTTGATTTACAAAATTAGATTTCGGTATTATTTATAAACAAAATCAACCAGACCAAACCAATCAAAATATTTAGATTTCGGCATTTATAGAGGTTGATAGTAAACAAAACCAACCAATTAAAAACAATCAAAATATTTAGATTTTGTGTCCCATTTAATTCGGCATTAAATTAGAGGTTGATATCGCTGAACAAAATCAACCAGACCAAACCAATCAAAATATTTAATTTCGGCATTAAATACCCATAGAGGTTGATATGCCGCTGAACAAAATCAACCAGACCAAAAATCAAAATATTTAATTTCGGCATTAAATAACCCATAAAATAAACAAAATCAACCAAATCAAAAATTTAATTTCAAAATATTTAATCAACCAGACCCCAATCATGATATTCCGCATTAAAAACCAAAATGTCGCTAAACAAAACCAAAACAAAACCAATCAAAATATTTAGATTTCGGCATTAAATAACCCCATAGAGGTTGATATGCCGCTAAACAAATCAACCAGACAAAAACCAATCAAAATAATTTCGGCATTAAATAACCCAAAATCAACCGCTAAACAAAATCAAACCAATCAAAATATTTAGATTTCGGCATTAAATAACCCATAGAGACCAAACCAATCAAAATATGCCGCTAAAAACCCAACAAGGTTGATATGCCGCAACAAAAACCAAACCAAACCAATCAAAATATTTAGATTTCGGCATTAAATAACCCATAGAGGTTGATATGCCGCTAAACAAAATCAACCAGACCAAACCAAAATCAAAAGACCAAACCAATCAAAATATTTAGATTTCGGCATTAAATAACCCATAGAGGTTGATATGCCGCTAAACAAAATCAACCAGACCAAACCAATCAAAATATTTTAATTTCGGACATTAAATAACCCATAGAGGTGTTGATATGCCACTAAATTTCAAAATAACCCAAACGCTAAACAAAATCAACCAGACCAAACCAATCAAAATATTTTCTGGACATAGAGGTTTATGCCGCTAAACAAAGTCAACGACCAAACCAATCAAAATATTTGATTTAGCATTAAATAACCCAGGTTGTTAGCTGAACAAAAAAAACAATGGATTTTCGGCATTAAATAACCCATAGAGGTTGATGTCCTAAACAAAATCAACCAGACCAAACCAATCAAAATATTTAGATTTCGGCATTAAATAAGGGATCAAAGGATTTCGGCATTAAATAACCCATAGATTTGATTGCTAAACAAAATCAACCAGACCAAACCAATCAAAATATTTAAAACAAATCAATTAAACCAAACATAAAGAGGGATTGATATGCCGCTAAACAAAATCAACCAAACCAAACCAATATTTCGGCATTAAATAACCCATAGAGGTTGTCTAAAGAAAAAAAATCAAAATAATTTTTCAAAAATTTTTATGCCGCTAAACAAAATAAAACCAATCAAAAATTTAGATTTCGGCATTAAATAATAGAGGTTGATATGTCGCTAAACAAAATCAAGATTTCGGCATTAAATAACCCATAGAGGTTGATATGCCGCTAAACAAAATCAACCAAACCAAAGTCAAAATATTTAGATTTCGCTTAAATGCCATTGATACCAATCAAAATATTTAGAACAAATTGATGTCAAACAAAATCAACAGACCAAAAAATTTAGATTTAGATATGCCGCTAAACAAAATCAACCAAACAAAAAAATTAATTTCTCTTAAATAAAAAGGTTGAATGTTGCTAAACAAAATCAACCAGACAAAACCAATCAAAATATTTGATTTCCATTAAATAACCCCGAATTTGAGATAAGATATAACAGAGCAATCAAAATATTTAGATTTCTTCCATAGAGGTTGGCCGCTAAACAAAATCAACCAGACCAAAACAATCAAAAATTTAGATTTCGGCATTAAATAACCCAAAGGTTGATAAAAAGCAAAGATAATCAGCCCAAACAATATATTTCGGCATTTTCCAAGAATGATATGCTGAACAATTTATAGATCAAAATATTTAGAAGGCAAAATAAATAGAGTTGTATGCTAAACAAAAAAATGGAGAGCATAAGGTTGATATGCCGCTGAACAAAATAACCGGTTAGATGTCCTAAACAAAAGGAAGGAGGATGAATCTGGATTCCAAAAAACCAATGAAGAAGCATTAAATAAAAAGGATACAAAACAAAATCAAAACAAACCAATCAAAAAAAATATTTTTTCATTAAATAACCCAAGAGGTTGTGCTAAACAAAATCAACAGACCAAAAATAAAAAAAAATTAAATAACCCATGAAGATACATGACTCAACCAGACAAAAACCAATCAAAATATTTAGATTTCGGCATTCAACCAACAAACCAATCAAAATAGAAGAAAGACAGTATATTTGAATTAAATCCAAATCAAAAATTTACAATCAAACGCTAAAAATAGAGACATTTATCATTAAATAAATAGGAATTCAAAAAATATTTAGATTTCGGCATTAAATTTTATATCAAAAATAGATTTCGGCATTAAATGATAGGTTGATATGTTGATTTGGTTGATATGCCGCTAAAGGATCCACAAACCAATCAAAATATTTAATTTCGGCATTAAATAACCCATAGAGGTTGATATGTCACTAAACAAAATCAACCAGACCAAACCAGTGGAGTACCGACCAAAATCAACCAGACAAAATATAAAAATATTTGGTTTCGGCATTAAATAAGAGGGAGGAATCATTAAAAGAGCTAAACAAAATCAACCAGACAAACCAATCAAAATATTTAGATTTGCATTAAATCAGGTTCATACACTAAACAATTCTCCAGGAACGGTCGTTTACCCAGGAATATACCAAACCAATCTATATTAAATAAATATTATGCCGCTAAACAAAATACAAAACCAATTTAGATTTGTTTCAAGGTTGACATTTTGTTCTAAGACAAAAACAACAAAATTTTGTGTTGCATTATTATTCCATGAATTAGATTTCGGCATTAAATCAAGTTTCAAAAAACCAGACCAACAATCAATATATTTAGATTTATTAAATAAAAGAGGTTGATATGGCTAAACAAAATCACATACAAAAAAAAAAAGGAATAGGTTGTAGAGAACAATCATGATTACCTACGGCTTGAGGCATTAAAGAAAGAGGTTGATATGCCGCTAAACAAAATTGAACCAAACTAATCAAAAATTTCATTTGGAAAAGAAACCATGAGGTTGATATGCCGCAACAAAATCAACCAGACCAAACCAATCAAAATATTTATTTCGGCATTAAATTAAATATAACAAAACAACCAAAAAGGTTGGGGATTTCTAATTAAATAACCCAATTCGACAAAATCAACCAAACCAAACCAATCAAAATAAGATTTCGGCATTAAAGGATGAATTGTTTAAACAAAATCAACCAGACAAAGCAATTAAATATTTATTTTGCATTATTATTTCATTTGATTAAAAGATCAAAAATCAAAATATTTAAGCATTTAATTCAAGATATTTTAAACAAAATCAAGGAGACCAACCCGGCGTTAAATAACCCATAGGGGGGATGTAAACAAAATCAAAGAGAAAGATCAAGTATCGACCATCATAAAGACTAAAAAAATAACAAAAACAATCAAAGATTATTGTTTAATGGTTGACGAACCAAACCAATCAAATTATTTTTTTTTTTACGAATTGGTCAAACCCAAACTCAAACAAAAACATTGTTTTCAATCGTTTATAGAGGTTGTTTACAATCGATTGAATAGCATTTTATTATAAACAATTGTCTTGTAAATGGAATATTTTAAACCATTCTGAATGTAAAAAATAAACAAAAAAATTGAAAGACAATTTTCAACCAAACCAAACCAAAATTTGTCAATTCGCAGATTAAAAATAAATTCATGAAGGTTGATATGTCGCTAAACAAAATCAACCAGACAAACCAATCCTGAAAAATCAAAATATTTAGATTTCCGATCCTCAGAGGTTGTTTAAACAAACACACACACAGACAAAAAACAATCAAAATATTTAGCATTAAATAACCCTTTCTTGCACACACACAAACACACAACACACACACACACCCATACATAAACGAACACACAAATCAACATGACCAAACCAAACAAATTAAACAACCTGGGTTTTATAATCAAAATATAACTCGGATATGAGATATGCCGCTGTCAACCAAACCAACTTTCATTCTCAGCGATGCCCCAAAAACAAATTGTTTTTGTGCAAAAACAATTGTGATTTTTTCAATTGTTTTTGCCGCTGTCAGAATCACAAAACCAATCAAAGGTAATTTTACGTAGTCCAAACTCAAACAAAATCAAAGTTTTGTTGAAATCGCTTGAAAAATGTAGGAAATCCGATCCAATATATAAACGAACAGAACACACACACACACAGCCTGGGTTTTATAAACAAAGTATGATTTCTGCCTTTATATGTTATGAATCTATATATATTTAACTGTTTTTCAACTTGAAATATACAAAACCAATTTTTGAATTTTTTTAGGGTTTCATGGACGCCATGTTTGGTCAAACTGTTTTAGAAGCTTATTTAGAGACCAAGTTAATGGTTTTTTAAGATTCCTTGATGGGAATTGCAGTAAAATTTGTAATATATAAGAATTAAATATTACAGGGATGGGGGGAACCATAATTTTAGAAATACCAATATCGGTTGGAAACCACCAAGGTGGAGTTATTTCCGTATGCGTCCTTATGGGACACGGCTTGATAAAATGAAATTGTTTTCCGAAGATGGAGATTGAGGAAGCGGAATAGAGTCAGAGAGAAAGAACGAAAATATAATCGTGGACCCTGCATTGTTGTCTCTGCACAAACTTGAAATGTGCGTATGAGTATGATTTTTGTCAATTTACATGTTTCATGCCTGGCAGGAATTTGGTCCACATGATGTAATTCCCTATGTATAATACGCTTTTTTTCTCTAAAAAATAACAAGCAAAATTAGGGGTGCGTATCATGCACAGCTACAAAAAAAACCTTCAAACAATTGCCGTTTCATTGTTCGATTTCAGTTGCGAAATGACAACTCACCACAAACATACGACAATTTGACAGCAACATTCGGGGATTACGACCCCATAAGCATATGAATTACAATCATATGGATTTAACAATACTTACAAATTTAAAATAAAATAAGAATTGTCATAAAACAAAATTAAATAATATTATTCTCTGTTTAAAACCATTTTTTGCGAAAAACTACATACAGATCCGGTAGATTGAAAAACAGGTTATTGAGTCTGCGCAGTAGGCACAATATAGGTATTTCCGTTTCCTTTTATAATCTTGACAATCAAAAATTCTGATAAATATCTTCAACTACAGCTTGATTAAGAGTTAGAAACGCTGGACGTAATGAAATTGGAGAGGTACAATTTATATGGTTTGATTACAATTGTAAGGGTGCGTATTATGGATGAAGGCGTATAATACAAAGTGAATTACCGTATTTGTTTGCCACTTTTGATATCATTGCCAAACACCAAAAACAACAACGAATGATGTAGTCTGGAGATGTCACGTTCATCTGATTACTGTCTTGAGGTCCTTTTGGCGCTATTACTTAAGAATTCTCTGTATTGACAATTTCTGTTTATTTCTGGATTTCTGAGACGAAGTGTTATTATTTACACTATGTATATCCTGAATATTTTCCTCCTTTTGGTATCGTTATAAAACTGTTTAGGCCGTGTACCATCCGGCCTTCCACAGATTTATATCGATTTGTGTAACCTATACTTGCTGATCATTGAACATATGGCAGCAAGTTTTCAACCACAGAAGCAACAATCAAATCACAGGCAGCAACAGCAATTGCAGCCTAATCAGCAGCTAGATCATGTTTAAGACTATAAGCTTCTTATTTTGGTTTGTGATTTGGTGAAATAGCGGTTGTCAGTTCAATCCCTCAACGGAGAGTGTGCCTTTGCACTCAGTGAAAACGAGAGAGCAATACATTTATAATACTGAAATAGATACATATATATATATATATATATATATATATATATATATATATATAGAGAGAGAGAGAGAGAGAGAGAAGAGAGAGAGATAAATTAAAATGCTAAGATAAATAGATAGATAGGTGGATGTATTTAAATGGCTAAGATAGTGAAGCAGAGTGAGAGACAAATAGAAAGAGATATGAAAAGGTTGAGATAGATTTATACTTATCAAATTAGCTAGCGAGATAGATAGATAGATAGATAGATAGATAGATAGATAGAGAGATAGATAGATAGATATGAAAAAGGCGTTGGAAGACAGATATGAAGAGACTGAAATAGATAGATAGATAGATAGATAATGAAAAGGCTGAAATAGATACAGAGAGAGAGGGACAGATATAGAAATGGATAGAGAGAGATAAAATGGCTGAGATAGATAGATAGATAGACAGATAGATAGATAATGAAGATACTCTGGTGGCTAGCTAGATAGATATGAATAGACTCAGATAGATAGATAGATAGATAGATAGATAGATAGATAGATAGATAGATAGATAGATAGATAGATTTAAAAGGCTGAAATAGATACAGAGAAATATATATAGAGAGAGATACGAAATATGTGAGATAGATAGATAGATAAGAACAGATTCGGGTAGATAGATAGATAGATAGATAGATAGATAGATAGATAGATAGATAGATAATGAAAAGGCTGAACTAGATACAGAGAGAGACAGATAAACAGATATAGAAATGGATAGAGAGAGATAAAATTGCTGAGATAGATAGATAGATAGATAGATAGATAGATAGATAGATTTAAAAGGCTGAGATAGATAGAAAGAAAGATAAATAGAGAAAGATGCGAAAAGTTTGAGATAGATAGATAGATAGATAGATAGATAGATAGATAGATAGATAGATTTAAAAGGTTGAGATAGATACAGGGAAAGATAAATAGAAAGAGATACGAAAAGTTTGAGATAGATAGATAGATAGATAGATAGATAGATAGATAGATAGATACTCTGGTGGTTAGCTAGATAGATTTGAATAGACTCAGATAGATAGATAGATAGATAGATAGATAGATAGATAGATAGATAGATAGATTTAAAAGGCTGAGATAGAAAGATAAATAGAGAGAAATACGAAAAGTTTGAGATAGATATGAACAGATTCGGATAGATAGATATGAACAGATTCGGATAGATAGATAGATAGATAGATAGATAGATAGATAGATCTGAAAAGACTAACATAAACATTGAATAGCCTAAGATGGATGGATACGAAAGGACTAAGCTATTACTTTCCAGCTTTTCTTTTACGGGTTTGGGCAGAAAAGTTCATAGCTTAACGGTGAAAGATACTAGAAGTGATGCTACATATGCGAAAGTTTGCATGCATTAATTTCAACTCTTCTTAATAAATGCCTTGGTTCCTTCCAGGTAAATTGACATCAGAATGTTCAAAGAAAACAGTTCATCCTCTTGCTGATAAAAACCATCAACAGCAGATATGACGTCATCACAATTGCAATATTGGTTCCCGGGCAAGAGTCTTATTATTTTGCGAAACAGACAATATTCCAATCAGCAGAAGAATACTGAGAGAGCTGAATCAGTCCATCTTGTTAGTGTGTTCAACAACTCCACAACAAATATTCAAACCAGAAGAGGAAAATAAATAAATATAATGTTTTATAAATAAACGAGGCGTCTACTGAAACACGAGTATCCACTAAAAATAACGTTTAATCATATATATATATATATATATATGTATATATATATATATATCTATATATATATATATATTTACAAATTCATGAATTATTCACACAAAAACAAATGCAAAGGTTAATGATTTAATTGGCGAGAAATCCATCATCGCAAACAATTCAAATAATATACAAAAACCTCCGAATCCGTTATGAATGAAAAGATCCTTGTTTCTATAAATTTCTGCCGTATTAGTTCTTATTTTTGCTACAATCTTTCGACTGTTCCTACAGACATCTTCAGGTATAGAATACATGTTGTTCTTGTTTTTTTCTCTTAGTAATAAGAGGACAACGAAAATATATGTATTGTTGTATCCGAAAATGCTATTGGAAATGAGTTATTGTTTTTGGAGCGCGCAGTAGCAACGCTGAGATTGATTTTAAATTTTTTACAGTTGTGCGTTCATGTACAAATATGGTGTTGAACGAATTTTTTACTGGTAAATTTTCTGTCAAAGTGGCATGAACTATATTGTTCAATAATTACAGTAATGTCGCACTTACCATCCAAAAGTCGCACTTGGATCAGTTATTTTAATTACGATAAACGTGCAATCAATTTACAAATTCATGAATTATTCACACAAAAACAAATGCAAAGGTTAATATCCGCTAAAAATAACGTTTAATCATATATATATATATATATATATATTTTATATATATATCCAATAACAGTAACGTTTAATCATATATATATATATATATATATATATATATTTATATATATATCCACTAAAATAACGTTTATATATATATATATATATATATATATATATATATATATATATATATATATATATATATATATATATATATATATATAAATATAAAAGTGAACATATGCAATCAACACTTAGACACGATTGCATATAGCATGAAAACAGACTGTATGCTAAGTGTTGACTTCTATGTTCACTTTATATTTACATCACGCTCTATCTCTGATATTGAGCGCTTTATCCCATAAATATAGCACGCCTTAAGACTATATTTCTTCATATATATATATATATATATATATATATATATATATATATATATATATATATATATATATATATATATTACAGATTTTTTAATGTGGAGAAAATCAATTAACACTAAAAGGGCTGGAGTATAATTCCACTGTTTGTAGCATTTACTTTTTTAAAAAGTGCTCAATACAAAGTAGACCAATAAATTGTTATTATTTTTACTATAAAAGATTATAACCGGTTGCTTAACATTTCCTGAAGAAGTACAATCAAAGTATCGAAACATGAAAGCTATGTTTTTTTTATTATAATCTTTTATAAAAATATATATATATATATATATATATATATATATATATATATATATATATATATATAACGGCGAACCTTGTCCCAGTACTCTACACCGTGTTTAGATATTCTGTGGCGAACAGGTAACACGCGAAAGTTCGTTTCTGTTATTAGATTAAGGAGTTAATATTGTTGAAAGGAAATTTGACTTTTTAACCTTGGATTAACTTAATAATGATCTTTACTATTTAATATACTGAAGTAATTATAATGTTTATTTATTGTATTTGAACTTGCAGATTTGAACTTTAACAAAGTTTTTCGGTGAGAAATTCACAAGTGTCATTCAGAATTTTATCGCATAAATTTAATTTAAATTTTATATATATTTAATTCAAAATGTAACCTTCTTCACCGCAAAATCTATGAAAAAGGGCACTTATTAAAGAATTTAAAAAGAAACTTAATGCCAAGGATTAAATTAAGTAACTTTATTTATATTTTCCAACGACTGTTATAGATATACCACAAAAATGTAAGAGAAAATATTGTCTTTCCAATATAGTCTTTCTCTTTCTAACAGTTTTTAAATGTCCCTTTGACGCTTGTATTTCAAACAGAAAAATAATAATTATGTTGGTCACACTACAGCTAGGTTGACTATAAGGTTCAGTTTTCATTTGAATGATGCATCTAATATCTGTCAATATTTAAAACTGCTTGCCTGTCAAACATTTGCCATTTAAAAAAAATCTTCTTTAAAATACATTTACAATTCATCATGAAAATAATAAAATGAACCAACAATTCTTGAAGCTATCTATTTTAAAGAATGAAATCAACCGTTCCGAAACTTAATTTTATTGATTGTGATTATTTTTATTTAGTGTTGGTTTCATTTAATTTTATATACATTGTTGGTTTTGTGCAATACATAGAAAACGTATGGTGGGGAGGAGTCATTACGAATTATTAAATTGGATAATATTTAGTATTGTATATTGTTATGGGGTTCAACCTTTTTTCATACAAGTGAACTCGACCAGTGTGTACTTGGACTGCTGCCGTTTAATACCCAGAGTCAGTCAGAGAGAGATTGTGATTGAGTTGGAGGTAGAGTAATAGTGTGAGGTAACCTCTTGTAGAAGTCACAGTTACAAGCACGTAGAATCTAAGGAAGTCCTACTTCGAGACTGGATTTACCAGACTGTGTATATATATTATTATTGCTACTAACCGCGTTTCTGGATCTACTAACCGTATTAACAATTGTATTATTGTGTAAATACATTTATTTGTCATATTTCATTCCTGCGTTTGTCATTCATTGGAGACTGGATTTCATCTCGGAATCCACAACATATATAATTCATTTTTTGGATCTGTAGTGGATATATTAGTATTTATTTGTAATATGAACACTTAATAAAATTAATTATGAATACTGCACACATGTTTTAAAATATTTACAGTAGATAGTTTAAAAATATTTAGGTTTTAACGAATAGCTTTAAATAATTTTTTTTAAATAGATATCTCAATAACATAATATCCTTTCTTGACGTTACTGCACGTGAATGCTTTCATCATAAAATTTAAAAATCGTACAGTAAATAAGTTTAGCCTTTTTTCACTTCGCAAGTAAAAAATTTAATTTTTAGGTGAATACAACAATTTTGTCTTAGATAAATCAAGACCCTGGATATGACACTGAGCTTATGTCTAAAGTACTTGGAACTTTAATAAGGATACTAAGAAACTTGTCCGTAAATATGAGAGGATTCTATTAAGAATAAGTAGAGAAAACTTGTGTAAATTATTTACTGAGACACATATATATATATATATATATATATATATATATATATATATATATATATATATATATATATATAGTACAGGTATATAATCTAAGTTGATCCTAGTAATATCAAATATTAAAACGGATGTACAAAAGAGATCAATGTATTTATATTCCATCTGAGGTAAATTTCTGAGAGAACTAGAAACTCTGCTAGGATTCATCATTGACGGCCACAGTCTGAACAGCATAAGGTACACAGATGAAACAGGGCTGATAGCAGACACGGTAAAGAAATTAAAAAAAAAATCCTCTAAAAGGTAACGAAGGACAGCGAGAAATAATATATATATATATATATATATATATATATATATATATATATATATATATATAGGTAACTATACTCGTTTTGAAAAACCCTCGAATTTATGATTTGCCAATAATCAAATCAATCCCGAGGGAAAAAAAAGGTTTTAAAAAAAGAAAGTGCTAGAAACATGAAAGTCTGTCGAAAAAAATCGCACAAATACATGTTTAAGACCCAATGAAAAAAACCTGATACGAGTAAACAACTAACAAAAGAGGTCAATACAACCGTAGAGCAGACCTAGATAAACCTAGTGAGCCAGACAAACCTACCCAAGTTTCAACTAAGCGGATCGTCAGAGAAAGCTGGCTAAAGAGGCAAGAGAAACAGCATATTTATAGGCGATAATCAAAATCAAAATCATACCATATGACCAAATAAAAAAAAAATAAGTAAAAACACTAACACCTTAAAGATTTATTCAACGACTAAAAAGGGGAGGGGATATTAACACGATATATATATATATATATATCAGAGAAGTAGTGTATTATATATATATTAAGAAATGGACAAGGTCCGACAATTTACTTATTAAAGACATTTTTTATGTTTAACGTTGTTATTTATAGATACAAGTATTTAAGCAAATGCTCTGTTTATGATAAACAGTATTAAATAACATTTACCGGCCTGAATGTCCGAGAAATTTTCATAGAAAATATTCGTTCTTTGACAGGATTCGAACCTATACGGAACCGTCATTTACGCTGACGTGCCTTACCTCTGGGCCACAAAGAACCTTTTCGGTAGACAAGGTCGAATTTACTGCTTATAAACTTCAATCTTCCATGAATCTCGTACATTCATAACTGCTCTTCATGTATCAAATGTAAACAAATGACGTCATATATTAAGAAATGGACAAGGTTGACAATTTATTTATTAAAGACATTTTTATGTTTAACGTTGATTTTATAGATACAAGTATTTAAGTAAATGTTCTGTTTTAATAAACAGTATTAAAAAATTTACCGGCCTGAATGTCCGAGAAATTTTCATAGAACGAATATTTTCTATGAAAATTTTGGACATTCAGGCCGGTAAATGTTATTTAATACTGTTTATTATAAACAGAGCATTTACTTAAATACTTGTATCTATAAATAACAACGTTAAACATAGAAAATGTCCTAAATATAATATATATATATATATATATATATATATATATATATATATATATATATATAGAGAAGTAGTGTATATATATATATATATATATATATATATATATATCAGAGAAAGTAGTATTATATATATATATATATATGTATATATATATATATATATATGTATATGAACTCATGAATAGATAGATAGATAGATAGATAGATAGATAGATAGATAGATTTGAAAAGAATGAGGCAGCGAGCTGGAAAGATTTTCAAAAGATGAAATATATAATGAATGGATTCAGTTATATATGAATAAACATTATTCGTGAAATCGATATATTTTCAGAACCAACAAATATATATATATATAACGATAGATAGATAGATAGATAGATAGATAGATAGATAGATAGATAGATAGAAGGCTAAGTCATACGGAAGCAGTGTCAGATAGACAGACAGGTAGATACATACATACATACATACATACTTACGTAAAAAGATAGATATGAAAATAGTGAAATAGATTGTTAGACAGAGGGAAAGAATGGACGAAGTGTGAGATGTATTAATTTCAATATTAATAAAAGCGTTTACATTTAACAATATGGATTTTCTCTACAGCAGTATCACAAGTGTCAGAGATGTAGACGCATGCGCAGAAGTATTCATTCACGGACTGTTGTCAAAAACACGCAAACTCAGAAGAAAATGTGGAAAGCATAACAAGTACTGCTCCGTTGTGTTGTGTTGACGGCCATGTCGGTGCCTGCCAATTGCTATCCATATTTATGTGTTAAGAGAGGCGTTGGAAACTGCTATCTTTTGACAATGTTTTCGTGAAAGACAGCGATGGATTTTCAGCTAACAGAAATCCGGTTTTTCATTGGTGCAAATTGTTGAAGGAGACGAGTTGTCGGAAATTTCGTTGAGATGTAAAGAGGCGGAAATAGCGAAGTAGAACAGGAAAAATTGTTGGGGAGAACTAGAAAAGAAACATTTGAGGGAATAAATCAAAAAAAAAAAGACAAACAGCAGAATTTTACATTATTCGGACTATTGTCCTCATCTTTGTCGCCATATTTATCACAACGTTTCGGCCGTTGTACGCTCCGGCCTTCTTCAGGTGGCTGGAATTTCGAACTGAACCCTTGATTTCGCTCACTGGGGTAGACTGTTATAGTTCCATGCTTTTTTAATGGATTTTTTAATGGATATCAGATATCTCCTGCTAATTTCCTTCTGAAAGTTCTACACTGCCTTAACCGGGTATTGAACTCACACTCTTTGGGTCCTGTCACTGGATCTAACTAACGCTTTTATCCACTATGCCATGTAAATATGGCGACAAAGATGAGGACAATAGTCCGAATAATTTAAATAATGTACATAATACCTCATCTCAGAAATATAGACAGATACTGAAAGGCCGAAACGTTATAATAAATATGGCGACCAAGATGAGGACAATAGTCCGAATAATGTAAATAATGTACATAATACCTCATCTCAGAAATAGACAGATACTGAAAGGCCGAAACGTTGTAATAAATATGGCGACAAAGATGAGGACAATAGTCCAAATAATGTAAATAATGTACATAATACCTCATCTCAGAAATATAGACAGACTCAGCAGAATTTTAGTGGTATAGACGAATGTCATCAGCTCTCAATTCTGTGTCTCCGCTGATGACACAACAATTTATTTCTGTCTCGAAAGAAAAATCTAATAATATTAAAAAGTCAAAATGGCAGCTGATATCCAAAACGAGATTCACTTTGTTGTTAATTATTTCAAAAGATTGCTTGTTAATTTTAATGTCTCCCAAATTAAAATGCTCTCTGTTAATCACCTGAGAGATCCCGCTCTGCTTTCGATCAATGTGGCTGCTCCTGACCTCCAGGAAATTTGCACCTTGCTCCTTCTGGGACTAATCTGACATGAAGTTGAAAGCTGATATTGAATCCTTTGCTATGTCAGCTGCTAAGTTATTTGGTTCACTGTGTCGTGCTAGACAATTCTTCTTATATACCATTCGCCTATACTGAGAAGTTTATCATTCGTCTATGCTTAGAACTCTGCCATTCGACTATGCTTAGAAGTCTACAATTCCAATATGCTTAGAAGTATACCATTCGTCTATGCTTAAAAGTCTACCATTCGTCTATGCTTAGAAGGCTACCATTCGTCTGTGCTTATAAGTTTATAATTGGTCTATGCTTAGAAGTCTGCCATTCGTTTATGCTTAGAAGTCTATAATTCGTCTATGCTTAGAAGTTTCTATGTTTAGAACTCTACAATTCGTCTATGCTTAGAATATTACTGGCACATATGATCCTGTGTTTCTACTATTTATCTAGACATCCTTGATAAAATTCAAAGAAGAAATATCAATATTATTGGTCCTGATCTGGTAGCTTGTCTTCAGTCACTTTCTCACTGTCATAATGTCGACTACTTTTGCCTTTTATATAAATAATTACACGTTAATTGTTCGGATGAGCTCTATGGTACGGAGACTCGTTTAATTTAAGCGCAGTGCGAAATCGGTGACGAATTTTCACACTTTTACAGTTGGGTTGGCTCGAGGTAACCGTAAATTCTATGGCAACAGTTTCTTTTTTCGCACTTCCCCCTCCATGCTTCTCAGTCAACGTTAAACGTCCAAAATTTCAAAGCAATATCAATCGCTATTTAATGTCCTCCTGATTACTTTTCTTTTTTTTCTAGTCTCTTTGATATATTTCTGTTTATAACTCTTCCATACCCAGGAAAATCTTCCGTCTCAGTGGTTTTATTAGGGTGAATTCGATTTAAAAAAAATAATAAAAAGAAGATATCTACAGAGTAAAAAAGATTCTTCTTCTTTTTCTTCTTCTTCCTTCTCTTCTTTTTCATCTATTTTTTCTTCCTTTTCTACTTCTACTTCCTCCTCTTCTTCATCCTCCCTTTCTTTTTCATCATCTTCTTCCTCTTCTTTTTTCGTCTTCCTCCTCCTCTTCTTCCTCTTCTTCTTCATCTTACTCTTCTTTTCTTCTTCTTCTTCTACTTCTTCTTCTTTTTCTTCTTTTTCTTCTTTCTTTTCTTCCTCTTCTTCTTCCTCCTGTTCTGTTTCATTTTCTTCCTTTTCTTTTTCCTCCCCTTCTTCCTCCTCTTCTTCTTCTTCCTCCTCCTCCTCCTCTTCTGTTTCATTTTCTTCCTTTTCTTATTCTTCTTCTTCTTCTTCTTCTTCTTCTTTCTACGGAGTCTCTTCAAGATGTAGGCGATTAGGTCTTTCAAGAACCTCCTATGCGTCGTAGGCTTTTGTGGGTTTTTTTTTCTCGCATTGCTAAGGCACCCGCGCCCGTGCCGTTATCCCTTCACCCAAGCTCGTCAGGTAAGTAGCTTACCGTCTTCCCTTACCTCTTTTGCCCTAGGTATGTCCGTTGCTGCTTAATTTTTCAAAGCCATCCTTCCTCATAATGTGTCCAAGAAAGTTCAACCCGCTTTTTCTCTTTCTGCGTATCGCTGATCTTTTGTTGGTATTTTCTTTAAGACTTGCTCGTTTCTTCCTCTCGCCATTTTTCTTCTACATTTGTGAGGAGATTGTTCAGAATGTTCCAAGAAATTTTATTACGTACTCATTCTGCTCTTCTTTTAGTATTCCGAAAGATATTTTCCTGTTTCTTTATACATTGCTTAATTTCTAAAAAGCATATTTCGCTATCTTCATGCAACTTCAGATTTCCGTATCACACTTTCTGCTATTTCTTAGTTACGACACACAAAGTTACATTTTCTGTGTCTACTTTTATCATTAAGCTTTTATTAAAAACAATATCCAATGCCTTCATTCTTAATAACACTCCAGGGATTGGCGCTACATGTTCAATCTCTTAAAATTTTGACAAGCAAATATTAACTAATTCGTTCAAAACTATTGTTTGCTGGTCAAATGTTTACTCTTCTCCTTCTGTGTTTCGTTTCCACTCAGGACATGAGCGATCATGGCTCTCCACATCTTTCCGTACTTTGTAGCTCTCCGTCGGGTTTGTTTTTTCATCATCGTTCTCTTCTGCCATCCACCCCCAATACATTGATTTCTTAAATAGTAACTCACAGACCCCAGCTTTCCTTCTTATTTCTCTATTATTCCTCGGTATGACGATAAACTACATCCACCTGCACCGTCTCTGATTAAGTGACTGAAGGTTTTGAGGAGCGTGAAACCTCTATTTAATTGATGTTGTTCACAAGTCCATTTTGACCCCGGATGGTAGCACCTGTTAATGTCCGAGCTATGGACAAATAGTTATCCTCCAACCAAAACACTCTGAAATTATAAAAATACATTTATGAAATATAGTTTTTAAGAAATACAGTTTTAAGGTGTGCTATATTTATGGGATAAAGGGCTCAATATCAGAGATAGAGCGTGTGTAAATATAAAAGTGAACATAGAAGTCAACACTTAGAGGCGACAGTCTGTTTCATGCTAGACACAATCGTCAGGCTACAATTGCGTCTAGCATGATACATTCTGTCGCCTCTTAGGGTTGAGTTCAGTGTTCACTTTTATATTTAAAAATACATTTATATAGTTAAAATGCCAGCAATAAATTTTCATATAAAAAATGAACAACTACATATTACCTGTAGCTGCGACATACAGCTGCGTTGATTTAATAGATTGTTATTTTTAAGAAACTTAATATTATGTAGTTTTTCATGTAGACACAGCTGGCATGGGTCTCTTAGGGACTTTAAAAATATTCAGATATCTAAACACTTTTAATACGAGAAATTTGGAGTATATACTGGGATTTAAATATTTTTTAAAATTATATCCTTTTAAAAAATTATATTTCTTAAGACATTATATTTGCCAATTAAAATAACCGGTATTAGCATATGAACGCAAAAGATTCGTATTTATTTAAAATCATTTTTTCTATTTTATTTTTGAGTAGCGGATCTTTGATTATTTACTTAAAGCTAGCTTACTTAATCGTATTTAAAACAATAGCAATATTAAAAATAACATTACATAGTAATTATTAACACTAAATTATAACTTATAATAAACCGTAAAACTAAAAACTAAACTATGACCATAAGTTAATCTGAGTCTACATTTTTAAGTAGATATTTACTTTTATGCCTACATGTAACAATCAGTTCATTTCTCTTTTTTAATATATCCCAGGTTATTTCAAGGCCTTAATAATAATAATAATAATAATAGCTGGTCACTCGTATTCGAGGATGCCCGTCTACTAGGGTGTCTAGCCAATCCCTATTGCAGACGGTCGCTCAGGCACATCCGTATTTCCTGAACACCCACAGAGACTACATGTGGTCTATACTGCAACTATGCTTAGCAGACGTTAGTTACAGTTTGTGAGAGAGAGTGTGTTATCTAACGTGATCAACAATTTGAACAAGGCCGGCAGGCCAAAACCCTCGGAAACGGTGACTTGTGGCTTCATGCTAGCACAGCTATCGACGGCCCACAGGAGTTTCGTCTACCCGATTTTATTCACAAATCTTTGGTCAATCTCCGATATATATATATATATATATATATATATATATATATATATATATATATATAAGAATTAAAATGCTGTTCAAAATAAACGGAGAGTCTATTTTTCCTGAATACCCATATTTGAGTAGATTTTATTTTTTCTACAAACATGAACACCCGAAAGATCATATTAAAGAAAATACGCCCTTTATCCTGCGTCTCCATTTGCAGGATAAACCGATGTTTGAACCTATGTGCTTTTGGCAACTTGTCTACGAAGAACCTCATAATGAATCAAGTTTCTATCTCCCTTTAAAGAACATAGGATCAAATGGCGTTTCTCCTCTGCAAAGGGCGACCTAGGTTCGAATCCTGCGGATGGATGCACTTTTTACAAAAGAGTTTAGACAAAAAGTATTGTTTAAATCAAACGGGGCATCCATTCTAATATGGATATTCACGAATAATAACATTTAAAGTGATAAAAATATGTCGGATTACTAAATAAAAAAATATTATTTAGATATGAATATGGTTTACAGAAGTGACAAAAAGGAGGCATAAATCAGGTTTCTACTTGAGTCAAAACGTCTGGTTTATAGTTGAGGCAAAACGTCTGGTTTATACTTGAGGCAAAACGTCTGATCTATACTTAAGGCAAAATATATACTTGAGTCAAAGATTGCACCTGATTCAATATGTCCTGTTTATAGTCATGTCTTCAAGAACATTTCTTTGCGGTAGAAAGACATTTTGAATTTAAGCGCAGTACTATGTTGGCGAAAAGATGCCTTCATTTTACAGTTGAAATGCCTAGATGTAACCGTATGTTCTATGCAAACAGTTTCTTCTCTCGCACTTCTCGCTTGTGGAACTCTCATCTCACTGAAGTTTGATCTTCAGAATGTCAAATACAACCTTATCTCTCCTCTTCTTAATTACTGTTCTTCTCTCCTTAATAGTGTATTTTTCCTTAAATACACTGTCCAGAAGCTAGGCCTCTGATCAGGAGACTGGAGATTTTGAGGAGTGTGGAAGCACCTCTTATTGGCTGTTGTTCCCAGGTCCACCCTCAGTCTGTTAGGTTGCTAACTATGGTCAGTAGTGAACCACCAAATAAAAGCAAAATACGATGAAAGTATAAAAATACATTTTTATAGTAAAAATATCAGTAATACATATATATATATATATATATATATATATATATATATATATATATATAGTTTATGAAAAACTAGGTAATCGGTATGGGTGAACCTAAGGCGGATAAAATCAAGAGAGCTCAATGTAAATCCAGAGCAAATAATTTAAATAATAACAGACCACTTTAAGGTTCCATGTAATAAATTCTTTCACCACAGCCCTTTTAAAGGACTGCGGTGTGGTGAAATAATTTATTACATGGAACCTAAAGACGTCTGTTTTTATTTTATATATATATATATATATATATATATATATATATATATATATATAATGACCAACAACACATTGATAAAGCAAAATGTCAAGCAGCAATTCCTCTTTATCTATAATGAAAGGAATACAATTTCGTTCAAAATAAATTTATTTGAAGAAACAAAATTTTGTTCAAATTATTTAGATTTCGGCATTAGATAATCCATAGCGGTGTTGATATGGCGTTCTATGTGTTCAGGTCTCCCCAATATTATCTGTCCCTAAATTGCATTTATTTAAGCTCATTATGCTATGCGTTGTTTTTCTCTGCCTCTCTTGCCCACAACTTGTGCTGTGAGTATTATATTTACCAAACATTCTTTCCTCATTATGTGCCCTCAAAATTTCAAATATCTCTTCCTAATGTTAAGTAAAAGTTTCCTTTTTCTCTTTTCTCTAAAAATCTACTTGTTGCTCCCATGCTCGGTCCACCGTATGCTCAGCATTTTCCTGAAGAACCACATTTTGGTTACTTCAAGTCTCTCCTGCATCACTGAGGAGATTGTCCACCATTTAATCTTACTTATTATAAAACGCAGATTGTGTGTGTGTGTGTGTGTGTCTGTACGTTTATATATTGGATCGGATTTCCTACATTTTTCAACCAATTTCAACAAAACTTCACTGGACTGCGTAAAATTACCTTGCAGTGCTTCTGACAGCGCCAAAAATTGAAAAAACACAATTGTTTTTGCACGAAATCAATTTGAAAACACGATTAAGAGGCATCGGGAAAATGAAAGGGGGACAACTCATATCGAGTTATACTTATAAAACCCAGGTTGTTTTTTTTGTGTGTGTGTGTGTGTGTGTGTGTGTGTGTGTGTGTGTGTGTGTGTCTGTTTTCGTTTATATATGGGATCGGATTTCCTACATTTTTCAACCGATTTCAACAAGACCTTTTGGCATGTAGTGTTTCTTATTGTCTTGCACACTTTTTTCTTTATATTTACATTCAGAATGCTTTAAAAATTCCATTTACAAGACAATTGTTTATAATAAAATTCTATTTAATCGATAGACTCATAACGATTGAAAACAATGTTTTTTTTTGAGTTTGGGTTTGACCAATTCGTAAAAGAAAACAAAAAAAAAACAAATAAACTAATTAAGACATGCGTGTCCGTCAACCTTAAACAATAATCTTTGTCAATTTTATTTTTCAGTCTTTATGATGGTCGATACTTGATCTATCTCTTACTGTTACATCCCCGGGCAATGCCGGGCTCTACTGCTAGTTGTATATAAGAGGATAGGTATCAGGTAAGAGTTCAGTATTCTTGCTTTGCTTCAAACGAAGTTTTTTTTCCGTCTCTTAATACTCTGCTTAGTTTTTGGGAAGCATCTTTATCTATCCCTCTGCGTCTTCGGATTTCAGTGTCGAACTTTTTGTCTTCTCTTTGAACACTTCCCAGATATTTAAAGTATTTTTCGGCTTGTTTGATTTTGGTAAGCCTGATTCGTAATTTGCATTTTGAACTCATCCTTCTTCTCTTTCTAATGTATCTATTTTTTTTCTCTTTATTTGACGACGTATAAAAAAAAGTTGGTTCGTTGTTGGTTCTTTAATATCGAATTTGTAGAAGATAACGAAAGAGGATCGATTTCCCTACTCATGGAAGGCCAGACTAACCTCTCGAGCAATTATCTCTCGACAATGCGTTGTACGTTAGACGAACGGATATAAATATCACTTGCGTCCGCAAAAGTTGGTCACTCGGTGAACGATATATGGCCGGAACTCGAAACTGTAACCCATTAGATTTAGGAATTGTTTTTCCGACCCTCAAGACCTTGGTTATTGTTTCAGGAGAATAACAATTAAGCAAATAGCAACTTTCAGTGAACGAAGTGTCGTACATTGGAAATTCATATTTGAACAGTGAAATAAAACTCTATAGAGTAAGTACTAGAGAATAAAAAATATATTTTACCAGTATTAGAGAACATTTACCGATTACAGAATGAAGACAAAAAGACTAGGAAGACTGTGTAGCTCCAGTAAAAGGCGAATTTCACTCTTAATATTTAATGTTAGAATATTAATGATAGGAATTTGAATAATTTTGTGGAAAAATTAGTGGAGGAATATTGGTTAGCACCAGTCTAACTCCTGACTCTGATCAGAGACCATTACCTTGAATGCCTACCGGGCCTTGTATTAGGTGAATGCAAGAAGTTTCAAAATGAATACATATATTCAGAATAAAGAAGAGGGAGTTGAATTATCTTGAACACAAAATGAGGAAATAAGACTTGGAAAATTTAATAGTCACGAGGCACATTGTGAACTAAAGAGACAATGAAAGACAACCTACTTTTCGAGTTGTCAATTAACGATTTTGCAAATTTTACTTGGGATTTTGGTCCATTCTTCTTCGCATAAGGTATTCAAATCCGGTCCTCACTAGGTGCCTCATACGTTCGGCCTTGTGCCACATCTAAGTTATGCTTAGTAAATCACTAGGGCACTCGAAGTGGTGTAATGGTTAGCAAGCTTGCCTCGCTAGATCAATTACGACTGAATAGTGAGTTCGATCCTCACTTGGTGCCTCATACCTTCGACCTTGTGCCACATCTAAGCTATGCTTAGTAAATCACTAGGGCACCTCGACGTGGTGTAATGGTTAGCAAGCTTGTCTCGCTAGATCAATTACGACTGAATAGTGAGTTCGATCCTCACTTGGTGCCTCATACCTTCGGCCTTGTGCCACATCTAAGCTATGCTTAGTAAATCACTAGGGCACCTCGACGTGGTGTAATGGTTAGCAAGCTTGTCTCGCTAGTTCAATTACGACTGAACAGTGAGTTCGATCCTCACTAGTTGCCTCATACTTTCGGCCTTGTGCCACATCTAAGCTATGCTTAGTAAATCACTAGGGCACCTCGACGTGGTGTAATGGTTATCAAGCATGCCTCGCTAGATCAATTACGACTGAATAGTGAGTTCGATACTCACTAGGTGCCTCATACTTTCGGCCTTGTGCCACATCTAAGCTATGCTTATTAAATCACTCGGCCACTTCGACGTGGTGTAATGGTTAGGAATCTTGTCTCGCTAGATCAATAACGACTGAATAGTGAGTTCGATCCTCACTTGGTGCCTCATACCTTCGGCCTTGTGCCACATCTCAACTACGCTTGGAAAGTCACTATGGTCTTCAGGTCCGGGATGTTTGTTGGGGCTCACGGTTCGATTTGTGTTATCGAAAAAAGTCATAGATTCTTGATTGGCTTTAAATCTAGAAACTGGACCATTTCAGGATATTTACATTATTTTCAGGAAACCATTTCTTCGTAGATTTTGCAGTGTCCTTAGGATCATCATCTTGTTGGAAGATACAACCGAAATCGTTAAATTTGCTTCCAAAATATTTTGTTATGCTGCGTCATTCATTCTAGCATCTATTACTGATATTTTGCCAGTGCCTCTTTTAGAAAAAATATATCCCCAAACCATGATGCTGTCACCACCAAATTTCACCGTTAGAACTGTGTTCTTTTGTTTGAAGGCATCTTTCCCTCATACAGGGTTTCTTGAATTTCTTCCGTATAACTCAATTTTGTTTTTTTCTATCCATAATACTCTTTCCCAATACAATTATTCCTTATTCTTATGTTCACGAACGAGTTTCAATCTGGCATCTCTGTGTCTTTTCAATAGCAGTGGAGTTTTCAGAGGGGGGGGGTGACTTTAGATTGTGCCTATGAATTTAAATGTTTATTGTCTGTTTACCGAGAGATTCCTGATAGAAACAAACCATCCTGAAACTCTTGACGAGTAACCATTGGATTTTGTTTCATTTGATGCATTAATTTCTTCGCAAATCTTGAAACAATCTTCCGTGGAGCACCTGTTTTTGGTTTTCCAAACTTTCGAGATTTTATACCTTGCCATGACTGAATGATAGGAGTGGATGGAATATTCAGGTTATTTGAGATTTTCCTGCAATCTTTACCTTCTTTCCAGAACTTAACAAGCAGTTACTTTTAAGAATTTGTCAAATTTTACCTCTTGACATGATGAAAACCTTCTTGCACGAATATCAACTACAGAAAATGGTGTTTCTATTTTTAGGCTAAAAATAAGTACTTATAACATTCTAGAATATACGACTTGAATAATCTAGAGTATTAAAGCAATTTCAAAGTTTTAAAATCTGAAATTTTTATTGTACGAATATTTTTCACCCATTAAAATGGATAAATAGGATATATATCTACTAAATAAGTTATTATATATCGGTGTACAGTTATGCAAAAATTATGTCAATTCATTACTTGGAAATACAATAAATTAAAAATTTTATATGTACGAATATTTTTTCCCTCACGATATATATATATATATATATATATATATATATATATGTAATTATTGTATTTTTATTATAGCATTATTTATACAATTATTATATTTTTGTTATACCATTATATTTTATTATGATATTTAATTGTTTACTCGAAACATAACCACAAGTAAATTTTTAATCTCTGACATTCTAACCCGCTTAACTTAGGAAAAATAGGTAACGATATGTTTTTAAAGTTCCTTAAAATCATTTAATAACAAGTTACATATTGCGTGAGGAAATACATATTATTGAAAGATGAAAGCTTTTGTGTAGCGATTTAAAATGATTTTATTATAATCTCTTTTAATAGATTTTGACTGTATTTTTTTTACTCCATTTGTCCTTTTTTCTTTTTATATATATATATATATATATATATATATATATATATATATATATATATATATATATATAGTTCCATGAAAATAAGTGGATACAACGTTTAAAAACACAATATCCAGCTGGGCTAAACCATAAATTTAAAAAATATAGATAGTACTAATATATAACTTTACAAATCAAAACCTACCCACATTTCTCACCCACACAAGACAGACATGCTTACGGAGGTGTTGAGGCCTCACACTTATACACACACCCACACGAACATACACACTTACACACATCATACTCACTCTCTCCCTAAGAACCAAATAACACACACCCAAACACTTAACAGAGACACATCTCCTCTCCAGGACTAATAAAACTGTCAAACTGACCGGATAAATTCAGAGCAGCATAGATCCATCCAGCTCTTATCTCAAATAACAACTTAAAAGAGACTGTTTGACCATCACAAAGAATGTTAAAAGATTCATGTTAAAAAGATTAAAAAAAAAACAAAAAAAAACAAATGAAAACTACAGACAAAAGTTCATTTTCTCCATCAAGACATTCATTTCTGTAGTTTACTGCTACCAGCAAGCAGAAATATTTCTTCTGATGATGATGGCCATTTTGACCGAAACTAGTCGTGGAATGTAAATGAAATAATAATAATAAAAAAAAAAACGAAAGAATATTAATGTACAAAACCCAGTGTGCCTGAAGATTTTATTTTTTAATATCTTTTATGGTTCAATATATATATATATATATATATATATATATATATATATATATATATATATATATATATATATATGCACATTTCAATGAATACGACGGACAGGTTGCTTTGATTTGGTTTTGTACACAATTTCTCATGCGATCTAATATATATATATATATATATATATATATATATATATATGAGAAAATATGCGAAATGCCTAAAAGAAAATTTTTTTTCACGTTACGTCCTTGTTTTGGGGGAGGATTTATCGAATAGATAAGAGAAATAAATCGTGAATACTTTTCGGTTTTGGACATTCTGTTACTTTTTCTCTCATTCTTATATTCCTAGAATCTTAATATTCCTTTCCTTCCTTTTTATTCTTTCTTTCTTTCATATTTTCTTTCATTGCTTCTAATATTTCTTTCTAGTATTCTTTTTCCATACTTTCATTTTTCTATCTCTTTCTTTCATTCTTTCTTTCTTTCTTTTTTTCTTTCTTTGTTTAATTCCTGGTAACTTCCTTACCTTTTTCTATTTAAAAAAAATATTTGTTTTTCCTTGCTTTCTTTGTCAATTTTAATTTTTCTTCATTTGTGTGACTCTTTGATTTGTCTTTCTTTCTTTTTTTCATAATTTTCTTTCTTTTCATTTTTTAATGTATTTTCTTAACATTTTCGTCATTTTCATTTTCCGCCATTTTATCTAAATTTTTTTCTTTTTTGTTTCTGGTTCTTTCTTTCTTTCTTTCTTTCTTTCTTTCTTTCTTTCTTTCTTTCTTTCTCCTATCTCCCTCTCCCTCTCTCGCTCTTTGTCTCCTTCTCCCTTTCGTACCCTGTCTCTCAATCTTTCTCCCCCCTCACCCTTGTCCATTCCTACCTTCTCTTTCATTTCGTCTCTTTCTTTCGTCTGTCTCTTTATTTGTACTCACTTTTTCTTTCACCACGCCATTTCTTTCATCCCCTCTCTTTCTTACCTCCTCTCTCTTTCACCCTCACTCTCCTTCTTTCTCCCTTCTTCTCTCTCACCTTCTCTCTCTCTCTCTTTCTCCCCTTCTCTCTTTCTTACCCTCTCTCTCTATATATTTCTTCCACATCTCCCTTGTTTTTTCCTACCTTCTCTTTTTTTTCCTCTCTTTCTTTCTTTCCTTTGTCGCTTTCTTTCCTCTGTCTCTTTCTTTTCTCTCTCTCTCTTTCTCCCCTTCTCTCTTTCTTACCTTCTCTCTCTCTCTTTCTTCCATATCTCGCTTGTTTTTTCCTACCTTCTCTTTCTTTTCCTCTCTTTCTTTCCTCTGTTTCTTTTTTCCTCTCTCTCTTTATTTCACCACGCTCTTTCTTTCATCCCCTATCTTTTTTACCCTCTCTCTTTCACCCTCACTCTCCTTCTTTCTCTCTCCTTCTGTCTCACCTTTTCTTTCTCTTTCTCCCCTTCTCACTTTCTTACCCCCCTCTCTCTCTCTTTTCCTTCTCTCTCAAGTTTATTCGTTAATTATTTATTTACGCTTCTGCTTTCTTTTCTTTGAAATGCATTTTCTCTCTCTAGATTTGGAATGCGATTTCGCGCATGCGACGATTCTGTCCTTGATTCCCTGAAGCATCCAGACTTTGAGTTCGAAGAATCACAACTTTTCAATCGAAGACTTCGCCTCGGAGGTTGTCTCTCTCTCGCTCTGTCATCCGCTCACGTCCGAAACTTTCTTTTGAAATCTTCCTGCTCGAATTTGTCCCACTTCAAAAGACTGTTTCAACCTTTATCGTTGTGCACAGATCGATGACCAAACTCTTTTTGATGGCAGCGTCTCAAAAGCGAAGAAGTAAGCAATATTTTCAAATTCGGAATTCCTTTAAACGATCGGCATATTTTCAAAAGGATCACGCCAGAGAAAGTCTGGGTACAATTTGATAATGCCAAGTTAAGAATTACAATAGATATAACATTAAATAGAAGCGCAGACACGAATTTTTCTTCCTCCATAGTTAATAGATAATACTTAATTTTATATATATATATATATATATATATATATATATATATATATATATGGTGGTACTCGTTTGGAAAAAACTCGGCTAGCTCAACTTTCAGTAGAACAAATCGGTACACGAGGAAAAGTGGGGAATAAAAAAAGAAAGAACCAAGAACATTAAACGAAGTCGAAAACAATCGTCCAGTGTTCAAGTCCAAAGAAAAAAACAACCCTAAAACGAGTAAAAATACAACTACGTGAAGTGCTTAATACACGAAGTAGATCAAAACCTAAGATAATCCTAAGGAGCCAGGCAAACCTACCTAGGTTTCACTTACATGGATCGTCAGGGCGATGCCGGCTGAAACGAAAAATTATGGAACAGTATTTATAGCTAAAACCAAAAATAACCATTACCACGTGAAAAAAAAATGAATAAATAAAATAAAATATAAGAAGCCAAAAAACGGGGGAGGGGGTATGTACTTTATTGAAGAAAAAATATTCTAATAACAAGTTTTTCCTATGTCTACAACAACTAAGAATTTCCGATTTTCGGTTCAAGAATTTTTTAGGTTCTTTGTAGTTAGCGATACCTAGTTTTTCCTTCATACATAGAGATCCGATATATATATATATATATATATATATATATATATATGTGTGTGTGTGTGTGTGTGTGTGTGTGTGTGTGTGTAAAATGAGAACGAATAGAGTCCAATTCCAAGGTTCATAAGATTCAATCTAAAAATGGGCTCTACTCCAATAGCTTCATGTCTCGCACTTCTCGCCTGTGGAACTCACTTCCCTTTTCTCGTTTCCCTGAGAGCTATAATCTCCAACTATTCAAATGTAATGTCAATCGACATTTCCAGTTGCCTTGATCTACCCACTATCTTTCTCTTCATCCTTTGCTCTATCACTCCTATTTACTCTCGCTCCAAGTCCTCTATAACCCTTTGCGTTCTAGTGGCTTCCCGCCTTGCTAGGGGGGGATGCTTAAAAAATCAAAAACAAAGTAGTGCAATATTCTCTGATAGATCTAAACCTCACTTCTTTATAATTATTTATATATATATATATATATATATATATATATATATATATATATATATATATAAAAGGAAGAACATATATAATCCGGTGTTCTTATAGATATTTTATTTTTACAAAATAGTGCTTAATGTAATTTAAAATGTTTTTTTTTACAGTTCTAACCATGTTTAAAATGGGAAAAAGCCACGAAAATTAATTCAATTTTTGGACTCAAAATTCGCTTGAGGAGAAAATGAACTAATGTCTTTAATATAATTACAAAATTAAATTCGGGGCTTCCATTTTGAAACATAGTTTAGCGAAAAAAAAATTTCAAATCAATTAATTTATAATATATATATATATATATATATATATATATATATATATATATATTTAAAAGTGAACATTGAAGTCAACACTCAGTGGTGATAGGCTGTTTTCATGCTAAACACAATCAGAACACGTGCCTTTGATGATTCAAGTGTTGACTTCAATGTTCTTTATATTTACACATGTCTCTGTCTTTGATACTGATCCCTTTAGGCCATAAATATAGCACGCCTTAAGATTATATTGTGATGGTCTGGGACGTTCTATCCTGATCTATCATTTTTGACGTCCCCACACAAAACATGACGTTAGCTGTTCGATGCTCCGTTCGGGTATCAAACGTGACGTCCGCTTGTCGCGTCATCGTCCTGTGACGACCAATTTATCGGTATATATATAATGGGAATATATTTATATCATATATCCAATATGGTTATAAATAACTTCATTGATCTCCAGTCTGTCACCCACGTTGTGAATTGTGGCAGACGAGATCAATCAGTAGTCGGGGCCGTAATGCAAACTGAGTTCAACGGGGTGATACCACACAAATATGCATAAAATAAAATAAAATGAAAACTCAAAAGTTCAAAGTATCAAAGAAAAAAGTTAACAAACTTTATGTCTAGTTGTTCGATACATAGGACTGCGTCTATCTCCCGACCCGTTCTATGGATTGTGACACTTTGTTTTCCGTTAGGCGAGTTTTAACGCTTCAAGTTGTTTGCTCTCTAAGAAATTGGTGTTTCGGTGTGTCTTTGGACGAAAGTCGAAAAAAAAACAACTTATTTCGGTGGTCTGGATCTAAGTCGCTCTTCAAAATAATTGTTCTTGGGTTGAAGAGGAGTCCGGAATTTGCGTGAATCTTGGTCAGCTGAACTCTCCGCTAGAGCCCGAACTGATTTCTGCTCGTAGGGGCTTCACTTTTATGGACGCCGACCAAAACCGGGGTGGGTCTGTCGGCGTCGGGGTTTCCTCGATAATTCTAAATACATATCCACCTCTTTTATTACTGGTTAGGGATTTTCCACTCTTTTCCATTTTGGGAACCTTTCCTTGCTCCCACCCTCTCACCATACTTCAGAGGGGCGTGAACTGCCCTCCCCACTTCTTCGTAGCAGCTTCTCATACCTACACTCTGGATAGGCGGCGACAGCCTCCTTCGTGCGTCACGTGATCACCACTTGACCAATGATGTCTTAGTCGGGTGTGGACGAATCCGCGGCTTTGATTCAGGAAGAAAAAAAAACCATCTTGCTTAAATAAAAAAATATCTCTTCTATTTCCCTTTTCTTCCTCTTAATCGCCGTTATCATTTTTCTAGGGACAATACGACAATGGCGGTCATAACTCTTGTTCTACACGTGGTTTTTGTCAGGCATTTTATCGCTAATTATCAGAATGGGTGGTCTTCTTAACACGGCCTCAAAAAAGAAACATCTCCAAAGTTTCAGTCAGTCTGTCGCTTCGAAGAAAGAAGAAAAACACTTCTGCGTCCCCATTCATTTTCTTTCGGTACATATTTCTGATAACATAATTTTATTATCGTAGGCCAAAGATGTTCTGCGGCAAGAAAATCGGTCAGTGTAGTTACTTCGTGTGTGTCGCGATTAATTTTTCCATATCTACCTAAAGCCCTGTAGTTACACCAGTGTTTTGTCAATTATCAAAATTAATTTTGATATTTGAAATATATTCGTCCTATATGTTTCGCCACGAGCGAGCGGCGCTTAGTTGAGTCTGATTTGGAATCTCTTCGTCACCGAGGCCTATTTGGAACAGTTGGTATGGTGTTCGCTTGACAACCCAACTGTCAGGGTTCGATACTCGGTAGTGGATACGCACTGCTGATGAGTCCCAAATATAGGACGAAACGTCCGTCCAGTGCTTCCTTCATTCTGTAGAGGTTTCTATCAGACTCGATGAATTAATTAATTAAATATATATATATATATATATATATATATATATATGCACGTGTCATTGAATATGACAGACAAGGTACTTTGATTTAGTTTTTTTATTGAATTTCTCATGTGATCTTATAATAATATTTTTTTCCTTTCGAATCATAAATTATATGAAACGATCCAAACAATTGTTCCTCTTTTTCCGAGCGCTTTCTATATATTTTATACATTTAGCCATTATCAATTTATCAAGGTTGAAATATATTAACTGTAAACAAGAAATACATTGTTGTACATAGGTATATATATATATAACATTTTCATTTTCAAAATACGGTCAAAACATTGTGTCCATATTCATAGTTGGTATTACTGTGTGTTGTCTTCCATTATATTTAGTCTATTTTTACATTTATATTACGAATAGTTATGAATGTCATAAATATATATATATATATGTGTGTGTGTGTGTATGTATATGTGTTATAACATTTTATTATAAATTCAATAAAATAATAAAATATATATATATATATATATATATATATATATATATATATATAGATGTGTATGTGTATATGTGTTATAACATTTTTATTATAATTCATTACAATAAAATATAAATATATATATATATATATATGTGTGTGTGCATGTGTATATGTGTTATAACATTTTTATTATAATTCATTACAATATATATATATATGTATATATATATATATATATATATATCTGTGTGTCTGTGAAGCCGATGAGACACAAGTGTAAATTGTTAATCAAAGACCGTTTCGCCAGAGAAAACTCATCTAAATCAGTTCGACTAAAAGAAGAACAACACAACTACGTATTAAGAAAATGGCTTGGAATCTCTGAGGCTAACTTGCTTGTCGTTCTCTCTTGTTCTTGTAACGGCATTCACCCGAGAATTCATGGGAATTTAGAATTCACAAGCGGTCCCCAACCCGCATGTATATCACGTGAGATTTGATTATAGTGGTGAAGGCCTCGTGCAGGACCATCCACACATTTTGAAGGGACGAATACGGAGACCTGAAGCACTACGTCCCGCAAAGTCCCCAAAAGACCCTCGGCAGGTTTTGAATTCCGAGTTTTCCTTCTCCTAGACCAGTTGCCATCCAAAGCTATAGAACCCAGTCAGTCCTGCTATTTACCCATAGCTGGAGGGAGAAGAAGAGGATTCACACCTTTCCCAAGGGTATTAGCACGTAAGTGAATATAATGGATTCTATTGGAATTCGAACACGGCTCTACGATTACTCAATCGGAGCCGCTATCCATTACTCCACATGTCTCTCTGTTTGTTTCTATATAAGTATTAGAGACGTTTGGTATTGTAGAATTTCATTCAGTTATCTGGGGCCGTTATAACTGCTTCTCCCAGCAAATGTCTCGAAGATTCTGCAATGGTCCATGTATGTGTGTGTGTGTGTTGTAACGGTATATTTAGCGGATACACATATTCGTTTATTCCACGAAAAATAAAATGTAGGAAATCAATTTTTTCAAATATAAATCTATCACTTTTTGCATATATATATATATATATATAGAAATTATTAGGAGGATTTGATAATTATATTTAAATAGTTCATCGAGTCTGATAGAAACCTCAACAGAATGCAGAAAGCACTGGACGGCCGTTTCGTCCTATATTTGGAACTCGTCAGCAGTGCGCATCCACTACCGAGAATTGAAAACCGGACAGTTTGGCTTTCAAGCAAACATCATACCAACTATTCTAACGGGTCTTGGTGACGAAGAGATGGCAAATCAGACTCAATATAGCGCCAGTCGCTCCCATATTCCGTGGATGCGCACTGCAGATGAGTCCCAAACATAGGACGAAACGGCCCTTCAGTGCTTTCTGCATTCTGTTGAGGTTTCTATCAGACTCGATGAATTAGTTATATATATATATATATATATATATATATATATATATATATATATATATATACCATCACCATCATCCTTGCTGTATGCTAATGGCTAAGGGCTAAAATCTCCAACTAATACCAAATCAGTCGGGTTCCGATCCTGGCTTGAGGCAATAGGATGTCTAGCCACACTGATGAGCTGTGAAACAGCAAAACTGTCTGCATATGCTTCTGAAAAAAAATTAAAAAGAAGGAGAAAAATTAATATGTAAACAGTGACTATTACTGCTGCTGATGCAAGACACTTCGTTAAGACGAATCGAGTTCTCTAGTCACTGGCGTGTTTATCTAAAATAAATACGTCTAAATTCATCTACATCCATGCTCTGCGCCAATGGCTTAGGGATAGAGTCTCCGACTGATATCAAATCCGTCAGGTTTCCATCAATATTATATCTAGCCACAATTATGAGCTGTGTAACACTGAAACAGTCTCTCTGTGGATTACAATATATATATATATATATATATATATATATATATATATATATATATATATGTGTGTGTTGTGGCCTTGTTAGCGCCAGAAATAAAGACACAGAGTGAGTGAGTTAAACAAATATATTAACAGAAGCAGAAATACAAAACATATACAAAGGAGTCTTACAGCAAGAATGTTTGTTCAGACTGTCAGAGATGACTTCTGGAATCTGCATTCTCTAACAGACACACACACAAAAACACACACAACACACACACACACACACACACACACATATATATATATATATATATATATATAAATGTATTAGTTAAAGACAAACAGATCATATATGGATATTAATCCGAAAAGTTGATAAAATAAAAATAAAGAACAATATATATATATATATATATATATATATATATATATATATATATATTCAGAAATATTGTTAAACAGACAACAACGAATGTATATTATATTTGATCATGAGCCGTTCCAAGCTTCGTACAATGGCTTTAGTTTCGGGAGAAAATAAAGACAAAAACTGTCCAACATTTGGATATTTTTTATTATGTTTTTCATCGATCTAAGCGTTAGGCTCACATGATCCATCATCAGAATGGTTAGATGGGCATTATAGAGATGTTCACCGTCAAAGCTGACATCCTGTTTTGCTTACATAGAAGTTTGCGACAGAGGTCTTAAATTCAGAATGCTCTTCTATGACGTCGTACATTACCAGGTGACAGAAAGAAATGTTATCAACGGAAACGTATGTTTAAATGCATTGTAATATGTTTTGACTAGTTTGAAATGTAATTTTGTTGAATGTGGGTTGTTTTGCATAAATGCAGAGATTATATATTTAGAGAGAGAAAGAGAGAGGCTGAGAGAGAAAGGATGGTAAGCCGATGTCGACTGCATTATGGATGCGTTTGCATGCATGAATCTCTTATTGATCGGTCAAAATAAACTATGAAATTTCAATAAATATCCTTAAATAATTGATAATTGGATACCAACGGCTTCCCATACTTAATACTTCTCGAATTCACTCTTGCATGGTCATGTGTGACGTCATGAGCTGCGGTACGATTTTTGCTTCCAGGGTCTTATAAGTACGTGTTTATCGTTGCTTGGAAATCATCCATGTATACAGAAACAGACTATCATCACTTTCTTATCTGTGTATTGCTTAATATATTGTACAGTAATTGTCATCTTTGATAATGGCTTATGTAAGCCGAAAGTTTAGAATGGATTTAAAAAATATGTATCAATATTGTGATTTTCTTCCTTCGTTTAATGATAATGTTATTAAGCTTATCAGACCTTATGAAAAATTTACATAAAATAAATAGACAACACTTGTCTATATTATTTAATGAAATATATATATATATATATATATATATATATATATATATATATATATATATATATATAGGAAATAGAAAGCCGATGAAATAAATTCGAGAAATGAAAATGAACAACAATAATAACTGTGATAAATGCCATACTATAAGTATTTAAGAAATGTGCCTTTGTCTGAATGAATCATATCGGAATAGTAAACATTTTGACGACAGTAGTGGTGCTTTTGTCTAAACAAACATCTGTTCGCGCGAAATATTTGCCTGTGTAAATATTTTCTTTAATCTTTATTAGGTTATGGGTCCGTTGATTTACCTACGTTTATTAGAAACATAAACATCTATCTATCTATCTATCTATCTATCTATCTATCTATCTATCTATCTATCTCATCCTGTTCATATCTATCTATCTATCTATCAATCTATCTATCTATCTATCTATCTATCTATCTATCTATCTATCTATCTCATCCTGTTCATATCTATCTATCTATCTATCTCAGTCTGTTCCAATCTATCTCAGCGTTCAATATCTATTTCCCTAATTCAATCTTTGAATTTCTGTCTGTCTCTCTCTCTCTCTCTGTGTCTCCGTCTCTTTCTTTCCATCTATCTATCTATCTATCTATCTATCTATCTATCTATCTATCTATCTATCTATCTATATTCATCTCTTTATATATAACTACCTCTTTTCACATCTATCTATCTAGCTAGCTAGCTACGTCTTTTCTATCTTCCTCCCCACCCATCTAACTGGAACTGTTCACATCTTTCTATTTATGTCTGGTCATATCTATCTATCTATCTATCTATCTATCTATCTATCTATCTATCTGAGTCTGGTCATATCTATCTATCTATCTATCTATCTATCTGAGTCTGGTCATATCTATCTATCTATCCATCTATCTATCTATCTGAGTCTGTCATTTCTATCTATCATCTATCTATCTATCTATCTATCTATCTATCTATCTATCTGAGTCTGGTCATATCTATCTATCTATCTATCTATCTATCTATCTATCTGAGTCTGGTCATTTCTATCTATCTATCTATCTATCTATCTGAGTCTGTCATTTCTATCTATCTATCTATCTATCTATCTATCTATCTATCTATCTATCTATCTATCAGAGTCTGGTCATTTCTATCTATCTATCTATCTATATTTGAGGATAATCTTCTAGTTGTACGTTCAAATTCATGCGGTTGACGTACCAAGGGGGGAGAGGTTATTAGAAAAATATATATGATTACTAAGCATCTATATACTCTTTCAGTCCTGTCATTATGAGTTTAGCTAATGTAATATCTTTCTATTCAGTATATATATATATATATATATATATATATATATATATATATATGGTTGGATAGATGTGAGTTTGACAAACTCACATCTATCTAACCAAATATGTTAGCTCTATCTCTGATATTGAGCGCTTTCTAATAAGTACCGCGCTCATAATATATAAATAATTATACATATATATATTTATTTATATTTATATACACTTTTCACACATATATATATATATATATATATATATATATATATATATATATACACGTAAATACACATATATACATATATATCAGTTCACATCCCTTAGTCTGTCATTGTACACATCTATCTATCTATCTATCTATCTATCTATCTATCTATCTATCTATCTATCGTATTCTGTTAATATCTGTCTATCTATCTATCTATCTTTTGTCTGGCTGTCTTGACATATGCAATGGCAATGCATTTCGTATGTTTTATTGCTTTTAATTAAAGTATAACTTTATTGCATTGATTATTTATTCAATAAATTATTTAAAAAATGCTTAGAAATATAATATCTTTTGTCGATGCAAGTTCCTATTTCGTCGTAAACATAAAGAAAGCAGTTATAAAGAACACATTTGAATTTACCTTTCTTAATCTATTTGATTCTATTTTGATGTTATTTTACGACAATCGACTTCGTGAAAAGTTTCACTTATATAAATTTATTGCATTTCTTTAATATTCCCACTTCTTTGCCTCGAATAATTTCTTGAGTCGGAGTCTGGAAGAACCGAAGCAACATTCTAGTCGAAAGATTAGCGTAATAATAAAACATTTTGCCTCCTGCGTTTCATGCCTGAAGCCTACCAATCCGCTGTTCATATAAAATTGTTATTGCGTGAAATAAATATTTTCTTCATTAGATTACGGATTGCTTCATGTATTTATGCGTACGATGAAAAGTTTGTGTCAAAAATGTGTCAACCCAATATTATCCGTTTCTTTTTTATAAACATAGTTTACTGTCAGTCCCACGAACGGGTGTGGTAATATGGTCGCCGCGTGGATTAGTACTAACCCCTGTTCTATCCACATGTCCTATTGTAGTGAAAGAGTTAATCAGCTACCTCGAAAAAGAGTCCGTGTTTTGTGCGCGATCTAATTACCAAAAAGCAGTTAGCAAAAATCTACTTTAAGGACCAGAATCTATGCTAATGTTCTTCCCTCCCTTGAATGGCGTGACCAATCAGAAAGATCTCCCGGTGAACAAAATCCGTTGATTTTCGCTTACATGGGCGATCTGGATTTTCTGAGCTTGGTGGACGAACACGCGTTTTTTGCTGGTGAGAAGTGAAGGTTGGATGTGTGACCCCATTTTGTCGTTTCTATGTTGCCTGTTGGACTGTTACGACGGACTATCGTTTGAACTCTGATTTTGCAACATGTGTTTCGGTCGAGAGACAGAACAAATCTATCGCAGACATTTATTGCTACTATAACTTGATAGTCTTTTTTTTTCCTTTACAACCACACCTATCAACATATGTTGAGAGGGATGTGTACATTCAGGCTTAGCTCGTTTTGGGAAAAGTACACCCGGCGGAGCCCACACTTCTCCAGATCAAACCAAAACGCCTCTAAAACGAAACCGTATTCTATTAATCATCTTAAATAATATTTTTTGGGTCTCAGAAGCATAACTAATACTGAGTATATTTTTCCGATTGCGCACACACGTGTGTGTGCGCACTCACGCTCGGCAGTGTATAGAGTAGAAGGAACAAACCCCAGGGTCGAAATAACTCTTTAACAGATTTTATTTGTGGTTGAATGGGAAATATTCATATTTTGAGGGAAAAAAAATTTGGGTTTCCCAGTTAACAAAGATCTTACATTGAGTAGATGCTACGTAGGGAGATTTTTCTCCCCTTGTTCCCACGAGGAACGAGAAATCTGAGTGACAAACTGCTAGGATTGGCACGTTTTTCTACAGCACGGCTTGTGAGTAGTTTCTTCGGTTAGGTGCCTCGAAAGGAGATTTCTCCGCTTATTCTCACTAGGAACGAGAAATCTCAGGTCAAGCAGCCAGGACAGGCCACGTGTCTTCTGCAACAAGGCTTGTGAGTAGTCCTTCGAGGTGGGCCTTGAAGGTAGCGGTCGCTGAATAGGTAGAATGGAAAAGAGAGCGAATAGATTTCGGTCAGCGTTTTTAGGACTTCTGTGTCTTCCTGTTGTTCTCTGCTGATTACTTCTACTGGTGACTCGAGAAAAGTAAGGATGCCCTAACATGCCACAATAGCCAACAAGCGAGAAAGTTCCTATAGTGTTGAAATAGCAACTTTCTTGCTTTCAAATTTTCAAAGTGGAACGATTATATTGAATCATTTTCTAAAACGGCTACTGAGAAAAGCGGTTCACTCTGTGGCGCCAGACAGTCTTTTACGTCAGAATCTTTCTTGTATATTTAGGAGTCTACAATTCATTCGTGTATCGTATATTGCCCCAACATCTGTTTTGGTTGTTCTGTTTTATATCGAGACATTCTGGAAAAAATCAAAATGAACAATCTGAAATATTATTGGTTCCTACTTAGAATTTCGGTTTTAGATATATTTCTGCCGCCGTCGCTCAATTTCGTCTTTTCCAATACATATTTTCACATTAATTTTTTCGATTAGCTTTATTTTCGGTATCTCAACCTCGCAAATTTAAGCGCAGTACTAGAATGGCAGCTAGGTCTCATAATTACGCTGTTGAAACC
This sequence comes from Acanthosepion pharaonis, assembly GCA_903632075.3. Classification (NCBI taxonomy): domain Eukaryota; kingdom Metazoa; phylum Mollusca; class Cephalopoda; order Sepiida; family Sepiidae; genus Acanthosepion; species Acanthosepion pharaonis. The sequence continues at coordinate 1,308,688 of CAHIKZ030000029.1, forward strand.
GTAAGATATATGCTAATATTTTGTGGAACTCTTCCTGATTTTCTGTCAACTACCGTCTTTAAAAATGTAATTGTAATATCAATCTTTATCATTTGTCTTCTTATGATCCTTTCTGTTTCCTTCCCTTTCCGAAGCCTCTTTCAGCCTCTTTGCTTTTGTGCCATTGTACCTCTTAGATTTATTAATGGTATCTTACCATCCTCTCTTTCCTTCCCTTTCCGTAACCTCTTTCAGCCTCTTTGCTTTTATGCTATTGTACTTCTTAAATTCATTAATGGCATCTTATCGTCCTCTTTGTTTCCTTCAACTTTCCGTAACCCCTTTCAGCCTCTTTGTTTTTACGCCGTTGTACCTCTTAGATTTATTTATGGTATCTTACCATCCTCTCTTCCCTTCCCTTTCCGAAGCCTCTTTCAGCCTCTTTGCTTTTATGCTTTATGGTATCTTACCATCCTCTCTGTTTCCTTCAACTTTCCCTAACCCCTTTCAGCCTCTTTGTTTTTACGCCGTTGTACCTCTTAGACTTATTTATGGTATCTTATCATCCTCTCTGTTTTCTTGCTTTTCCGTAACCCCTTTTAGACTCTTTGCTTTTACGCCGTTTTACTTCTTAGATTCATTTATCTTATCTAAGCGAAGGAAATGTGGATGATTAATTATTTTCGGTCCTAAAACCTTTTTCCTGAATCGGCTAACGGATCATAGCAAGCCTCTCGCTATTGTATCGCTATATCCATGGAGTATGTTCAGACGAGTTATATTCCCTCATTCTATCCGTTCAGGCCTTCACAGTTAAGAACTATGGAGGGTCTTTGCTGTGAAGGCCAAGTACATAGAGATAAGATTTTCCATTGATTTTTTTTTACGTTTTGCTATTTATTTAAAGACAAAATATAGAATTAGTTTGCAACAGTTTTTTTTTATAGTAATTGTTTACGGATACAAGTATTACTAATTTAACCCATACCTGGGGGGTGTTAAAAGAGTTGGATTCACACCTTTCCCAAGTGTATTTGCACGTAATATAATGAAACTCTTCGGAAATGGGAACTCGGCACCTCGATTAAAAATTCCGGGATATTATCCATTACACCACCCGCACATCTATGCTTACAGCACTTGTTTTTCCCAGTCGGTCACCCACCTAAGTACTGACCAGGCTCGAGGTTGCTTAACTTTAGCGATTCGACGATAACGGGTATTTCAACTTGATATGGCTGCAAGACGTGTTTGTGGGCATGTGTGTATATGTATAACTATTTATGTATTATTCCTTCGAGAGAACAATTCATTTAAATGCAATAATTTGTGAAAGTTTGTAAGCTATTTTTTGATCGTATTCACGAAAATTCTATTGTGAACGAAGATATAGATAGAAAACAATAAAAAAAATCACGTCATGAAGCTTGTATGGATTATTTCATTCTTTGCCTGAGGCATAAACATTTCTGCTTCGGGCCAAAAATATAACAGATGTAGCCAGTTTAATATTGATTGTTAATAAACACCTAGGAAGCTTTTAAACGCAGGACGGAAATTGTGACACTGAAATCCGAAAGAGCATTGGAATAACGAAAGATATTGTAGAAGGACCGCAGTTGTTTTCCCTTGGGTTGAGTTCATGGGAGTTCGCCCCCTTTAGATAGCAGAACTCTTCTGTCCCTTTTAGTTTTTGCTTCCGTTTTTTTTTTTTTTTTTTTTTTTTTTGAGAAACAGCTTCTTTACCTTTCTGAACACGAGGGCGTTCACACACGTTGACACTGATCAACATGTGCACTGCCTAGCGAAAGACAAAAGTAATTTCTGTTCACTTATCTGCAGACTATTAAAGGCCATAAAGTTGGTATGTTATTTCTTTGTTCTCGTTCTGTAAACCACCTCGTTCCTTTGGGACAATATGGACAATCATTTGTTTTGGGACATGTGTAAATCTTTTTAATATATGCATATAAGTTATTTGCCTTATTAAATGTTTTGTTTGTTACGGTCGCGTACTTCGTCTTTTTATATTCGCATTCAGTGTTAGTGTATCAATGGCTACACTAATGCTAATATTAGTATACGGTATACTACTGGAAGGCTAAAACACGTTATTCTTCCTAACACAAAATTGTCGATAAACTCTGTGTGGCTGATAACCTATACTAATAATATCTTCAATATGATAAGAAACAGGAAAATTTCGATTGGGTTTCAATAGTTGAATATTGGGCTCTGAATTTTTACCTGTTGCAGAAAAATGCAATGAAGATACATTTAAAATCCAGCAATATAGACATTTCATGTACAATGCATAAGAAAAATACGAACCCCCACCCACCACCAAACCAAAAAATAGCATATCAAGAACAATGATACAAAGATTCAGAAAAAGGCAGTTGAAATAGCTTGGAAACATGAGGAAGGAAGGCTTGGAAAATTTAACCCTCACAGGGCATATCTGTGGCACCATTTACGAGGCAGAGAAAGGAAAAGAAAGAAAAGAAGGCAGAAAGAAAGGCGAGACGAATCGTGGGTGATCAGCAGAACACACACACGGCTAAGAGACAATGAATATATTGATAAGTAACCATGGATAAGGGTGTCATTACAATGACAGGGAAATTCTGGGTAAGAAGAAAGGGAAAGAAAGAAAGAAACAGATGTGTTTTGATAACGGCTGTGTTATCTATGAGTACGTAAACAAAACGGCTGCTCGACTGGCAAACGAAAAATTCAATTGAAAACGTTAATTTTGATAATTGACAAAACACAGGTGTAACTACAGGACTTTGGGTAGATATGAAAAATTAAAAGCCACACAAGCCGTGTCCGCTGACGGATTTTTTTTCGACGAAACAACTTTGGCCTGCGATAATAAAATTAAGTTATCACAAATATGTACCGAAGGAAAATGAATGGGGACCCAGAAATGTTTTTTCTTCTTCCTTGGAGGCGACAGACAGACTGAAACTTTAGAGATATTTCTTTTTTGAGGCCGTGTTAAGAAGACCACCCATTTTGATAATTAGCGATAAATTACCTGACAAAAACCACGTGTAGAACAAGAGTTGTCATATTGTCCGTTTGCGGCAGAAAAATGATAACGGCGATTAAAGGAAGAAAAAGGAAAGAGAAGAGATAATTTTTTTAGTTAAGCAAGATATTTTTTTTTCCCCGAAACAAAGCCGCGGATTGTTCACGCCCGAATAAGACATCATTGGTCAAGTGGTGATCACGTGACGCACGAAGGAGGAGGAAAGATACCCGACTAAGACCTCATTGGTCGAGTGGTGATCACGTGACGCACGAAGAAGGCTGTCGACGCCTCATCCAGAGTATGTATGAGAAGCTTCTACGAAGAAGTGGGGAGGGCAGTTCACGCCCTCTGAAGTATGGGTGAGAAAGTGGGAGTAAGGAAAGGTTCCCAAAAATGGAAAAAAGAGTGGAAAATCCCTAACCAGAAATAAAAGAGGTGGATATGTATTTAGAATTATCGAGGAACCCCCGACGCCGACAGACCCACCCCGGTTTTGGTCGGCGTCAATAAAAGCGAGGCCCCAACAGGCAGAAATCAGAGTTCGGGCTCCAGCGGAGAGTTGAGTTTCCAGAGTTGAGTTCCAGCAGTTCCAGTGAGTTTAGCTGACCAAGATTCACGCAAATTCCGGACTCCTCTTCAACCCAAGAACAATTATTTTGAAGAGCGACTTAGAACCAGACCACCGAAATAAGTTTTTTTTTCGACTTTCGTCCAAAGACACAATTGAAACGCCAATTTCTTAGAGAGCAAACAACTTGAAGTGTTAAAAACTTGCCTAACGGAAAACGACGTGTCACAATCCACAGAACGGGTCGGGAGATAGATGCAGACCTATGTATCGAACAACTAGACATAAAGTTTGTTACCTTTTTTTCTTTGATACTTTGAACTTTTTGAGTTTTCATTTTATTTTATTTTATGCATATTTGTGTAGTATCACCCCGTTGAACTCAGTTTGCATTATGGCCCCAACCACTGTTTGATCTCGTCTGTCTAAGATCAATTCACAACGTGGGTAGGCAGACTGGAGATCAATGCAGTTACCTTTGGTAACCAGGCGTTGGAAGCGAGTTGGGAACGACGAGGCTGATATCAAATCTAACCAGATTCCCACCCGAATCACCAAAAGGTTAGAACGTCACATTTGGGTGCCGCGACCGATACCAAGCCAGTTGGTCGTCACAGGACGAGACAACACGACTGACGCGACAGGCGGACGTCACGTTTGGAGCAGCGACACCCGAACGGAGCAGCGAGGAGCGAACAGCTGGCGCCGCGGCGAGGACGTCACAATTGGTGCTGTTTGGGGACGTCACAACTGGTGCCGTGGTAGATGAGGATAGAACGTCACAGTCGGCGCTGCGACCGGGGGACGACGTCACATATCGAAAGCAAGATTTATAGAAGGCTGATAGCCACCTATTTGACGATGTTGTGTAGATGAAAGGCGGAGTGGAAGAAGCAAGGGACACAGTAAAGAAAGTGTTATATCTCGTGCAAGATATAATAAACACAGTAACATGAGTGTTGGGTTTCAATAATAGGTTTATAATCGGATGTAGATGTGTCAAATACAGAGACAGAGTCGGGAGTATGCTAACCTCAATAGGTTTTAACAAACGAAGACCTCTTAACTGTCCGCTGTGGTCGTACTTAATCGGCAACCAGTCCGTCCATTATCGTGAATGGGGAAGTTGGGTTATATCATCACAACAGAAAGAAAAGCTGCTAAGTGTTACAAAGGCTAGGAAGTTGTGAAGAGTCGTGATTGCTTACGGGATGAAGTGGCACGGCAAATACAAGACGAAGTAGATGATTTTTATATCGAGAATAAGTATCAAAATTACTCATACTTCTAGGTATCATAATTTTGATATTAATAACAATGTAATTATATAATAATCACTTTCTTACACGTAAGAAAATACCTGTAACTCGAAGTGATTTTAGTGACAGGCACTTGTATAGCAGGAATACTGCTCTCTGAAGACCAGCTAACAATATCTAGTGACAAGAATATTTTAGATGACTGCTTTTAGTCGCAGGTCTTAATTTAGAGTTGTTTTTATCTCAAAATGTTTGCCAACCAAGGTTGATGAGCCCAGTCCGCCATACAGACTAATATTTCTCCCATAGGTATTGGCACGAAAGTGAATGTAAAGAAATCGACTGTTATTCGAGTCAAAATTGTGGTGACGATGGTAGAAAAATGTTATGAAAAAATACTTTTAAAATCCTGCAAGACCACATACAATATATTTATATACAATGCACAAAAAGGGTCCCCATGTCCCCACCCAAAAAATAATATGCCAAGATAACGTTGTTATAAACGACATGTAGACTGGTTAGATTAAATACAAACTCTATAATTAATGAACTTGAGAAGATATCTAGCTAATCTCAAGATTAAAAAGAAATCATCGGAAACACATCAAAAAGAAAAAAAAATTCAAAATATAATCAATTCAAATCAAATATTATCGAAATTCTCCATGTATAATACGCCTTCAGCCATAATACCCACCCCTAAAATTGTGCAAAAATATTTTTCACGCATAATATGCACTCATTTTTTGGTAATCATAACCTACAAATTGTAAATTTGTGTCAATTTGACATTTCCAATTAATAGTTCTCACGTTGGGATTTTTCTCTTGCTAATAACTTTCCATTCACTCTTCTTACAGTTTATCCTTAGTAGGAGGTCCTGTAGTTTGCTTTCTGAATCTGATATCAACACACTGTCATATCTTGATCCTTGTACGGTCTCCAATTCACTTAGAATAGCTTGACTGCTGAAGATGATTAAATCCGCCAATTTAAGACACCATCTGAGGTCCTCTTTCCTACCGAGGCTAATTTACCTGATAATGAAAATGGATATGCTGATGATATAGGTGTTCATATTTTAGACAGGAATAATCTTAAACAGAAAATCTCGATCCCCTATCAACCGTTGCAAGAAATGGAACTCAAGTTAAAGATTTCCAAAACAGAAATTATGGCACCTACCCTGAATCAGGATGTGTAATTGGTCGGTTGATTTTATTTAGCGACGAATCAACACCTCTATGGGTTATTTAATGCCGAAATCTAAATATTTTGATTGGTTTGGTTGATTTTGTTTAGCGGCATATCAACCTCTATGGGTCATTTAATGCCGAAATCTAAATATTTTGATTGGTTAGGTCTGGTTGATTTTGTTTAGCAGTATATCAACCTCTATGGGTTATTTAATGCCGAAATCTAAATATTTTGATTGGTTTGGTTTGGTTGATTTTGTTTTACGGCATATCATCCTCTATGGGTTATTTAATGTCGAAATCTAAATATTTTCATTGGTTTGGTCTAGTTGATTTTGTTTTACGGCATATCAACCTCTATGGGTCATTTAATGTCGAAATCTAAATATTTTCATTGGTTTGGTCTAGTTGATTTTGTTTTACGGCATATCAACCTAATGCCGAAATCTAAATATTTTGATTGGTTTAGTTTGGTTGATTTTGTTCAGCGGAATATCAGCCTCTATGGGTTATTTAATGCCGAAATCTAAATATTTTGATTAGTTTGGTTTGGTTGATTTTGTTCAGCGGCATATCAGCCTCTATGGGTTATTTAATACCGAAATCTAAATATTTTGATTGGTTTGGTCTGGTTGATTTTGTTTAGCGGCATATCAACCTCTATGGGTTATTTAATGCCTAAATCTAAATATTTTGATTGGTTTGGTTTGGTTGATTTTGTTTAGCGGCATATCAATACCTCTATGGGTTATTTAATGCCGGAATCTAAATATTTTGATTGGTTTGGTTTGGTTGATTTTGTTTAGCGGCATATCAACACCTCTATGGGTTATTTAATGCCTAAATCTAAATATTTTGATTGGTTTGGTTTAGTTGATTTTGTTTAGCGGCATATCACCCTCTATGGGTTATTTAATGTCGAAATCTAAATATTTTGATTGGTTTGGTTTGGTTGATTTTGTTTAGCGGCAATTCAACCTCTATGGTTTATTTAATGTCGAGATCTAAATATTTTGAATGCAACTGTATGCCATCAACTACGAAAATGTATTGTTGATCATTTCACTATGAATAGGTATTGTTAGTAATTATTTATAGAAAAATGTATTTACGTGATTTTTATATTTACCTACCATTTTTCTTTTGTTTGGTAGTTTACTTTTTGTCCATGGATGTGACACTAATCTTGCGTAGCCCATTGCTGGTGGGGAGTGATCTTGGGGCGATGGCTTCAATTCCATAATAAAGTTGCATTTTTCTCTCGCTAGTCTTCTCCCGGCCATTGATCGCTAGTTGTTTTGATTCGTATATGAAATAACTTCAACACAGGGCATATTAACTTAGCTATTCCCATCAACGTCGACGTACACATTTCTTCCCATCCAGTAGATTTGCTCTCGCTCCACTGGTAGACGTTTCAAATGCGAAAGAAAAAATGTCTAGATTGTTTTGCGGTTTAGACTCGGCTCCATGAAATCCCTTCCTCTATCTATCGTTTTCACGCTGTCTCAGCCAATCAAAATCGACTTCCTTTATTTTGTCTTGTATCTGACCATTAAGGTCAACCTGAGTGCAGAGATGGACTTCTTCTAAAATTAATAGTCTGTTAATCTATTATTTAACTATTAAGAGGCGGCACCACCCTGCGGCAGAGTGGACCTGTGAACAAAAGTAATTAAGAGACAGTTCCAGGCTCTGCAAAACCCCCAAACACTCGATCAAAGGCCTTGCTGCCGGATATAGTTTGTCGTCATACCCGGGACTAGAATATGTCGAATTAGTAAATACATGACACCTCATATACCTTGGCGTACGGATCAGCAATAATAAATAAATAACATAGATTAGAAGTAGAAATTAAACGTAGAATATAGTGCGCCAGAGCTAGTTTAGTCCAACACTGCAATTTGCTACGAAGCCAATAGATAAACCTGAAAACTCGAGTCAGTAGCTTTGTCAATTCGAGACATTCATATGGATGCTATGAATGGCTCTAAACCCATTCAGAAATATCTTGGTTGATTTTGTTTGGCGGTATGTCAAACTCTATGGATTTTTTAATGCCGAAATCTAAATATTTTGAACACAATTGTATGCCTTCAACTACAGATAAAATGTATATTTAGTCATTTTAATATAAATATTTATTGTTGGTTGGTTGATATTGTTTAGCGGCATATCAATCTCTGTGGGTTATTTAATGCCGAAATCTAAATATTTGGAATGCAATTTTATGGCTTCAACTAAATATATTTTGAACGCAGTTGTATGCCTTCAACTATAGATAAAATGTATTGTTCGTCAGTTTAATATAAATATGTATTGTTGGTTGGTTGATTTTGTTTAGCGGCATATCTAAACATTGCCGAAATCTTAATATTTTTAGAACAAATTTATGGCTTCAACTAAATATATTTCGAAAGCAATTGTATGTTTTCAACTACAGGTAATATGCTGTTTTTGGTATAAAATATATTGCTGGTCATAGTTGGTAATTTTAACTATTCTCTACATACAACAAGAGAGGTAACACAGTTTCAGTGGCTAAGGCAATACTGCCACCTCTGGCGCCACCATCAGCTTTTGCCACCGGACAGGGTATTGTTTTTGTATACGTGTCATTCGCTTGCGATTTCATTTTACAACTGCAACTGAAATAAATATGTATTGCTGGTTAATTCACTATAATCATGTATTGTTGGTGCATTTAATATAAATGCACTGCCGATAATATCTATTCTGCTATATTTATCCCAAAAATGCAACTT
>CAHIKZ030000029.1:1322500-1357500 GCA_903632075.3 Acanthosepion pharaonis
AATATCTCTTGTATTGAAAATCCTGAAAAAATAAAAATCTATATAGGTTGCACAAACCATGAGTTTCAAAAACGGTACAACCAACATCAAAGTTCATTTAGGATGAATAAATATAGAAATCAAACATCTCTCTCAAAGTACTTCTGACACTTACAAGAATCCAATAAAACACCTATAGTAAAATGGAAGTTAATAAGAAAAGCTAGAATATGTAGGTCATTAAATGACCCATGTCCTTTGTGCATACATGGGAAACTATATATACTAAGTTTATAAAATATAAAAAATTACTGAATCAGAGAAATGAAATAGCTATCTTTTGCAGTCATTGCCAAAAACTTTCCTTAAATAATATTTAAAAATATAATTAAAAAGTGCGACCTGGTAATATACATACATATATTTGATATGAAGAAATAATTTTGTATACTGTAAGTAATTCTATGATATTTACTTGTTTTACAAAGAGATATAGTCTATTAAAATTAAGAATGAAAATATTGTAAAATTGTAGTTAAATAAAACGTATTCTAACCTAAACATCTCTCTCAAAGTACTTCTAGCACTTCAAAAAATCCAATAAAACATCTACAGTAAAATGAAATAAGAAAAGCTAGAATATGTAGGCCATTAAATGACCCATGTCCTTTGTACTTACATGAGAAACTATATATTACTAAGTTTATAAAAAATAAAATTTTACTGGATCAAAGAAATGAATTAGCTATTTTTTGCTGTCATTGTCAAAAATTTTGCTTAAATAATATTTAAAATTAAATTAAAAAATGTAACCTGGTAATGTACATACTTATACTTGATATGAAAAAAATAATTTTATATACTGTAGATAATTCTAATACATTTACTTGTTTTAAAAGAAATATAGTTTATTAAAAATTAAAAGTGAAAATATTTTAAAATTGTATTTAAATAAAACGTATTCTAACCTAAACATCCCCCCAAAATTTTTTAAGTATACAAATAGAAAAAATCCCGTAGGAATTTTTTTGCCGTTCACAATAAAATAAAAAAAAAAACCCCAGATGACATGCATTTAACGGATGTCAGAATTCGTTGAAAAATGCATTGCTCTCCTACCTAAACATAACCCCTTTATCGAACGTAACTAATAACTGATAAAACAAAAGTTAATAAAAATGAACACGAAACCATCCCTTGTCTGAATGACTGGATCTCTCTGTATCCTTGTAAACAGTTGAATTATGAATTTTCTGTGCCTTTAAATAATTAAAAAAATATTTTACTGCAAAATTCGCTTGAGGATAAAATGGAACTAATATTTTTAATTTAATTATAAAATTAAATTTGAAGCTTTTAGCTTCCATTTTTGAAACATTATTATTACTGTGTAGCGAAAAAAACATATTTTAAATCATTTAATTTAAAATATATATATATATATATATATATATATATATATATATATATATTTGCATTGAGTGCTGGTGCTTGCTAAATTGGTCTATAATAGCATCACTATAACACTGTTTCCCTTGGGTAGAATCTGTTATTTTCTATGTTCGTACCCCTAAAACGTAAGAAAAAATGGCCAATATTTCCTTCAAAGAATCGAGAAAACAGGCGAATGTGACCTTTCTCGTTTATGAAAAGTAGGAACAAAGCAACACATGATTCAAAAGCATCATTTAATTACTCTAGGATTACACAAGATAGATCACAACCATTTAGCAGTTTCAGTAATTTAGTAATTTTAGTAATTTTTAGTAATTTTAGTAGTTTTTCGCAACTCACGTTTATATTGTAAATTAGCTTCATAAATGATCTCCTAACAGTATTCTCCCTTCATGTTTTCGATTCATGATCCTTGGTAGCGTCATTCAATGTCCAGTATATTCTGGTGGAATCTTTGCTCCTCTGCGTACGCCCGCATGTTCACCACGAATTTGGCAATATATGGACATTGTGCAGGACATTTTACCGTACTTCTCAATCCCCACGTAATTTTCAGCCTTATCATTCCTCAGTAAGCAGCTAACCACTGCGATAAAGCTGTGGGCAAAGTGTCATCTTCAGGGCGCAAATTACCTACAGATAGGCAAACACTAAGACGAAATATGTGTAGACTGAAAAATGTATGGGAAATATGTATGGAAAAATGATGCCATGAAGATGAATTGTCAAAAGTACTTGGCATGTGTCTTCCATCTGACAACAGCTCGAAATAAAGGATCTTATTATTTAAAGGAACTGATAGTAAGTTAATGTCTCATTAAATCTTGTTAGCGAAGTGATTTCGCCATTAATCACAGTAACATTGTTATTTTAATTCTTTATATAAATTGTTTCTTTATGATATAAACTATAAACTGAACACTCTAATGCATACATACATACATACTCTCGGTCACAAAGAAGGTTAGGCACGTCAGCGTAAATGACGGTTCCGTATAGGATGCAGGTTCGAATCCTGTCAAAGGACGAATATTTTCTATGAAAATTTCTCGGACATTCAGGCCGGTAAATGTTATTTAATAGTGTTTATTATAAACAGAGTATTTACTTAAATACTTGTATCTATAAAAAAGAACGTTAAACATAAAAAAATGTCTTTAATAAATAAATTGTCGGATTTTGTCCATTTCTTTATATATATATATATATATATATATATATATATATTCATCATTTAACCCCAAGCAAAGCAGTACTCAAGGGGTTACAGGGAGTGAAAATGAGAGAAAAGACTGTATATAGGGAGGATTGTGGAAAGAACAAAAAAGGAATCGTGTTCAAGAAGACAGAAGATAGCGATTGATATTGCATTTAAAGTTTTGAAGATTGTAGTTATCATGGAAGCAAGTAAAAGGAAGGATGTTCCACGGGTGGGATTCGCGACAAAAAACAGTTGGAGTAAAGGTGGCGGTTGCATCTATTTTGTAGTAAAAGGGTGGGACCTAATTGCTAATCTAGTAGTAGGCTTAAATTAATGAAAGAAAAGCTCGTCAAAGCAGTTACCATGAAAATATTTGTAGAAACGACAGAATGAAAGTGAGTCACGTTGGTGAGAAAGTGACTAAACTTTCATTGAATATGACAGACATCAAAATCATTTAGTAAAAGTTTTTATTAAGTTTTTTTTTCTTTTTATATAATGGTCATGCAGTTTCCTTTTGAAGTTAGTCTTGCTTGAGATGTCGTTCGATAATTATAATTATGTATCCTGTTGCTGTCATTAGTTTACGAGCTTTTCCTTATAGATTTTTGGATTTCATTGTTTTACGTTATAGATAATGTCATCTGTCTTTCAATGAGGTTTCTCCGGAACATCCTGGTGTCTTCTTTTTCCATTTGGACTGCCAGATCATGCAATTTCAGTAGCATGCATATCGGCAGCAACCATTCTTTTATACATGTTCATCTCATTATGTTTGTATATCCGAAATTAAAATTATACGGGTATCGTTGTCTGAAACATAATGGCAGTAACAAAATGTACAATTATCGAACCATGCATCAATGGAAAACTATAAGGACATTAGAAAAACTTATTAAAAACGTTGTAAGTCTTTTTGCATGCCAAATGCAATGAAATACACACACACGCACACACATATATATATATATATATTTCTGAGATGAGGTATTATGTACACTATTTACATTATTCGGACTATTGTCCCTCAAGGACACATAGCACAGTGAATAAAGTCGTTACCTAAATCTAGTGACAGGACACAAAAGAGTTTGAGTTCAATACCTGGTTAAGGCTGCTGAGAAAATGGAGAGGGGAATTAACAGGAGATAACTGATAACTGACATCCATTAGACATGGCACGTGGAACTAGAGCAGTGTAACCCAGTGAGCGAAATAAAGGGTTCAGTTCGACATTCCAACCAACCGGCCGAAAAGTTGCGATAAATATGGCAACAAAGATTAGGACAATAGTCTGAATAATGTAAATAGTATATATATATATATATATATATATATATATATATATATATATATTATATATATAATATATCAGATAGATAATTAAAACTGGTCACAGTGAGCACAATATATTTATTATTGTTATAGTGAAACACACCTATTCTATTGTTAATAGACTCTCCCACCTATAATAAGTAGCAAGTAGCAAGTGTAGTAGTAGCAGTCGGCTCAGAGAGTTGGTCAGTCAGTCGATGTCGGACGACCGGTAGTCGGATATTAAAGTATCAGCCACCACAACTAGATTGCTGCGTCATTACCTAACGTAAGTTCCTAACGTTTTGTACGTTGAACCTATTTTAGGACCGACTTAGTACAAATACAAGCCTCCACTGTGAAACCACTACATAACAACTTGGCGACGAAGGATTCGAACTCATACGGAGGAAAAAAAAAACCTTTCGCACACTACATAACAATTATAACAGAGGATATATATATTTTTACAGCAAAAGCCAAAATTAGCTCAATATGAGTATAGACTATTTCAAGCTGGTCTGAACGTAGCCGTCTTCAGCATTTGTCTGGAAGACGCCAGTGTTCAGGGCAGCTTGAAATAGCCTAAGTTGAGGTAATATATATATATATATATATATATATATATATATATATATATATATATATAAAAATAAAAAAGAAGACATTTTTATGGTTATACGTTCTTTTTATAGATACAAATATTTAAGTAAATTCTCTGTTTATAATAAACAATATTAACCAGATTTACCGGTCTGAATATTCGAAAAATTTTCATAAAAAATAGGCGTCCTCTGACAGGAATCGAACCAGTATCCTATACGGGACGGTCATATAACCTGAAGTGCTTTTACCGATTGAGCCACAGAGGAGCGTTTCGATTAGCGAGGTTCCGTATAGGATACAGGTTTGGTTACTGTCGGAGGACGCATATTTTCTATGAAAATTTCTTAAACATTCAGGTCGGTAAATGTGGTTAGTACTGTTTATTATAAACAGAATAGTTACTTAAATATTAGATGTAAGTCTAACGACTTAACCACACGGCCATCCCAGACGGAGAAAGTGCTCCTAATTAAAAAAAAACAAATGTAGGATATTTACGTAATGAAGAATCCAAATGAAGGCTGTAAAAAGGAGACGAACATGTGTAGAACACATTACATAAAATTAATACTTTAAGAAATAGTTCAGCAGTGACTGATGCTTAAAACAAGGATTAAGGGATAATTGTATTTAAAATAAACGCTGTGAACAGGATTCTAACCTGTAAGGAAATAACCCATTCGTTTTCAAATCTAACGCCTTAACCACTCGGACATCAGAATTCCAAAAGAAAATATAAGATATTTACGTATTGACGAATTAAAATGAACGCTGTACACTGGAGTCGAACTTGTGTAGGAATATAACACATTACGTAAGATAAATTCATTAAGGAATAGTTCACCTGTGTCAGATTTTTAAAACAAGGAATGAGCGATATTTTTATTGAAGAATCAAAATATACACTGTAAACGGGATTCGAACCTATGAAGGAATAACACATTAGAGTTTAATTCTAATACATTATGTAAGATTAAAGCATTAAGCACTGTTTCAACGGGGTCAGATTATGAAAACAAGGATTAATGGATATTTTTATTGAGGAATCAATATAAGCTCTCTGAACAGGATTCGAACCTGTGTTGGTATAATCCATTAAAATTGAGATCTATCGCCTTAGCAGTCGGTCTCCTCCACACGTCGCTATAACACTATTATTTTTTAATAACAATTTTTAAATTATATTGGTATCGAAGAATCAAAAAGAGATTTGCGGATGTGTGTCACTCTTGTGAGAGTATAATCCATACGATTCCAGTCCAAACGCCTTAATCACTCGACCTAAACAGATATAACGTAAATTTTCTAACTATAAATATTATTATATAATATTGGTGTTGGAGTATCAAAATGTGTTCCGTGATCAGTAGACGAATGTTTGAGAAAGCTATCTATTCGATTTCGTGTTTAATGCCTTAACAACTCGGCTAACACGTCTGCCTTTAAATCTCCGTAAATTTCTAACCATATATGTTAAATTATATTTATATTTAAAAATCAAACATAGCGCTGCGGACATTATTAGATTTCAAGTCAAACACTGAAATCCCTCGGTTATCACGAAATTTGTTGCTGGTTCGCCTTTTTCTCACAACAATGTTTGTGATATATTTCTACTGAATATGAAAATGGACACTGCGGATAGGATTCTAACCTGTGATGGAATATCCCATTTGATTTTGAGATTAATAACATAACCACTCGGCCATTATTGCCTAATTGCCGCAATATTTTTTTTATCTACAAACGTCAGATATTTGTATTGAAAAATTAAAATCAGGTTTGCTTATAAGATTTGAACATGTGGAGGAAAATTACCCCGGATTTTAAGTTAAACTCCTTAACCGTTCGCCCAATACAGCCGATAAAAGCAAAAAGATAACATTTCAAATCAAGCGACGTAAATACTCGCCCATCACAGCCGCTGTATCGCACAGAATTATTTTCCGGCTTTAATTAAAAAACAATTTTATTTATAGAAAAACAAAATGAATGCCGAATGTGATATATTGTTTCTATTGATGAATCAAAATGAACGCTGTGAACAGGATTCGAACCTGTGAGGGAATAACCCACTAGATTTCAAGTCTAACGCCTTAACCACTCGGCCATCACAGCAGATATTTTCCGGCTTAATTCTAAAAACAATATAGGATATTTATTTATAGAAGAAACAAAATGAATGCCGAATGTGATATTTGTAGGAACACAACACATTGTCATACGTTAATGCATTAAGGGGTTGTACAACGGTGTAACATTCTCAAATCAAATGTTAATCTATATTTTTCATGAATTGTAATAATGAACGCTGTGAACAGGATTCGAACCTGTGAGGGAATAACCCATAAGATTTCAAGTCTAACGCCTTAACCACTCGGCCATCACAGCCGACACTTTCCGGAGAAATTCTAAAAACAATATAGGATATTTACTTATAGAAGAAACAAAATGAATGCCGAATGTGATATTTGTAGGAACACAACACATTGCCATACGTTAATGCATTAAGGGGATTGTACAACGGTGTAACATTCTCAAATCAAATGTTAATGTGTATTTATCATGAATTGTAAAATTGAACGCTGTGAACAGGATTCGAACCTGTGAGGGAATAACCCATTAGATTTCGAGTCTAACGCCTTAACCGCTCGGCCATCACAGCTGCTACCTTATAGCTATTATTTACTAATAGTAAAGCTTAAAAAATATTTCTATTGTTGATTCAAACCGAGACTCATAACCTGTCCTCTAACTTGCGAGGGAATAGCACTTGAAATTTCCTTCCTGAGGCCTTAACAGCTCCGTCAAGACATCCGTTTTTACAGCATATGCATTTTCTGACTATAAATGGTAAGAGTTAATTGTATTGAAGAATCAAAATAAAAACATTGAGTTGTATTCGAGCTTGCATGTTAATAATACGTTAGTCTAACACCAAAAGCATTTGGCTACCACAGGCATCGTTACACCACCGACATTTTCTAACAACAAAGGATAAGATATATTGATATTGAAGAATGAAATCTAATGCTGTGTACAGGATTCGAACCTTCGAGAGAATAACCCATCAGATTTCATGTATAAGCCTTAAGCAATCGGGAATCACAAAAGTTGTTATATCGCCGTCCTTTTCTAAGAACAATGTTTTTGTTTTTTTTACAGAAGAATTATAATGAGTACAGCGAACCGGAATCGAACATGTCAGAGGATATTGCACTAGATAACAAGTGCAAGGTTTTAACCACTCGGCCATTACAGCTGTCGGTATACTGCCATCAAATGAACAAGATATATTAGTACTGAAAATTCAAAATGAACGCTGTGAACAGGATTCGGACTTCTGAGGAAATATCTCAATAATCTTCAACACGTTAACTACTCGACCATCACAGACGTTTTCTGAACGCCACCATTTCCTATCAACAAAACCTAAAAGATATTTGTCCTGAAGAATAAACACGTGGATTCAAAACTATGAGTGAATATGCAAACAGATTTTAAGTTTAACGATTTAACCGCTAAGCCATCAACACTGTTGCAACCCGACCTTCATTTTCTAACAAATCAGTTCGAAAGCTATTTGTACTGAAGAACGGAAATAAGGACAGTGAACAGGATTCGAAGTTGTGAGGGTAAAACGGATCAGATTTCGAGCATTTCGCTTTACCCAATTGGCCATCACAGCCGTTGTCATAACGGGGGTCATTTTTTAATCAACAAAAGGTTAAGAGATGTTTGCATTGATAAATTTGTGAAGAGGATTTGAATCTGAGAGCGAATATCACACTAGATTATAATTCTATCGCTTTAACCACCCGGCCATCACAACAGTTGTCAAACGACGTCATTTTTTAACAAAAAAGTTGAAGAGATATTAATACTAAAGAATCAAAAAGAGCGCTGAGAACAGGATTCGAACCTGTCAGGGAAAACCCAGTTAGACTTAAAGACGAACACCTTAAAGAATCGGGCATCACAGACGCTTATCTGTCCGATATTTGTATTGAAGCATCAAAATGGAAGACGTGAACAGGTTCGAAATCGCGAGGAACAATCCTTACGATTTCAAGTATAAAGACTTAACCACAAGGCCCTCACAGTCGTTGCAGGCATTCCGTCATTTTCTAACAACAAATATTACGAGATATTTGTACTTAAGAATGAAAATGATCGCCGCAAACAGGATTCGAACTATCAGATTTCAAAACGAAATTATTAGCCACTGTGTTACCACATACGTTAGTACGTCGTCGTCAATTCTTAACAAGAAAGGTTAACAGATATTTGAATTGAAGAATCAAAATGAACAGGCTTCGAGCCTATGAGGGAAAAATCCCATTAGATTTCATGTCTAACACTGTAACCAATCGGAAGTCATTTATCTCACGAAAACGAATATCCCACAACACTTAAGACATTAGTACCGAGTCAACGCAATTAGTTTTTTTTCCAACAATGATAAACTGATATTGAAGTAACAATATGGCCGGTGTGAACAGGTTTTGCTCCTGAGAAGAAATATCTCACGGGATTTCGAGACAAACCATTCGGCCATCAACATCAGTTTCTAACCTAGCCACAAATTTTAAGATATATTCTTATAAAAGAGACAAAAAGAGTGAAGTGAACAGGATTCCAACCCGTAAGGCTATTGGAGATTAAATTTAAAGTTTAACGAATTAATCACCCGGTCATCACTACCATTGTTACGCTGCCGTTATTTTTTATCAACAAAGATTAAGAGAAATTGTTATTGAAGAATGAAAAAAAAAAAAAAAAAAAACACACCCGGAACCAAATTCACATTGGTGACGGAATAACCGATGTGATTTTGAGTTTAACGCCTTAACCAAGCAGCCGTCAATTTCTAACATATGCGTTTAGGACATGTCGGAATCGAAATAAAAAAATTAGTGCTGTTTAAAGGATTCGAAACTACGAATGTTTAGCTCTCAAAATTCAAAGTCCTATGTTTTAACCACACAGCCATCAGAAACGGCGACGGAGCGGCTTTATTTTCTAAGAACAATGATTAAGGTTTATTTGTATTGATGAATCAAAAGGATCGCTGTAAACAGGATTCGAACATGTGAACAAATATCGGATAAGATTTTATGTTGAATGACTTAACCGCCGGGTCGACACAGGCGTCATTAGAACGAAGTTCTTTTGCAATAACTGAGAGATATTTGGATTGGAGAATCAAAATAGCGCACTGAAAAGTATTTGAACGGGCGAGGGAATATACTATTTGATTTCAAACATAACGCCCTAAACAAAAGCCCATCACAAACGTTGTCGACATTGTCGTATCTCAGTAATTTTTTTAACAATAAATGTTAATAGTTATTTGTACTGAAGAATCAAAACGAACGTTGTGAACAAGATTCGAACTTGCGACGGAATGTCACAACAGATATCTGGTCTAACGGCTAAACCAATAATCCATCACAGATGAGATTGAGCCATCACCGTTTTCTAATTACAAAATTAAAGAGATTCTTTAATTTAAGACTCAAAATGTGTGCTGTAAACAGACGAACGTTTCAAGAAATTACCTATTCAATTACGCGTTTAACACCTTACCAACTCGGCTAACAAATCCGCTTTTAAACCTACGTCAGTTTCTAACAACAAAGGTTAAGAGACATTTACATTGAAGAATCCAAAATGGCGCTGCGAACATGATACAAGAGGTATACGCGAAATAACCAATCAGATTTCAAGTCAAACACTGAAACCAACCGGCGATCACGAAATTTGTTTCTAGTGCGTCTTTTTCTCACTACAAATTTTAAGAGATATTTCTATTGAAAAATCAAAATGGACACTGCGAATAAGATTCTAACCTGTGATGGAATATCTCATTCGACTTCGAGATTAAAAACTTAACCATCCAGCCATCATTGCCGTCATTTCGTAAAAACAATGCTAGAGATATTTGTATTGAAAAATTAAAATGAGCTTTGCATATAGGATTTGAACATGTGACGGAAAATGAACGAAGGTATCAAGCCCAACTCCTTAACTGTTAACCGAACACTGGCGACGCTAGAGTACTGTCATTTCCTATCAATAAAAGTTAAGCGATAACAGTTCAAATCAAAAGCCATAACAAGCCGCTGTTACACCAACGAAATTTTTTAATAAAAAATTTAAACTATATTTGCATTCAAGAACCAAAATGGACGCCGAAAACGTGATTCGAACCTGCGAGGGAATAACTTAGCAGATTTCAAATACTAATGCCTTAATCATTCGGCTATCAGAGCTGAATAACACTTACCTTATTCTAAAAAATAGGATATTTACGTATTGAAGAATCGAAATGATGGCAGCCACTCATATTCTGACCTCTGAAGGAATATAACACATTATATAAGTTAAATGCATTAAGCAATAGTTCATCACAATCAGAGGCTTAAAACAAGAATTAATGAGTATTTGTATTCAAGAATCAAAACAAACGCTGTGAACAGGATTCGAACCTGCAAGGGAACATGGCATTAGATTTCAAGTCTTACGCCTTAACCATTCGGCCATCACAGCCGGGGACACGAGTCTTGACTCTGGAAAACAAAAGTAGGATATTTACGTATTGAAGAATCAAAATGAAGGCTGTCAACAGAGTTGGACCGGTGGGCGGGGGGAATAGAACATTATGGAAATTTAATGCATTACGAAATGTTTCAGTGGAATCAGATACTTAAAAACAAGGATTAAGGGATATTTGTATTAAAGAATCAAAATGAGCGCTGTGAACAGGATTCGAACCTGTGCGGGAATATCCCATTAGATTTCGAGTCTAACGCCTTAACCACTCGGCCATCACAGCATTCGGCGTTTCCCGCCGCAAATTTTAATATTTATTTGTATTAAAGTATCAAAATTAAAAAATTACCGCTCTGGGTAGGACTAGAAATAGTGTGGGTAAATTTACTGAGATTTCATGACTATGACCATAACTACACGATCATCACTGCCGTCGTCATTTCGTCCGCATTTTCTAACAACAAAGCTTAAAGCTCTTTATTTAGAAGAAGCACAGAAAAAGCTGTGAGCACGATGCTGACTTGCGGGGGAATAACCTATTAGTTTCTGAGTGTTATGCCTGAAACACACTGACAACAAACATTTTCTAAAAGCAGAAAAGAGATAGAGTGTAACCCGGATATAAGAGATCCGGATATAAGAGAAACCCGGATATAAGAGAGATTTTCTCTGGTCCCAAATTGTTCCCATACTTACCTAAAGAAAATAGACCAAACCCGGATATAAGAGACTACTTCTCCGGTCCTGACAACTCTTTTATATCCGGGTTACACTATATATATATATATATATATATATATATATATATATATATACAGTGTAATCCGGATATAAGAGAAACCCGGATATAAGAGAGATTTTCTCTGGTCCCAAATTATTGTTCCCATACTTACCTAAACAAAATAGACCAAACCCGTATATAAGAGACTTCTCCGGTGCCGACAACTCTCTTATATCCGGGTTACACTGTAGTTGTATTACAGAACCAAAGTAAGCGTTTCAAACCTGTGAGGGGATATCCGGTTAAGTTCATGGCTTGCACATTAACCAATCGACCATCACATTTTCTAACAACAAAGTTTAATAATTATTTTTTTAATGAATCAAAAGGAAGAGAGTGAACAATAAGCGAACTTACGAGGAAAAATTCTCTAAGATTTTTTTCTAAAGCCTTAAACACAAGTCAATGCACAGCAGTTTTTAACACCGCCCTCATTTTCTAACAACAAAGTTTAATAATTATTTTTAATGAATCAGAAGGAAGAGTGTGAAGAATCAGCGAACTTATGAGGAAAAATTCTCTTAGATTTTTTCTAAAGCCTTAACCACAAGGCATTGCACATCAGTTTTTATCACCGCCCTCATTTTCTAACAACAAAAGTTGATATATTTATTTTGTGGAATTTAAATGTACCCTGTGAGCAGATTTCACACCTGCGAGGTACGGATCAGTTAGATTTCAAGTCTAACGAATAACCATTCGGCTGACGTTAAGTCAACGTCACATTCTAACTACAAAGGTTAAGAGATTTTTGTATTGAAAAATAAAAATGGAAGCTGTGAACAGGATTTAAACGAGGGAAGTAATAACTATTTATATTTCAAGATTAACGCCTTAAACACTCGGCCTTCATAGATGAACCCGGTGTCGCTATTATTTTTTAACACCAAAAGTTAAGAGATATTTGTATTGTAGAATCAAAATGGAAGCTGTGAATAGGATTCGAACTCTTTGAGCGAATGTATTACTCGATTTTTTCTTTTGCACCGTAACAGCTTAGCCAGCACAATAGCTTTTAGCTGTGAATGAATGTTAAGAGATAGTTATAGAATCAAAATAGCCGCAGTGTACTGGTTTCGAACTTGCAATGGAATAACCCGTTTGATTTCAAGCCTTATCCATTCTGAAATTAAAGCCGTTGCTTTATTTGACGTCATTTTCTAACAACAAAGATTATGCGTTATTTGTATTGAAGAAGAAAAAAAAAAAAAAAAATGGCTCCGGATAGGATTCGAAACTGTGAAGATCAACATATTTGTTTTTGAGTTTAACGCATTATCCACTAGGCCATCCCGCATATTGTTGTACCACCGTCTTTTTCTAAGAACAAAATTAAAATTTGTATTGAAGAATCAATATGAACATAATTCGAACATATAAGGAAGTATCCTATTAGTTTTTGAGTTTACCACTCTCGGTCATCTCACACTCTTTGACTCCTATCTAAATAACGCCTAGCGATAATAACAACGAAAATTGCAATATGAGCTCTGGTAAAAAAAAATGATTTGCTGAAGATATCCGGTTTATAATACCCAGAAATTCATACACAGATGTCTTCAAAGACACATGGAACAGTGGATAAAGGCGTTAGTTCAATGCCTGGTTACGGCAGTGGAGAACTTCGAGAGGGGAATTAACAGGAGATAACTAATAATTGACATTCATTAGATATGGCACGTGGAACTAGGACAATTTACCCCAGTGAGCCAAATAAAGGGTGTATTTCGACATTCCAACCATCTGAAGAAGGCCGGAGCGTACAACGGCCGAAACGTTGTGATAAATAAGGCAAGAAAGATGAGGACAATAGTCCGAATAATGTAAAATAGTGTACATAATACCTCATCTCAGGAATATAGAGATGATACTGAAGGTGAAGACAGTGGAGAACTTTGAGAGGGGGATTAAGAGGAGATAACTGATAACTGACATCCATTAGACATGGCACGTGGAACTAGAACAGTCTACCCCAGTGAACGAAATAAAGGGTTCAGTTCGACATTCCAGCCACTTGAAGACGGCCAGAGCGTACAAGGGCCGAAACGTTGTGATAAATGAAGCAAGAAAGTAACTAGTGTACATAATACATCATCTCAGAAATATAGACATATATCCTATGTGTTTCTATTTCTCTTTATAAATCATATTCATGCTCAAATAATCTCCACCTGTCCGCTTATCTCTAGAGTTTCCACCTAAATATCATGATGCCGTGCACTGAAACAGCAGCCAAGTTTACGAGGCATTCTTTAAATACATGCACCCTTACCAGCTACCATCGGTATACGCGGTATTTTGAGTAGGGTACCATATTTCTGAAAAGAGAAATCCTACCATTTCAACTTCAAACCAGTTGATCTCTCGTTAGACGGTCTAATGTTTTGAAATTTATTGCTAGCGGCTACAATGACATAACCACCAGAGATATTCCTTTGTCGGACATGAAGCTATATTTAACGAGTTAATGACGATGTTTAGGGAAATGTGTTCGAATTCCACCTAGTTCTCCCCAAATCTGCTACAGCGATACGCTAATGAATTCTTTGATTCACACTCTGCTGCCTTGCTGAATTATATTTCTTACTCTCTTTTTTTCACTCCTCTCTCTGTCTCACTCCAACACACACGATGGCTGATCAGAAATACATCGTAATAGCTGTTATAAAAAGAAAACTACAACATATATCAGTTCGGCATTTAATCACCTTCAAAGTAGTCCCCTTTTGAAGGAACACACCTTATCTAGCGTCGTTTCTATTGATGGAATCATTTTTGGAACTCCTTTATGGGGATAGCGAGCAGCTGCCTCGTCGGATTTTCTTGAATTTCCTCGAGGCCTTTAAAAAATTGATCCTTTTAAGGGGTATTTGATCTTTGAAGAGGAATAGTCGCAAGGGGCAAGATCTGGGAATATGATTGTTCTCGAACGAAGGGGATGTTGTGGTTGGCTCAATATTGCTGTCCAATCGATGGTTACTGATGAAACTTCAGCGACATGGTGAGACGACAACACTCTACACATTTTCCTTACAAGAACTGCTATAAACAAAATGTGCAAGAACGTTACAATATAGTGTACATATGCGATATAGTTCAAGGTCAATCTATGCATTGTGAGCTTCACTCTGCCTACATTAGCTCCGTTACCATAGCAACATTCCCGATATTTTTTAATCAAATCTCGTATATATTATACATACGAAATCTGATAAAAAAGCATCTGTCAAAAGAAAACAACAACACATATTAATTCGACATTTAATCTCCTTCGAAATTTTCCCCTTCTTAAATTACACACTTTTTTCAACATCGTTTCTATTGATGAACACATTCTTGGAACTCTTTTTCGGCGATAGCGAGCAGCAGCCTTGTGGCATTCTCCTGAATTTCTTCGACGTCATGAAATCTCATTCCTTTCAAGTGTGATTTGATTTTAAAGAGTATAAATTCGAGCATCCTCCTGATAACCATTTAAAAATAACGTTTTAACAAATGAATTAAAAATATGTCAGAATTAAGTCAATTTTTTAAAAAAATGCCTTTATTTACATTAGAATACTTAACTGTACAGATATTGATAATTCATGAATCGGCAGGTATGTGTTCAAATCAAAACTCGGGCTTTGTTTAATCAGGAGATCCTCCATGACCAAGTTGGTCTAAGGCACACCAGATATAATGATGGTTTCTCTTAAGGGACACATGTTCGAATCCAATCGGAGGACGAATATTTTACTAACAAGATTTCTTGTATATTCAGGCCCCGGTAGATACAACTATACTGTTTAATAAATAAATAAAAATAGAACATCTAATCAAATATGAGTATCCATTTAAGAATTACGTTTAAAAAATAATATATATGTTCTTTAGAAGGAACCGGAAATCCAGTCCTAAACAGTAAAGAAGAGATAAATCTCTACTCCAGCTGAGAGCTGGACCGGGTATATATATATATATATATATATATATATATATATATATCATATATATATAGACTATTTCGCTTATCACAGCTCTTCAGAGTGGCTAGACGTCCGGTTGCCTCTAGCTACTATCAAAACCCGGCTGATTTAGCGTCAGTCGGAGATTCTACCACTAAGCTGCCGGTGAAAGTGAATATTTATTTTTAGATAAACACACAGTAACAGTGTAATTTACACCCCAACCTTACCCTGACTTGACATCTGTGAATGTAACTTTATACTGATACAAATTATTAATACCTTACGCCCCTTTTTCTTTAAACAATGGCTCTAGCCGTTACCATAGAAATTTTGATTTCAATAATGAATATGCTATTAAAACACGTAAATTTTAGAAATATGTTATTCCAAAAAAAAAAAAATCGCTTAAATATGGAACAGAGCTTACTTTAATTCAATTTAATTCAAATAATTATATTGAAGTTTTCGGCTCTTGTTTTGAAACATGAGAACTCTTATGTATCGTGTTGGAATCATATTTTTAAATAAATAATTATATTTATGCTCTACTTTTGTATCGAGCACTATTTTTTAAAAATAATAACAAAAATACTAAAGAACTTTGGATTGTTTACCTAACGAGTTCTTTCCTATTTTCTTTATATTTTCACACACACACACACACACACACACACACACACACACACACACACATATATAATATATATATATATATATATATATATATATATACAATTTTACATTCAAACGGAATTTTATGGCCAGATTTGTCTCTTCTTAGCGGTTATCATCTCCTCCTCTTCCCATGGCCTCTTTCTTTTTCTTTTTCTTTTTCTCTCTCTCCCCTTTTCTCTTCCTTTCTCTGTTTTCTTTTTTCCCTTTCTTTGGTTCGCCCGCAATTACTAATGACTTAGATTCCCTTCCATTTACACATGAAAATTCTAGAATATATCTTATGAAAATATCCAAAGAACGGAAGTTGGTGATATTTGCTTCGATAACTGTATATCTGAATAAAAGTTTTTCGTAACATCGTGATTCCTTACCTGATGAGACGTTTAAAAAAGGTTTTTCTTTTTTGACGTTGAAACAAAAATATACAATTTTGTAGTGGATTGTATATTTTTGTTTCAACGTCAAAAAAGAAAAATGGCAGTATATGCTCTTGGAAATATGAGAGAAAAATATTAAAAGCTCAAAATTTTTTTTCAGCGTGTTACCAATAAAATTTAGAGGCACAGAAAAAATTAAGGAATGACCTGCCTAATGAGATTGTGTAAATGGTTGGCAGAACAGGGATTTTAGAAACAATACCTTCCTAAGTTTCTTTGTTTTCACACACACACAAACATGCAAACACATACACACACATATACATGGTGTCTTCATTTTTTTTTTATTATTAAGACTTCCACTATATTTTCTAGAGTTAGATGAGTGTATTACCTTTTTGTTTTCTTCGACTATGTGGCGGATAAAGGCCGTTGGCATCCGTATTAATTTAAATGAGACCTAATAGATCTCTGAACAGAGAGATGCAAAGTAAGTCTTCGTGATAGGCATGTAGTTGTATGACCGATTTAATTATTAATAATGAAATTGGATTGCAGTTGTCTAACGGCCATGTCATTTCATAAATAATGTTGTTCCTCTGTCATTTGAAATTTTCTGGTGATTTGTTTGTGTTGACGATGACATTGGATGTTCTAAAGATTTTTAATAATAGATAATAACCTAATCGTCTTGTTATGGTAGACTAGACTATTTAATAATGTTTCTAAGAGAAAATCCGTCCTGCTTATAATTTACGTGAAGTTAATTTTTATAGAAAGTGTATTTTTTTTTCTTTTTTCTTTATTTTCGGGCTTGTTATTACTTACTTTAAGTACACATATTCCATTTAGGAAACTGCGTTTTTGGTGAAACTTGCTAGGAATAACATGGACTAAATATCTGAGAAAACGACCAAGTCTTTAGAGAAAATAGAAACATAAAACTATACTTATACATAGAATGAGAAAGAGGCAATTGAAATTCGTAGGGCGCATAAAGCGGAAATAGGGCTTGAAAAATTCAACACTCACAGGACCTGTTGAACGTAAGACGCACAGAGAAATGCAGAGAATAATCTACCTAAAGTATTTGAGTAAATGATTCGCAGAACAGGGATTAGAAGAGATAGGAAAAAAGATAAAAACTTCCTAAGAGCTACAAAGGATAGGAAGCTGTGGAGAACCATGACTGCCAATATCTTGAAGAAACCAGCGCGTAGTTGATGCAAGTTTATTTTATCAGTCATCATCATCATTGCTGTAATCATTTTTACTAAGTTTCTTTGCTTTCACACACATGCACACACACACAATCACACACATAAACATGCAAACTCATTCACACACATATACACATGCATGCACAGACATGCACACATGCAGACTGTCTCATTCGCCATTTTCGGGACTGATTAAAAGTAAGACAAAGATAAGTAGTGCATGGTTAGAAGACCAGAGATTAGGAGAGATAGCAACAATTAAATCATTACTAAAAGCTACAAAAGACAGGAAGCTGTGGAGAGCCATGACTGCCAAAACCTTGAAGGGAAACAGCGTATAGTTGAGCAAATTTCTTTAATCAGTCGCCATCATTATTGATGTAATCATACTTATTATAAAACCCAAGTTGTGTGTGTGTGTGTGTGTGTGTGTCTGTTCGTTTATATATTGGATCAGATTTCCTACATTTTTCAACCGATTTCAACAAAACTTCACAGGACTACGTAAAATTACCTTGCGGTGGTTCTAATAGTGCCAAAAATTGGAAAAACACAAGTGTTTTTGCACAAAATCAATTTGAAAACACGATTAAGAAGCATCGCTGTCGCGAGAATGAAAGAGGAACAACTCATATCGAGTTATACTTATTATAAAACCCAGGTTGTGTGTGTGTGTGTGTGGTGTGTGTGTGTGTGTGGTGTGTGTGTGTGTGTGTGTGTGTGTTCATTTATATATGGGATCGGATTTCCTACATTTTCTAATCGATTTCAACAAAACTTCACTTTTTTTTGGCAGGTAGTGTTTCTTATTGTCTTGGACACTTTTTTCTTTATTTTTACATTCAGAATGCTTTAAAAATTCCATTTACAAGACCATTGTTTATAATAAAATTCTATTCAATCGGTAGACTCATAACAATTGAAAAAATGTTTTTGTTTGAGTTTGGGTTTGACCAATTCGTAAAAAAAAAAAAAAAATATTTAAGACATGCGTGTCCGTCAACCTTAAACAATAATCTTTGTCAATTTTTTTTTCAGTCTTTATAATGGTCGATACTTAATCTATCTCTTACTGTTACATCCCCGGGCAACGCCGGGCTCTACTGCTAGTCATTGTTAAAAGCTACAAAAGACAGGAAGCAATAGAGAGCCATGACTGCTAAAACCTTGAAGGGAAACAGCGTATAGTTGAGCAAATTTATTTTATCAGTCGCCATCATCATTGCTGTAATAATTATTAAGTTTCTTCGTTTTCACACACATACATACACACAATCACAAACATAAACATGCAAACTCATTCACACATATACACATGCGTGCACACACGTACACACATATACATGCAAGCTATCTCTTTCGCGACTGATTAAAAGTAAGACAAAGACAAGTAGTGCATATTCTACCTAAATGTTTTGTGTAAATGGTTAGAAAAACAGAGATTAGTATAGATAGCGCCAATTAAATCATTATTAAGAGCTACAAAAGATAGGAAGTTGTGGAGAATCATGTTTGCCCATGTCCTCAATGTGCATGACACATACAAAAGAAGATATTTTTATAACTTAAACGCGTCCGTGTTTCATGACGTCTTCGTTTTTGATGGGTGTTCTGACAGCGTGGAGTTTTTCACGGAGGTTGCCCTTAATAACCTGTCAATGTGTTCCACGTTTGAATATTTATCTCTGTAAGATGTGGCATTCGGAAGATTCTCCATTCCACAACTTTCGAATAATCCAACGAGCACGTCTTTTGTTGGACGTGAAACATACACCAATTTCCATCAAACTCGACGCAACGTCTTCCAACTGCAGCTTTCTTTCGCCGCCATATTTCCAGCCAGTCAGCGTTTTTAATGTTTAAAGCGTTGTGGGAGACACCTAGGTATTTCTGTAAGGTCCGGCCGATTGGCCGTTATCCGCGTGGGGTTAGAGAGGGAAAAACTTACAGGAAGCAAAAGGAAACGTGGAGAACTAGATGCCGACGTATGTGACAACAATGTCAGATAATGGTTTCGCTTAGTGATGACACCAGAAGAGGATAGCTGTGTGATGGATGGGGGAAGATGGCGTTCGAACAACGGGAAAACGGTTTTGATGCGTA
Source organism: Acanthosepion pharaonis (assembly GCA_903632075.3). Classification (NCBI taxonomy): domain Eukaryota; kingdom Metazoa; phylum Mollusca; class Cephalopoda; order Sepiida; family Sepiidae; genus Acanthosepion; species Acanthosepion pharaonis. Next base: position 1,342,717 of record CAHIKZ030000029.1, read on the forward strand.
CATAAATAAATGCGGGTGATGTTCTCATGTTAAATTGACGGCGAAGTTGAGTGCATGGAATATAAAGATACTGGATATTGGGTTCCAAGAAGCAGAGTTGGTATGTGTGTATTTAAGTAGAAGCGTTGTCGGATGCTATTGGTTTTGCGGTGAGTTGTACGGGAATGGCTACCGAATACTTATCTGTCTCTTTTCTTATTTTACAGATATCTGTCTTTCGTATCGATTAACCTTTACAATCGTTCGTCTCTCTTTTATCGTCTCTTTTATCTCTCTTTTTTCTTTTCTCACAATTTCTTCTATTTTATAGTGTCTTTTTTACCCACTTTCTTCATTTTCATCTTTCTTTTTTCTTTTTACTTTCTTTTTTTCTTTTTTCTTGTTTTCTTCTTTTTTCTTTCTTTCTTTTTACATCTTTCTTTTGTTCATTTTTCTTTCTTTCTTTCTTTCTTTTTCCCTCATTCTTTCTTTCTTTTTTCCTTCTTTCCTTCATCCCTTCTTTCTTTCTTTTTCCTTTCTCTCTTTCTTTCTTTTCTTTCTTTCGTGTTTCCTTCTTTCTTTCTTTCTTTTTCGTTCTTTCTTTCTTTTGTTCTTTTGTTCTTTTTCTTTCTTTCTATATTTTTCCTTCCTTCTTTCTTTCTTTCTTTTTTCTTCCTTTCTTTTTTCCTTCTTTCTTTCTTTCTTTCTTTCTTTCTTTCTCCTTCTTTCTTTTGTTCTTTTTTCTTTCTTTTTTCCTTCTTTCTTTCTTTCTTTCTTTCTTTCTTTCTTTCTTTCTTTCTTTCTTTCTTTCTTTCTGCCTTAGCGATATGTATTTTTTTCATTTCATTTCAATCCTTCTTTATTTTTTTATTTTTTCCCTTTTTCAATTTTTTCATTTTTTTCTTTCTTGTGTAAAATAGATAGACACGTGTTATATATTCGGAATAAATAATTATCATATGTAATTTTTTGTCACATTTTGGTAACTTCAATATCTTTTCGCCACACACACACACACACACACACACACACACACACACACACACACAAGCACGCACACATATATGTACATAAAGAGAGATAAAGAGAGAGAGAAAGAAACAAGAGAGAAAGAAATAAAGAGAGTGTTACAAATAGATGGTGAAATATTTATAGTGTCCTATTATATATATATATATATTAATGCTCTGTAAATATACATTGAGCACTATTTTGTAAAAATAAAAATATCTATAAGAACACCAGATTTTATATCTTACTGTTCTTTCTTTTATTTTTTTATATATATATATATATATATATATATATATATATATATATATATATATATATATATATATATAGCGAGATAGATAGATAGGAACAGAATGAGATAGTTAGATATAAACAGACTGACATTCATAGATATAAATACACTTAGAAATTACTACACTCAAAGATATAAATACACATTCATTGATATAAATACACTTAGATATAGAGATAGATATAAATAGACTCAGATAGACAGATAGATTGATGGATAGACAGATAGATTTGTAAACACCCAAATTTGAACAAATTATCAAATATTAGAATCTGTTTTAACATCACTTGTTCTTCGCCAGCTGAATCATTTTCATCGATTCCTTGCATTTAGTTAGTTCGCTAGCTGTAGGAATATTTAGATACGGACAGAATGAGATTGATTGACAAGAATACATAGAGAAATCAAACGATAGACAGATTGATAGAGAAGGAACAAATTAAAATAGATATTTAGTATACATATATATATATATATATATATATATATATATATATATATAGATATAGATATGAACAGGCTGAGATAGATCGACAAACATAGATAGATAGATAGATAGATAGATAGATAGATAGATAGATAGATAGATAGATAGATAAGGAAGGGACTAAATTAGATTGCCTGATATACATCGATAGACCGATCAACAAATATATATATATATATATATATATATATATATATATATATATAAACAAACTCTGATATAGAGAGCAGAGATAGCTAGGTCTGTAGATAGATAGATATTCAATTATTCATAGATACATTTTATATATATATATATATATATATATATTTATATTAAATTATTAATATATATATATATATATATATATATATATATATATATAGATAGATAGATAGATAGATAGATAGATACACCTAGTGAGCCAGACAAACCTACCTAGGTTTCACTTAAACGGATCGTCAGGGAAAGTTTGGCTAACGAGGCAAAGCGAAAAACATATTTATAGGATTTTTTTTTTTTGTCGAATAAATATTTATTTCCCCCCCCCGACTTAGGTTGTGTTTGTTTTTTTTTTGTTTTTGTCACGTGGTATGAAACCTAGGTAGGTTTGTCTGGCTCACTAGGTGTATCTAGGTTTGCTCTACGGTTGTATTGAGCTCTTTTGTTAGTTAGTTGTTACTCGTATCGGGGTTTTTTCTTTGGGCTTCAGACCTGCATTTGTGCCATTTTTTTGGCGACAGAAGGTCATGTTTGTAGCTCTTTCTTTTTTTAAAACCTTTTTTTCCCTCGAGATTGATTAGCAAATCAAAAATTCGAGGGTTTTCAAAAAGTCTAGTTATATATATATATATATATATATATATATATATATATATATATATATATAGAGAGAGAGAGAGAGAGAGAGAGGAGGAGAGGGAGAGAAAAGAGATCGATCGATCATCAAAATATATATATATATATATATATATACAGAAAAGCACTCTGATGGAACGAGCTAGATAGTTCACTAGATATAGAGATATTAAACTATTCATAGACACATTTTAATATATATATATATATATATATATATATATATATATATATATATATATATATATATATATATATATATATATATATATATGTATGTACATATATATATATATATTAATATTAAAATATTATTATACACACATATAAATATACATATATAGAGAGAGAGACAGAGAGAGAGAGATGAACAGATTGCGATCGACAAACATAAAATATATATATATGTATTGCAAACTCTGATATAAAGAGCTAGATTGCTATATATATATATATATATATATATATATATATATATATATATATATATATATATATATAAAATGCGCACTGATATAGCGAGCTATTTTGCTAGTTCTCTAGATACGTAGCTCTTAAAGTATTCGTAGTTGTGTAAAATTATCCATGTGATATATTCAGAATATTGGAAATGAAAACAATTTGATTTCTATATAAATGTCATGAGATGGTACGAGGAAATAATATTACTTTTCACGCTAGGAGGTCACTGGACACAGATGAGAAATGTCCACTTCTATAGACGAGCGACTGTAGGAAAGAATCACAAACAAAACTAGAAATGGCATATAATTTTGAAAAGAAAATAATATTGTGCTTTCTATTAAGATCTAAAATATAGGCCAGTCCGTCAGAGGAACTGTCATCTGTGGAAGGTCAAAGGTGAGACCACTAATTTAAAAGTAGGTGATGTGAAACGGAGAAGAGTCCTAGGATCACCTGGGAATTTAATTCAATCCTTAGTGATTGATCTGTCTTTTTTACAGTTTATCTTCCTTTTTCAGATTATTTAAAGCAAGGAAATAGTTCCAGATTGTAAGATTATTTTGGAGATAATAATGACTATCTGATAAATGTCTTGCAAATTAACTCATAATTATGGGGAAAGGAGATGCGTATTTGCTCAAAATTTAACATAATGAAACCAACTGGAAAAAGAATTCGGCTCTTCCATTATCTTGTCTTTTGTAGCGCTCAATAACTGTCCTTTCTTTGTTATCTCTATCTATAAAAGGCAGGATGTGTGTGTGTGTGTGTGTGTGTGTGTGTGTGTGTGTGTGTGTGTGTGTGTGTGTGTGTGTGTAACGAATGCACGGCCGCAATATTCGACGGATTTGCACCAAAATTTACCTGCACATGCCCCAAGTTAGCGGGAAGTCCAAGACCGTCTTTGCAATTCCCAACTCCCATCGATAGTAGAAATAATCGATTTTTTCATGCTTCTACGGCAGTTTTCATGTAGTTTTCTGGCCAGAGTGAGAGCCAATAGCTGGCTGCCACGAATAGGCAGGAAGATTCTATTGGCCAGCGTGAGAGCCAACAGCTGACTGACACGAATATTAACTAGCATGCTAGCATGCAAAAAAATTCGTCACAAGTGAGAAAAATTTAAATCTGCATGGCACTTTACTCCAGTTGGCTCATTCGCTTGCTTAAACTCAACGTTGATTCTGATTCCGCAGAACTGGGTTGGGAGTGAAAAAGTATTTGTTGTTAACATTCTTTTTTCATTCGGTTTTTCCAGTTACGAGTCCTTTTTTAAAGCTGATCGTTTTGTGTTCATTTTGTTTAGTTCTATTTTCCTAACAAATTGTAATGGTTAGTATATTAGTCTTTGCACGTTCCGAGATCTTAACATAACCGTCAATAATAGCAGATATTCAAAAAAACATCTTTCGGTCGACATACAGGTATATCGTCTCAAGTTTTTGATTTTATAAGGAAAAAAAACACATGCCTGATGATGAATAGAAGACTATTCGTAAGTACTAGCATTTTAACATCAAAAAAACTGAAAAACTACAGACAACAAGTTTTTCGACAAGGATCAAAACTCGCACTATGGATGAACAGGATTTTAATGCATATATTATGTTTTCTAGCGATTTTATCTGGTCCCAAATTAGAGCCTGTGTTACCTAAACAAAATAGACCAAACCCAGATATAAGAGAAACCCGGATATAAGAGACTTCTTCTCCGGTCCCGACAACTCTCTTATATCCGGGTTACACTGTATGTATATTTATATATTTTTAAATCAAATATGTGGTGCAGTTTAATTTAGAATACAATGAATCATTCATACAAAAATTAAATTCGTAAAGTTAACAATATAAAATGGCGAAATCCATTCGCTAACAAAATTTGAAAGGTGCATTAACCTACAAATCACTCGATAAATGTTATGATCCTTATTATTTTTTGTATGATTCATTGTAATATATATCTCTAAAGAGATTTTCGACAGCAATAGCTTAAAGTACACACGTACTTAATTTTAAATTTTTACGCATACACACATATATTTATATATGTATATATATTTTTTCTAAAGAATTAATGGTTTCATTTTTATTTCGGCATTTTATTATTTACACGTTATGTTTAGTGGATACCCGTATCTTAAAGAGACGCCTATTTTTATAATTTTATTTTGAATAGTGTCTATTACGTATATATATATATATATATATATATATATATATATATATAGATACACCTAGTGAGCCAGACAAACCTACCTAGGTTTCACCTAAACGGATCGTCAGGGAAAGTTTGGCTAACGAGGCAAAGAGAAACACATATTTATAGGTGATAGCTAAAATCATACCACGTGACAAAATAAAAAACAAAAAAACAAAAAACAAAAAACAACCTAAGTGGGGGGGGAAGTATTTATTCCAAAAAAAAAAAAAACCTCAGTGGAAAGTCAATAACGGGAAAACGTCTAATTTAGTAGCCAAGATTTTTTATGTCTACATACATTGAGAATTTCAGTTTTAGAGTTTAATAGCTGGTTAGGTTGATCATATAAAGCTATGGCTAATTTCTCCTCAGCACATAATTTGCAAAATTTTTGGCCTGCTTTATATTTTGGGCATTTTTTTAATATTTCCCATTTAAGGATGGGGTCTATATTATCTTGTTTGGTTTTCCATACGTAGGTAGATAGCGTGGTACTATGTTTAATTTTTGCATTCTTAAAACTACTCGTATGGTTATAATATCTTTTTTTAAATTTATCCTGAGTAGCACCTATGTATGTTTTAGGATTAGTATCCTCAGTATTTTTGTAAATTTTCGCTTGATACACCACGCATTCCTGCTGGCATTTTCCCTGTAATGGACAGATGTTTTTGTTTCTACAATTACAAGTAGGAGGATTACGACGTGGATCATTCCTAGTTTTTTTCTTATTGTTACTCGTATCGGGGTTTTTTCTTTGGGCTTCAGACCTGCATCTGTGCGATTTTTTTGTCGGCAGAAGTCCATGTTTGTAGCTCTTTCTTTTTTTAAAACCTTTTTTTCCCTCGAGATTGATTTGATTAGCAAATCAAAAATTCGAGGGTTTTTCGAAACGAGTCTAGTTATCTATATTGATATATATATATATATATATATATATATATATATATAGCGTTGCTCACTCGATAAGATGTAATACAGAATAAACAGTGTTCAGCAGGGTTAGAACCTACGGCACTACAGTGTAACCCGGATATAAGAGACCCGGATACAAGAGAAACCCGGATATAAGAGAGATTGTCTCTGGTCCAAAATTAGAGCCTGTGTTAATGTATATAAAATAGACCAAACCCGGATATAAGACAAACCCGGATATAAGAGACTTCTTCTCCGGTCCCGACATCTCTCTTATATCCGGGTTACACTGTATTAGTAGGAATATTCGCCTTTTCATCCTGCATGCTTTAAACCGCTCGGCCACCGAGAACTTCAGGCTCCAGCAAGATAGATATAATACACAATTGATCTCCCCCTTTTATGTCCAGCATAAATGTTGAGGGGTCCTCCCCTTTTTATACAAATGGACTCACCCAGTGTATAGTTATACTACTGCCAGTGAATACCCGAGAGTCGAATCGGGTCGAGTCCAGAGAGACAGAGTGAAACGGTTGTAGGTAACCGGAAGAATGAGGGTGAGGTAACAGCGTTGTAGGAGTCACAGTTGAGCAAGCACGTAGACTCAGTAAGAAGTCATACAGCGATACTTCAATACCAAAGACTGTATATATATTTTGCTAGTAACCCGTATTCCTGGAACTACTAACCTCCATTACCAGTTTGTATTATTACGTTAATACATTATTTTCCTATATTCATTCCTGGCGTTTGTTATTTATTGGTACCCGATTTCATCCCGGAATGCACAATAATAACATTATAACAATGCTAGTTTATATTAGGTTGGTGCAAAAATAATAACGTAAAAATGTCGTTTTTGACGTTAAAAAAATACGTCAAAAAACGACATTATTACGTCATTATTTTTGCACCAACCTAATAAAAGCCTTAAAAATTATTTTGCTAAGTCCTTACTATTAATTTTTTTTTTCAATGAGTTTTTCAATATATTTTCCAGTTAGTATATTAAGATGTAATAATTACATGATGGGCTGTTTCTCATTTAATAATATAAAAATTATCCCACAATTGATGTCCAGTATAATTTTATATGAGGTTCGTCGCCTTTTCTCATCTTGACTGGGTCAGTCTTTATTCCCCTTGTCCGTCTTCATTTTATCCTCCCCTTAGAAGCCTCTTGATTTTGTCTAAAGGCGGGATACAGCAGCCACTCTTATTTTGAGAGTTGGGTGGGTCCTACTAACTACAGTTAGCTTTAGTTTGTGTTTTGTTATATTTTACTTTGTGTTCGGGTTCAAACCCTCCATTCTCATTTCATTTAAGTTTTGTATATCATTCGAGGCACGGTGGAGTAATGGATAGCGGATCGGATTGAGTTCGAATTCCACTCGAATTCATGGTATTCACTTACGTGCCAATACCCTTGGCAAAGGTATGAATCCTCTTCTTCTCCCCCCAGCTATGTGTAAATAGCGGGAGAGACCGGGTTCTAGAGGCAACTGGTCTACCGCAGAAAGAAATGGCAACCTACTGCGTGAAGATACATGATCGCCTAAGCGTGTATCATACATGGCACATAACTGACAGACTGACGTGCTAATACCATTAGCAAAGGTATGAATCCTCTTCTTCTCCCCCCAGCTATGTTTAAATAGCGGGAGAGACCGGGTTCTAGAGGCAACTGGACTACCGCAGAAAGAAATGACAACCTACTGCGGGAAGATACAGTGTCACCTAAGCGTGTATCACGCATGCCACATAACTTACTGATATAATTCTGTACAAACAATCTCGTACCTGCGATAATACTAAACAAAAAAATTTCTTTGGGCGATACCATTCGTAACACGTATGGGTCTTCCATTGCGGATCATTTTATAAAGAATCCAACTTGTGCGATGGATTTCAGTGTGAACTGGTTTTCCGTCTTGGCCAGTTCGCACTCACTTTTCCATCTTAAGGTGCTGGAGTCGCTTTACATCAGGTCTAGGCAGCCTGCTCTTTGCAAACAGAGAGATTGTTTGCTTGGACTTGCTGTTCTGCGATTCTAGCAGCTTGGTTGGTATAATTTTAATATATATATATTTTTTTCCTTCCCTGTCCATTCATTCATGTCACCCATGACAGACTTTTTCTTTTCCTCATAATCTAAATTCCCCGTTAACAGTTCTGACGAGGGGACGAAACCGGTCGACTGGTGTGTTTTATTTTAAACTTATCATGGCCTACAATACTACATTTCTAGTTTTTAATGCCTTAATACGCTTTTGTACCGTTTCAAACCTATTTAAATATATATATTGATATGTCCCAGAAAGGGATATATTTAATCGAAGTAGCTAAGTGGTTTTGGCTACTCTAACCAAGTAGAATTCGGTAGCAGTAATCGATTGGTACGCGCCGTAGTCGAAGGTAAGAAGTGTAGATCATTGGCGTAGTCCAGTGGGCGTCGTTATAGACTTAGCTCTCAGACTAAGGCTTTTTACTCTCCTACACGTCCGTCGGTATTTATGACGGACACCAGCCAATAATATTCCAGTGAGGGGAAACACAGGTGTATGCATATTCCATTATATCAGGCCTTGTGACTCAATTGTATTATATGCAATAAGTAATCTTATAGAAGGTTGATCAAAAAGTATCAGCATTGTGGCTATGGAGGTAAAGTACGCAGAGTAAAACCATTTGGCACAGATTGACCTTGACCTCTGTCGTACATATAACCCAAGTTATAACATTTTTGCTCACTTTCGTTGTGTATAGCGTTGTTTGGAAGGAGAGTGTGTAGAGTGTAGTCGTCTCATCACCCGACAGAGGTTTCATCAGTTACCATGGTTTGTGCAACAGTTTTTAGCCAAGGGGGAGAAAACAATATTCCACAGTTTTTAATGCCTTTAATATTCCACAGGTCTTGCCCCTTGCGACTTTTTTCAAAAATCAAACCCAACTTCATAGGAACACGATTTCAAGACGTCGAGGTAAACCAATAGAAAGCGACAAGGCAAGCTGCTCGCTATCCTCAAAAAAGGAGTTCTAAGAATGTTTCCATCAATAGAAACAACGCTGGATAATGTGTGTGGCTTCAGAATGGAGCTACTTCAAAGGAGATTAAATATCAAATTGATATATGTTGTAGTTTTTCTTTTTATAGCACCATTCTGGATACTTATTGACAAGATCTCGTATTAATAATAATTTACCCATACCGTAAAAATGACAGCCTATTTTGTTATTTCTTTACTAGTATTAGGATTTTCACTAATAACATTTTATATCTTTTATATCGGCCGTGTTAATTGTCCCGTGTTACTCTGGTTATATGACTTCCCTGAATGCTCCGAGATCGAATGTTGCAGAAGCCGACTTTCCTCTTCATTTTTTCTTACAACAAGCAATATTGTCCTTGTTATGGTAAGATATTGGCAGAGACTGAATAAATCACTGATGTGCTCGAGGCAAACCAGAAATAAAATATTGCTTCCCGTGTCATAAAGAATTCTGATGCTGGAATATCAATATTTCGATCATTCGATTTTGTAAAATATAAATTTCGACATTTTGATGGAACGAGGACGGGAAGATTGTAAAATAAAACGTATATTTCGTGGGTAATAAATTCAGAGACAATATTTTCATTTACTTTGAAGGAAAATGAATTCATATCTGTCTGATACATCACTTGTTTCGCAACCGTAAGCATTGTATATCAAATAGAAGTAGAAGAACATATCCAAAAGATTTATAGGAATATTTCAAGCACATCTTGAAATCGGTTTTTTACGGATTTGGAACAAAAACACCAAGTTGCGCTTGTTCAATTTTAGTAATAATAATAATAATAATAATAATAATAACAGCAACAATCAAAGCAATGCGGAAGGAATATCAGGAGTATCAGGATTACAAACTGACTCTCCTCAAATGTTCCTTTGCTTCTCAATCGGGGAACGAAAGTCGGTCAAAAAGTAATGCCTCTTTTTTTTTCTTTTCTTTTTTTTTTTTTTAAATTCCAGCAGAATTATTAAAAAATCCATAGAAAGTTGTAAGCCGAACATAAAATGCCCATAATTCAAATACTACTCATCAATATACCGGATGTAACAGCAAAATTGTCCAAATCATGTAACAGCAAAATTGTTCAAATCGTGTAACTGCAAAATTGTCCAAATCGTGTAACAGGAAAATTGTTCAAATAATGTAACAGCAAAATTGTCCAAATCATGTAACAGCAAAATTGTTCAAATCGTGTAACTGCAAAATTGTCCAAATCGTGTAACTGCAAAATTGTTCAAATCATGTAACAGCAACATTGTCCAAATCATGTAAGAGCAAAATTGTTCAAATCGTGTAACAGGAAAATTGTCCAAATCGTGTAACAGGAAAATTGTTCAAATCATGTAACAGCAACATTGTCCAAATCATGTAAGAGCAAAATTGTTCAAATCATGTAACAGCAAAATTGTCCAAATCATGTAAGAGCAAAATTGTTCAAATCGTGTAACAGGAAAATTGTTCAAATCATGTAACAGGAAAATTGTTCAAGTCATGTAATAGCAAAATTGTCCAAATCATGTAAGAGCAAAATTGTTCAAATCGTGTAACAGGAAAATTGTTCAAATCGTGTAACAGGAAAATTGTTCAAATCGTGTAACAGCAAAATTGACCAAATCGTGTAACAGCAAAATTGTCCAGTTGCTACATTAGGCTTTGAACCGCCTATCTTAGTAAGGATTAAAGATATCTTACTGGGATTCTCCGTGGTCTTTATGACACTATGGAACTCTACTTTGAGCAATAAGAATGTATAATTACTCACTAAACCTAACAGAAGAATCATAATGAAATCGATCATAAACGAAATTGACATGTAATTAATCATAGCTATGTATCGGAAGCTCACGAAGGATTGAAATTGAAGTTCAAATATATAATTAGATTATTATAGGATCATCTTTCCTTTAAGATGATCTCTTTCCTCTCTAACCTTCTAGCTTTCTGTCCTGAAATAAAAATGTGTATATGTTTCACGTACGATTACATTATCATCTCTTTTTCACTGCTCTTTGGACTGTCATAGCTGAAACTTCTCTCTCACGTGCCAAACGACTCATGAATTCAGTTGGATCTTTTCTAATTGATCTCTTTAGCTCTAATTTGAAATAAGGATCCATCTTTTTGTTGTGACCTTCTGATCTATTTTTCCTCTTTTTTAAACTTATTCACCGTTCTCGTGATGGTTTTTGAATGAACATTGAAGATGGAAGCTAGAGTATGAATGGTCGTATAATTGCTGAAGGCATGAATGATATTTTTCCTCTCACTATTGCTCAGTTGGGAAGAGAGTGGGGCTGACAAAAAAAAACGATTTTAACCTGTACTCTTTCTAGCTGAATAACTCAGAGGGTTTTTCAGTCATTTTTACGATAGCTGGTGTCAAGATGGCAAAATGTCTTATCTGAAAACCTGGAAAAAATAAACGTAATTAGTTTAATGGGTATTAGATATTAAACATTTTTTGGGATGCATAATTATGCTGTCACGATTTGAACAATTTTTCTGTTACACCGGGTACCCGCTTATCTTCGTGTTACAAGAGTCCGTCATAGATTATGCCTATTCTAGAGATTTGCATTGCAGTAAACTGTAGTCACGACCATGTTTAATTCTCCATGTTCCTCATGACGCTTTTCCTTGTACATGGCGTATAACTTTCACATAAATTTAGCATTTGTAAATTATAATTTCGTTATCAATTTCCAGGTTTATTCAAAACATGCCTCACGCTCTATAATTATAATTTAAAATGACAACATAATTTAGTTTCTTTTTTTTTTTTAGATTTATTAACCTTGTTAATAAAGTGAAACTTGGAAATAAAACAGTAAAATGAAAATCAAAACTCTCGATATATTGTAAGCGTGGCATGTAATTTATCTTATATATAAAGTAAAGTGTATCTGTGTTTGTGTGTGAGTGTGTCTAAGCAAATCCTCCGCTCCCACTGGTCCGATTTCAATGCTTCATAGCTCATTCAAAAACCCTAGTAAAGCTAAGCGCAGGGAATGATTTTCGTTGATCCCAGATTCAGGGTTCCCAGATTATGCGAGGTTAAATATATATATTAATATATTATACTAGCAATTATTGTTGCCCTCATGGTTCAAGGGAAGTAACTCTTATTTTCCTCTATTTTACATATTATTTTTTGGATACAGCTTTGCAGCTTTTCTCCTGTTGACCATGGTGAAAGTATACGGCTGTTTGATCACATCGATAGACACCTGCGAAACTCGAAACAATTATAAATAAAGAGCCGGACCAGACCTAAAGATGTGTGGACTGAAAACACAGCTTATTAAAATTACCGTCAGGAGGAACTGATCGTTAAAACCCTATATTTCCCACATTTTCCAGATTTTTTTTCAGATTTTCTGGGTAAATTGTTTTATTTGCATGATAGAAGCAGCAGCAAATCGGCCGACCGTCAATTTTGTTCGTTCGGCAATTGAAAAATCAATCGGAAATCAATTATACAGACATCTCGAAGCATTAATAGAGTCTGTATTGATTTTGCGTTAAGTGAACTAATCCGAAAGGGTCAAAATCTGGATCATTCAATCTTCTCGGTGGAGGATTGGCGCGTTTTGTCACTATTCTTGAATGGAATCCTTCGCGATTTTTACGGAATATCGATAATCGAATTGTGACTTATTTCGCTACTGGAAAACATTTAAAAAAAATAAGCCGATATTATTTAAGGAAAATATTTCCTACAGACTCTTACACTTGTCTTCGTCGACCATAGAATACTGTTGCTGTGATAGTTATTGTGAAGACAGTATGTGTCGTATTATTTTAATTCGCGCATGCGCCTGCGCACAAAACATTAGTGCGCGGCCACGAATATTCGAGAATTTTTCTTAAAGTAAAGAAAGCTGTCAATGGACGCATTTTTCTTTAACGAGGATTTTCTTGTTTTTGTCAGAGAGCTTGGAAAAATTTAATACCCAGACTGAAGTCAAGAGGGACCGAGAAAAAGTAATTAAAAATTATATTAAGAATAAAGATGAAAGGGAAAATTATCTTATCCAACGAGTTTCGTCCAATGATGCTCCTTATCAAGGAAAACTGAAGATTTTTGTTGTTTTTTTTTTAAGCATATCACCCCAAGTCGTGATGTAATGAATATGCATACTGGATGTAATATATTGGCGGTTGGAGTATGTCTACGCCTATAGTCTTCGCCGACTGCCTACCTATTGCCTACCACACCATTACGATTTACAGTTACAGTGAGAAAAAATGTCCCTTTCTAGGACATATCATATCGGATACTAATTGGCAATTTAATGTTTGATAATCGGTTTTTTATAGTCGTTAAATAGTGATGAGAGGACGAGGATCAAGATCATATGCTGTCATTTCGAATAAAGATAAATGGCATCAGAAGATGTCGATTGATTGATGTTACATTTGAATATTTGAAAAACTTAAAGATTATAGCTATCAGGGAAGCTGTGTTTAGTAAGATGAAAGGAGTTCCACTGTCTGGATTGACAAATAATAAATTAATAATAAAAGATGAAAATGGCGACTTGCGAAAAAAAAAATTAAAAATAAGAAAGATTTAAAAAATAAAGACGTAAACAAAAAGTTTCATGAACGTGGAACGTTAAATTTATGAGTTAAAAAAGACAGAAAAGACGCGAAAAAATTGAAAAAAATTAATATTTAAATGTTAAATTGTCTTTTCATATATATATATATATATATATATATATATATTAAAGACATTTTTATATTGAATATTCTTTTTATAACAAGTATTTTAGTAAATGCTCTTTTTCTAATAAACAGTATTAAATAACATTTACCTGCCGGAATGTGGGAAAAATGTCCTTTGAGATGCTTGGCTCTCCTGTCCTAGACAACTCGACAACACATGACATTTGATTATACTGGTGAAGGTTTCGTGCCGAACCAACCACACTTTTTGAAGGGCCGAATACAGAGATCTGGTGCACTACGTGTCACAACGTCCCCAATCGACCCTGCGCAGGTTTTGAATTTTGCCATCCAAGGCTATAGAACCATGTCTGTCCTGCTATTTACCCATAGCAGGTGGGAGGAGAAGAAGAGGATTAATACCTTTCTCAAGGGTATTAGCAGGTAAGTAATGGATCCGACTGGGAATGTAATTGGATCCGACTGGGTTTCGAACACACGGATCACACCGATTATATATATATCCGAGTCGTGTATCCATTACCCAATTTTCCGTATTTGCCAAAATATCATGTACATCTCTCTCTCTCTCTCTCTCTCACAACTCCTATCTCTGGAAAATAATCTCTGGCCAGAATGAGAACCAATAGCTGGCTGCCACGAATAGGCAGGGAAGATTCACACACACACACACACACACACAGTGGGAAAATTTAAATCTGGCACTTTACTCCAATTGTCTCATTCGATTGCTTAAACTCAACGTTGATTCTGATTCTGCAGAACTGGGTTGGGTGTGAAAAGTATTGTTGTTAACATTCTTTTTCATTCGGTTTTTCAGTTACGAGTCTTTTTTTTTTAAAGCTG
>CAHIKZ030000029.1:1362500-1397500 GCA_903632075.3 Acanthosepion pharaonis
TTTATTTTTTCGTATTTTTCCAATGAAACATGACCCAGTACACATGTTAGCACTTCGTATTTCCCTTTCACGAAGTCGTTCCTTACAGATTGTCCACAGATTCTCGATTGGATTTAAATCAGGAGAGTTTCCGGGCCAGTCTATAGTACGTTGATTTGCTCACTGGTAAGGCTTGGCATGGAGTAAAGTCCATCGCAGACGATGGCCGTAGGACAACTAATCGACATTTGGGACAATAGTTACTGGGTGTGATGAAAATCTAATCTGAAGGCGCAAAATTTTTCGGCCAAAAAATTTCATCTTACACACAGAAAATAATTTCATATAACTTGCACACCACTGAAAATGAACTAATCTGAGGAAAAAAAATAAATCGATTACACACTGTCACTCCAGCGGTTCTAAAACTGACCGTATGGTGAAAGAAAGGAAACTAAAGCTGTTGTTTAATTTAATTTGCACACAAACTTCGGCCCTCAGCTCACATGCAGCTTCTTTGACCTGAATGGTAGGCTTAATTTAATGCGGAAGGTAACGTTTATTGAAATGTTGTGTTGTTTCATTCCCACTTGTTAATTCACATTCTCTCCGACGAGAAAATGTTGAGAGAATCTGTTGTCAAAGAGGAAATAACTAGTAAATGTTTTAGTAATCTCCCTTACTTATTAATATTTGTTGCATTGTGGGTACAGTTCAACTAAACCGCATATATAACAAGGAATAATTCTTTGATTTTGTTAATTTTCGAAGAAGGTAACATTCTCAGCATTTTAAACCATTGGAGGTTTTCATTAAGGAAGATCATACATACAAAAATATTTTTATTTAGACATGAGAAACGTTCATAATTTTTTCTCTGGAGAAGAAATTTATATTTTCTTTTAAGAATTTATTTTTCGCGTTTTTTAAAAGAATAAGTTAGAAACAAATCACACGCAGGATCATGTGACAGCGTCATCAGGGATGATATTATACCAAATTTTTTCATTTTTAAATTAGAGAAAAATCTTTTTCTGCAAATATCAACTTTTTGTCCATTAGAAAGACAGATGCTTACGCGTTTGCTCTTCTGTATTGAAAATGGTCGATTTATTTTTGAACGAAAAAATAATTTGAATTTTTTTTTAGTGTGACCCGCCTTATGATGGGGCATCTCTCATGCTGTCCACTGTTCAGAAAAGGTTGATATAGAGAATTGAAGATTGAAGAGGTTAAAATTATAGCGTATGGGAGTCTTTTCTACAAATCTCTTTGGAAAAAAAAAAACTGAGTCGAACTTATTCCTTACAATTTTGAATACAGTGGGAGTGAATTGGGCATTGGCGGATCTTCATGAAACAAAATAATTGACTACGTTCGAATATTTGCTCAAGCCAGCTACATCAGGTCTACTCCATTTTGAATCTCGTCTGCATCTTGATGAATCTATACCGAAGGGGCCAAGCACTTTCTGACGCGATGCAATGATTTATCACGCTATCAATCAGCGTTATTCCTTTGATTGTAGCAATGAATCGGCAGATAACATGTGCCTTCATTGATGATAACTCGTTGGCTCGACATTAACATCTCTCGAGCTTGTTGAAACTTATCGTCATTGGTGGTTTGACGGACGTCCAACTCTGCCGTGCGCCACGATTTTCTGGCCTCTTTTCAAATTCTCGATGTACTCATAGACACTTCTAAGCGGTAGTACACTGTCGCCGTATTGTGCTAAAAGTTTTCAATGAATTTCAGACCTTGACACACTTTCCGACCAGAAGAATTTGGTTAACTGCTCTTTGTCCCGCCTTTATGCGAAATGCTCGCAGAGCGGACATGTTTATACTGTAACAGAAGAAAGAAAGGTGAAACAAAGAACAAATGACCTAAGTCTGAAAAGAACAAGATACCTCATAGATGATAACTCGCCTGCTCGCTATTACCATTTGTCGAGCTTTCTGAATCTTCTCGACAGTGGTAGAGGTTGACAAACGTCCTGCGTGACGCCTGCTCCGGCCATTTTTAAACCTTCTCGATCCACTTGTACACATTTCTACGCGGCAGTGCACTCATAATACCGTGTTAAAAGCCTCCGATGAATTTCAGCCTTTTCGACCAGAGAAATCGGATCATTTCTCTTTGTTTCTCCTTCGTACACACTGCTGGCGGAGCGGTCATGTTTACACTGTAACAGCAGCGAGAAAGCTGCCGCCATCAAGCTGAAACGTCGACCACGGGACCACAATAGTACCAACTATTAAAACGCATGTGCAGTAGGCAAAGTGATTGACTTAAAGATATATTATCCCTAAAGTGTGAATAATTTTTGACTTACTCTCGTATTTAATATATTTTCTCAGAGATGAAGGTGAGACGTGTAGCGACAGATACGTAGGTCTTCTGGCGGATGCTAAGACTATCATGGCCACAACATGCGGACAATGAGGAAGCAAAATAGGAACTCTAAGTAATCTTTTGCTTACAGTGAATCGTGTATCCTATACTTTCGGCCTTTTACTACGCTAAATTAAATCATTTAGGCACTTCGTCGTCCTGTAATCGCTAGTAAGCATGTCTTGCTAGATCAAATACGATTGAATAATGATTTCGTACATCAATGGGTGCTCCATACATTCGGCCTTGTGCCAAATCTAAGCTACACTTAGAAAATCATTTGGACACTTCGACGCGCTGTAATGGCTTGGAAGCTTGTCTAGCGATATCAGTTTCGACAGAGTAGTTAGTTCGTATATCATTGGGTGCTCCATACATTCGGCCTTGTGCCACATCCTCAGTTACGCTTGGAAATTCAAAGAAACACTTCTACATGACGTAATCGTTAGCAAGCTTGTCTTTCTAGATCAATTACGACTGAGTAGTGAGTTCTTACATCAATTGGTGCTCAATACTTTCGTCCTTGTGCTATATCTAAGCTACGCTTAGAAAGTCATTTGAACACTTCGACGTGGTGTCATAGGAAACTTGTCTAGTTAAATCGGTTAAGACAAAGTAGTTAGTTAGTATATCACTGGGAGCTCCATACATTCGACCTTGTGCCACATCTAAGCTACGCTTAAGAAAATCATTTGGGCACTTCGCCGTGGTGTAATCGTTAGCAAGCTTCTCATGACAGATCAATTAAAACGGAGTAGTCAGTTCGTAAATCACCAGGAGCTCCATACTTGCGGCCTTGTGCCATATCTAAGCTACGCTTAGAAAATCATTTGGGCACTTCGACGTAGTGTAATGGTAATTCCACATTTTGAGCTATGTCTCTAGTCAAACGATACGAAGTAGATTTGATATAAGTCCCTGTTATGAGATGGTGGCCAAGATCACCTTTTGCAGGGCGGCTAGACGTTCGGGCTGCGGAATTAGTAAGTACTAAACACTTCAAATACCTCGGCTTACGAATCAGTTATAACAAATTTAGTATAAGAGAAAATGAAACTGAACATAGAAGAGGCTGTACCTAAGTTAGTAACGTTCAGAAGTTGGGCAGAGGATGTGACGGCTCCGGGCATCCATGTCGGGGTTAGAATTAAAACATAGTTTAAATTTAATTTGAATAAAGTGCTGATTTCATGTTTCATTTATTTTTATATATTTATTTAGTAATTCATTGAGTCTAGAACAAACCTCAACAGAATGCAGAAAGCACTGGTCTTCCGTTTCGTCCTATATTTGGGACTAGCAGCTTATTTAGCTAGATCAGTTACGACAGGTTAGTTAGTATATCACTAAGTGCTCCATACTTTCAGCCTTGTGCCACATCTAATCTAGGCTTAGGAAATCACTATACGACTAAAGTACTTCTAAACTGTAGGTTGTTGGTAGGACTCGGAAAATGAGTGATGGTCAATTAAAAAAAAATCAGCAGCAAAAACAGGACATCCTGGAGAGCCATCACCTTTTACATCTTGAAGAGGACATAGCACAATAGATATGACAAATGAGTTTATCCTAATACGGTAGAGATATAGAAGACGAATTGATTCTAATAAGAATCCCGTATCTCGAAATTGAAACGGCCCATCCAAATATACGAAGAGGAATGTCTTCATTTTCTTAATATATGTGCTATGAAATTTAATAAAATTGTATTTGTTTTACGGTTTGCAGGCGCATTCCAAAGTTTGTTATTGGCTTCGGGGCTGTTATCTCTTTGGTCGTGATCTTGGTCTAGCCGCCCTGCAAAAGGTGATCTTGGCCATCATCTCATAACAGTGATTTATATCAAATCTAGTTCGTATCGTTTAACTAGAGACATAGATCAAAATGCAGAATTACCAAAAGCGTGGACTCACTCTGAGATATCGATAAACAGATAGGCATAGCCAGAGATGGTGAGCAAGATGTACTACGTTCGAGTTGTGGAATTAGTAAGTACTAAACACTTCAAATACCTCGGCTTACGGATCAGTTATAACAAATTTAGTATAAGAGAAAATGAAACTGAACATAGAAGAGGTTGTACCTAAGTTAGTAACGTTCAGAAGTTGGACAGAGCGTGCGACGGCTCCGGGCATCCATATCGGGGGGAAATTAAAACATAGTTTAAATTTAATTTGAATAAAGTGCTGATTTCATGTTTCATTTATTTTTATATATTTATAATTAAATAATTCATCGAGTGTAGAAGAAACCTCAACAGAATGCAGAAAGCGGTGAACGGCCGTTTCGTCCTATATTTGGGACTCATCACCATGGCCCGGCGTTGCCCGTGCTTGAGACAAAAATCGTACGACTCATACAGCAATCGCTATCACTTGACTTAAAATACTTTTGCCCTTCCTTGACTTTAAAGGAGTAACCTTTGCCATGTTGATGTTGCTACATGCCTTACTTCTTGCTTATCTCACAATGCGAATTTTTTCTAAGCTCTATACTAAACATTAAATCTGTTATGAAAAAAGAACTAAACAAAATGAACACAAAACGATCAGCTTTAAAAAAAAGGACTCGTAACTGGGAAAACCGAATGAAAAAAGAATATTAACAAATACTTTTTCACACCCAATCCAGTTCTGCGGAATGAGAAACAACGTTGAGTTTAAGCAAGCGAATGAGTCAATTGGAGTAAAGTGCCATGCAGATTTAATTTTTTCCCACTTGTGACGAATGCAGCTATCGATTTTTTTGCATGCTAGCATGCTACTTAACATTCGTGTCATTGAGCTGTTAGCTCTCACGCTGGCCAATGGAATCTTCCTGCCTATTCGTGGCAGCCAGCTATAGGCTCTCACTCTGTCCAGTAGAAAATGGCCGCAAACTACATAAAAACTGCCGTAGAAGCATGAAAATATCGATTATTTCCACTATCGATGGGAGTTGGGAAATGCAAAATCGGCCTTGGCCTTCCTGCTAACTTGGAGCATGCGCATGTAAATTTTGGTGCAAATCCGTTGAAAATTGCGGCCGAGTATTCGTTACACACACACACACACACACATCCTGCCTTTTATAGATAGAGCTTCATCAGCAGTTATGTTATCAGGCAAACGTCATACCAACTGTTCCAACGGGCCTCGGTGACGAAGACGTGGCGAATTAAACTCGTTATAGCGCTGCTAGATCACATATTCCGTGGTGGAACTCATCTGAGTTTCTCTTTTACTCATAGGACTGTGCTTCCGAGAGCCACGACCTCTATCACCAAGCCGCTCCATCCAGAACATTAGAAGCCGGTTCAAGCAAGAATAGACACGTGATAGAAATTAGGAGGATTTGAGATAATTATAATTAAGAAATATATATATATATATTTAATTTATATATTTAGAATATCTTCCTTTCTCACATTTCTTAGTATTAGGCCCTATAGCCACCACCCATGCTATTTGTGTCTTAGAGGCCTGCAATGAAGGAGATGACCCCGAGTGTCACCAAATATCATCAAATCACTGCACATCACTGGCTAGGGTTAGTTTCACCCAAAACTGCAATCTGCTACGAAATCAAAACATCAAAATGAAAACTAGAGTCATATTTTTAAATTTTCACGTCAGATTGAGATTTCATATGAATGTCATACAAGGTTCGAGATGCATTCAGATATATCTAAACTGTTAGCTGTCAGTCAGTTACGTGCCACGCGTGATAAACGCATAGGAGATCATGTATCTTACATGACTGACGAGGCAGATTTTTTCCCCAGGTTAGGTTGCTACAGAATAGGCCGTTTCAATTTCGAGATACGGGATTAAGGTATCGGAGAGCCGAGTTCGAATTCCTGTTGAATCCATTCCATTCACTTACGTACTGATACCCTAGGGAAAGGTATGAATCCTCTTCTTTCCCACCCAGCTATGGCTAAATAGCTGTACAGACCGGGCTCAATAGACATGGATAGCATCTGGTCTACCACAGAAAGAAAGGGCAACCTACAGCGGGAAAAAAAATCTCCTTCGTCAGTCATGTATCGAAAGATACGTGATCGCCTAAGCGTGTATCACGTATGGCACATAACTGACTGTTAGCTGTATACGACCATATTTTAAAATGGCGTTCAGCGAGTAAAGCCCGATGGCTTTAAGCAAAGAACATATTTTTGGAACATTATGGATTGGCGCTACAGTATCACGAAGAATTGTACCAATTAACAGAAATCATATCACGTGAAGACGATCATTAGCAGCAACAGCTAAAATTAATAGCAGACAGAATATTAAGAGAAAATAACAACATAATCAATGAATGACTAATGTTACCTTGTAAGGAAACGGCTATATAATGATTTTCCAAGCGTAGCTTAGATGTGACACAAGGTCGAATGTAGGGTGCAACCAGTGAGGATCGAATTCACTACTCAGTAGTAATTGTTCTAGTGAGACAAGCTTGCTAACCATAACACCGCCTTGAGGTGTCTAAGGGAAACAGATATATATTACTATTAATATTAAAGGTGAGGAGAACAGATTCTACACTTTGATCCAAACCACATAGACTGGGAGTGATGAAAAGTATAACTCGAGTAACACTGGCTGCTCGGTTAATGAATATCAAGTGTTTCCTTATAGGGAAACGGCTATATATTACCACTATCATTAAAGGACAGATACTACATATTGATCCCAACCAGATAGACTGAGATTTATGAAAGGTATAACTCGAGTAGGATTGGCTGCTCGGTCAATGAATGTCAAATGTTTCCTTGTAGGGAAACGGCTAATTTTATCAATACTATATGCGAAGGTGTAAATTGGGGGGGGGCGCTACGGAAGATGGTTCGGACGAGAGGGAACTGAAAAAAAAAAACGAAATTGAAGACCTGGTTTGAATTCCCACTCAGATGACTTGTTGTCTTTCAACAATTGTACATTTTGGAAAATAAAATCGAAAAACTATCAGATAAAATCAGACGACGAGAGAATAGTAATGACAGTGAGGTTATTGCAAGAAGACTTTCAGAGATTAAATGCGTGATCTTAACACTGGAAA
The DNA here is from genome assembly GCA_903632075.3 of Acanthosepion pharaonis. Lineage (NCBI taxonomy): Eukaryota > Metazoa > Mollusca > Cephalopoda > Sepiida > Sepiidae > Acanthosepion > Acanthosepion pharaonis. The sequence continues at coordinate 1,369,923 of CAHIKZ030000029.1, forward strand.
ATAATGTCATGAAGGAAAAAGAAGGGAAATTGTGATAAAGTATCAGTAGGGATACGCAAAGAACAGCTAAAAAGAGAAACATAGCCCTGTTTCGAGGAGGCATTTTATATATATATATATATATATATATATATATATATATATATATATATATATATTATGAAATGGATTAATTACGATACTTCTTAAAATATTTTCTGTTTCTGTACTTAATCCATTTCATATATATATATATATATATATATATATATATATATATATATATATATAATCACGTATTCCGTATTCTCATCACCCACTGTAGAAGTTGTGTCGATCAACTCTCTTCAGCCGGCAAGGTAGAGAATCCAGTCTGGCCTGTTTATATGGAAGAAAAAGATTTATCCCAAATAACTCATATTTTATCATCTATATACGTATATATCACAAACAAATATTTTTAATCGTACCTGTGACAAAAAATTATGTCAGTGTCTATTTCTATATTTGCAGGTATATATATATATATATATATATATATATATATATATGTGTGTGTGTGTTATGCAATATTTATGGGTAAAATTGCTCAAGAGCAATATATGCAAATTTAGAAAGAGACACTGACATAATTTTTTGTCACAGGTACGATTAAAAATATGTGTTTGTGATATATATGTTTATAGAAGATAAAATATGAGTTATGTAATATTTATGGATAAAATTGCTAAAGAGCAATATATACAAATATAAAAATTGAACACTCAGATAATTTTTAGTCAGAGTTACGATGAAAAAATAGGGACAAATGAAAAATAAACAATTTGCGATTATGCATTCTTGTCTGGATTGGACCGCCTCGCTTCTTATCTCTCCCCATCTCTCTCTGTCTGTCTATCTAACGAACTTGTGTAAATGGATGGCAGAACAGAGTTTGGAAGAAATAATAAAAATACAAACCTGATAAAACGCTACAAAGGACAGAACGTTTTGAAGAGTTATGAACGCCAACGTCTTGAAGGGACACAGGAAATAAGGAAGAAGAAATGAAGAAGAATATTCTGTCGCTTTTTATCCTGATTTTCTCCATTTTTCCTCAAACCTCCTCTCCAATTTCAGCCATCAGAATTTTACAAGCGTAGCTTAGATATGTCACAAGGCCGAAAGTAAGGGGCGCCCAGTGAGGATCGAACTCACTCGTAATTGTTCCAAGGAGGCAAGCTTGCTAACTATTACCCCGCCTCAAGGTGCCTCCTCGTAGTCTTGTATAAATGGATGGCAGAATATGGTTTCGGAGTTATAGTAAAAATGTAAACTTGATTAAGTGCTACAAAGGATAGGCTGTTGTGGAGAGCCATGATCTCAAGAGATATGACAAATAAAAGTAGATGAAGAAATTTCTGTTGGTAGTTGTCTTTATTTTCTGTACTTTTTTCTCCTAAGTTCCTCTACAAAATTGTCCATCCCATAATTTCACCCAAACAACTTGTCTTCTGGTTCCATTTAATTACACTCACCCAATCTCGCCTCATACATTGCTTCTGTTTCTTTTCATTTTTTTTTTTATCCATAACCTGTGAATCGTTCTTTTCACTCCTACGTCAAATCCGCCCCCCAACTCGGCCGACATTTCAAATATTTCACTTTCTAACCGACATCGTTCTAAGCAGCTTCGCCAGCGAAAGCATTTATTGTGAAACTCTTCGTTCATATCTCGCGTTATCTCGCCTATTCCCGTTGCCGGCGCCACGTGACCTGCGAACTGTTGTCCGGGTCGCGATGCAGGGACCAAAGATCATTGCAGCGGATATTAATCTTGTATGAATACTGCTAATCAGCCATCTTATTTTGACGAACATCGCAGCCTCAAGTTGTTGTCGATGGACGAAAGGAATTTCCTCTTTGTTCAAGTGTCCTACATGGGAGTCGACTGTGGCCTCCTGTGAGCCTGCCTCTATGCAGCACACACACACACACACACACACACACACACACACACACACACACACACACACACATATATATATATACATATATATATATATATATATATATATATATATATATATATATATATATATATATATAACATTTATGTAAGGGTGTGTGAAAAGCTGAAACTTCATAAATCTGGCTAATGGTGAGTGTTTCACGGTAACGTTGTAGGCATGTGATTATATACACGCACACGTATACACACACACACACACACACACACACACATATACACATATACACATATATATATATATATATATATATATTTACAGGGTAGCAGCAAAGGTAAAGCCCCGTTTTATTTATTAACTATTATTGAACAAAAATGTATTTGAGTAGATTAAAAATATATAAAATTATTGTCATATCAAAACAACATGATTAAAAAACTAATTAACATGTACAAAATGCTCCATATAAAAACGCATTCACGTATATAGGTAAAGGTATGTAAAAAACTGGCTTTTGGTGAGTGGTTTATCGTAATATACTATTAAACTATAAATCCGAAACCATATTCTGCCAACCATTTACACAAGATTGAAAGAAGGCACATTGAGTCGGGGTAATAGTTAGCAAGGTTGTCTCCTTGAGACAATTACGACTGAGTAGTGAGTTCGATCCTCACTGGGTGCCCCTTATTTCGGCCTTGTACTAAGCTACGATTGGACAATCACTATACAATATTGCGATGTAGGTAATACGTCGTTTTTCTGTCCCTCTTGCCTTCAATCCGTCCTGTGTGTATCAGATTTGCCAAGTTTTCTTTCCTCATTAAGTAGAACCAAATCTTCGATTAAAAGTAGAATTTATATAAAAAAAAAGTATATAGAATAGAAACTAAGTTTTGGATAGCGAATTTCCAAGCGTAGCTTAGATGTGGCACAAGGCGGAAAGTATGGGGCACCCAGTGAGGATCGAACTCATTACTCAGTTGTAATTGTTCTAGCCAGAAAAACTAGCTAACCATTACACCACCTCGAGGTGCCCAACTAAGTTTTGGATATGTCACAAGGCAATATTGTTTGTAGCCACTGATATTATTCATTGGTCAGCCACTGATGTAAAAATTCTGATGGCTAAAATTGTAGACGAAGTTTGGATAAAAATGGAGAAAATCAGGATGAAAACCGATAGAACATTCTTCTTCTTCTTCTTCTTCTTCTTCTTCTTCTTCTTCTTCTCCTTTGTCTCCCTTGTCCCTTCAGGGCTTTAGCGATCATGACTCTTCATAATTTTCTGTCCTTCAGTAGAGCTCAATCAGTTTTGTATTTTCCTTTTCTCTTCTAAACCCTTTTCTACCCTCCAATTACACTAGTGCACTAGTTAGCCTATGTGTTATTTCACTCTTGCCGTCAATCTGCCCTGTGTGCATCAAATTTTCCAAACCCTCTTTCATCATTATGTAGAACCGCATTAACAGATTAACAAGAGAAAATACTCAAAGAAGTATTTAGAAAAGTAACTATGTTTTGATTTAAAGCTTTCCTAATCTGTCAAAGGGCAATTCTAAATAGAACACTCTTTTCTTCTTCTTCTTCTTCTTCTTCTTCTTCTTCTTCTTCTTCTTCTTCTTCTTCTTCTCCTCCTCCTTCTTCTTCTTCTTGTTCTTCTCCGCCTCCTTCTTCTTCTTCTTCTTCTTCTTCTTTCTTCTTCCTTCTTCTTCTTCTTCTTCTTCTTCTTCTTCTTCTTCTTCTTCTTCTTCTTCTTCTTCTTCTTTCTTCTCATCCTCCTCTTCTTACTTCTTCTTCTTCTTCTTCTTCTTATTAGTCTTCTTCTTCTTCTTCCTCTTCCTTCTTCTTCTTCTTCTTCTTCCTTCTCCTTCTTCCTTCTTCTTCTTCTTCTCCTTCTCCGCCTCCTTCTTCTTCTTCTTCTTCTTCTTCTTCTTCTTCTCCTCCTCCTCTTCCTTCTTCTTCTTCTTCTTCTTATTATTAGTCTTCTTCTTCTTCTTAGTCTTCTTCTTCTTCTCCTTCTCCGCCTCCTTCTTCTTCTTCTGCTTCTTCTCCTCCTCCTCTTCCTTCTTCTTCTTCTTCTTCTTCTTCTAATTCCTTCTTTACTTCCTAATATTTTTATTAGTTTTTTCATCATTTCTTGGTTTTCTTTCTTTTCTTCTTCTTTCTCTTTCTTTTAATCTTCTACCTTATTTATTTAATCTTCTACCTTAAATTTACTTTCTTTCTTTCTTTTCTACTTCTTTTTTCATTTACTATTTCTCCTCTTCATCTTTTTTCTTTCTTTCTTCTTCTGTATGTTTTCCTTCTTCTGCTATTTTCCTTCTGCTATTTTTCTAGTTGCTACTTTACCTGCTGATTTTCTTCTTCTGTTTCGTATTTTTTTTTTTTTTTTTTTTTTTCTCCATTTTTCTATTCTGCTTCTCTCCCACTTCCCGTTTATCTTCTCTTGTTTTTCTTTTTAAATTTACTTAGCTTCGTCTTTTTTTTTTTTTTCTTCTTCTTCTTCTTCTTCTTTTAGCTTCTGCGTCCGTTCAGGACGTTGGCGATCATAATTCTGTCCTTTGTAGCTCTTAATGTATCTTGCATTTTTATTATTTCTTCTAAACCCTTTTTACTGCCATTCATTTACACAAGTTCGCTAGTTGCCCTATGCGTTGTTTTCCTCTTGCTTTCAATCTACCCTGTGGCCATTTTTCAAATACTTGTTATGTAGAACCGCATCTTCGATTAAAAGGAGATGATACTCCAGAAAACATTTAGAACAGAAATTAAGTTGTTTCATCATTTCTTGATTTAATTTCTTCTTTTTCTTTCTTTTCTTCTTCTTTTCCTGTTTCTCTTCTTCTTTTCTCTTTCTTTTCTTCCTTTTCTTATTTTCTTTATTTTTTTCGTACTTTTAGTCCTCTGTTATTTAAACTTCTGTCCATCATAACTGTTTCTCTTCTTCTCGTTTAACTTTTCCTTTTGTTATTTTTCCTTTTATCTTCGCATTTGTTTTTCTTCCTATACATTCTATATTCTGTCTTTATTTTTTCCTTTCCTTCTTTTCTATTTCTTTCTTTATTTCCTTTTGTCTTCAACTTTCTTTTTCTTCCAATTTAATTGCATTGATTATTATCTTTTTTCCATTTCTTTCTTCACATCATTCTTTCTTTCTTTCTTTCTTTCTTCTTCTTCTTTATCTGATACGTCCCTTCAGGACGTTGGCGATCAGAACTTTTCACAATTTCCTCTCCTTTGTATCTCTTAATCAATTTTGCATTTTTATTTTCTCTTCTAAACCCTGTTCTGCCATCGATTTACACAAATGCGTTCGTTAGCCTATGCGATGTTTCCCTCTTGCCGTCAATCTGCCTTGTGTGCATCAAATTTTCCAAACCCTCTTTCATAATTATGTAGAACTGCAGTAACAGATTAACAGAAGATACGCAAATAAGTATTTAGAAAAGTAACTACGTTTTGATTAAAAGCTTACCTAATCTGTCAAAGGGAACTTCTAGATAGAAAATTCTTCTTCTTCTTCTTCTTCTTCTTCTTCTTCTTCTTCTTCTTCTTCTTCTGCTGCTGCTGCTACTTTATCTCATACGTCCCATCAAGACGTTGGCGATCATAACTTTGACCTTTGTAGCTCTTAATCAATTTTTCTATTAGCCATTTGCACAAGTTCGCCTATGTGTTGATTCCTTCCTGCCTTCAATCTGCTTCGTGAGCCTCAAATATTCCAAACCCTCTTTCATAATTATGTAGAACGACCTTAATAGATTACCAGGAAAATATACTCAAATAAGTATTTAGAAAATAAACTATGTTTTGACTAAAAGCTTACCTAATCTGTCAAAGGGAAATTCTGTTTACAGTCAGTCCTATTCTTAAATGGCCATCCATAAAACTAGTGCTAAACTTCGTTATTTTCTCATCTGTTTATTCTTGTCTTAATTGTTACTCTAATAGATTTGATGAAATCAAATTAGCAGCTGATCTCGAACGAAGATCTGTTGTGAACGACGTCAAGACGTAACTTGTCAATTTTAACGCCTCTTAAACGAAATTGTTTTTTTTTTATTAATCATTATAAATAATCTTTTCACCTTCCGTAAGTATGTCTGATTCTAACCTCCAGCAAATCGCTGCAAGTTCTTGTTTTCACGCTTTCCACATAAATGGAGAGCAAATATTACACTGAATCAATTACTGAGTCGATTACAAGGAAAGTTGGTTCAATATGTGCGATATGATTTTTTTCTCGATAGAATTTGTCTTGAACACTTATAAGTCTGCGACGCATCAGATATTGCTGGCTTACTGCTCTGCTGCTTCTGCTATTTGTCCAAATCTAAAGAAGAATCTGAAGTACCATTTTGGCTTCAGTCACATTCCCGCTGTAGCTTGACTTTGCTTTTTCTACAAATGTTTTTTAAACTAATTATTTGATCAGCAGACATATTTGGTATATCATCTTCACGAATTTTAAGGGCGGTATGACATTAGCAGACCGGCAACGTAGTAAGCAAATGTTCTAATGATAATATAATTCTACATTAAATATGGTGAAAGGAATTATTTTCAAGTTAGTGATCCTATACGGACAAAGGCAAAGTAAAAAAATACAATTAAAATATTACCTTATACTCAAAACTTAATTTTCAAATTAGAATTGCAATACAACTGGAAAATATGTATATCTATGTTTTGCAGATTATGCCAAAACGTTCACAAAGGTAAATCACAAAGAACTATTTGAACTACTAAGCTTGGTTTATTTAGAAATAATATTTGAACAATACACATCGCATTCCTATACTAAAATCATTAGCAATCCATCGCTATAATAATATCATTATCGATGTATTCCCATTGTAAAATCATTTTCAAAGCATCCCTTTTCATAATGCATGCTTTCAGATATGCATTTCTATATTAAAATCTTTCCTTTATCACGCATTTCTACATTAAAATAATCACAGAAACATTCTTATAGGGAATATCAACAAAGAAAATGTACTCTAAAATTACTTCCAATGCAGTTCTATAGTAAAATCATTTGTATCGAATTTCTCAAATAAAATCATTTACAATGCATATCTCGTAAAACAATTTAAACGCAATTCTTTAGACGAGGCATTCGCAACACATTTCTATAGAAAGATCATTGTGAATGTATTCGAGCAATAAAAGCTTATACAGTACATTCCACCAAGAAATGCTTTCTATAGTAAGAAGCCATTGTTAGAATATAGTAATGGATATTTGACAGTAGTGCAATTATCCGTCCGTTAAACTTAAACAAAACTCACCAGAATTGACAGGTAACCATGATATATTTAGGAAGGATATTAGAATAATCCAGAGCTTATACAAAGCAGAAAACTGCCTACATCTCTATCTATAAAAGGTAGGATGTCTGTGTGTGTGTGTGTGTAACGAATGCACGGCCGCAATTTTCGACGGATTTGCACCAAAATTTACATGCACATGCTTCAAGTTAGCGGGAAGGCCAAGACCGATTTTGCGTTTCCCAACTCCCAAATAATAGTGGAAATAATCGATTTTTTCATGCTTCTACGGCAGTTTTCATGTAGTTTTGAGTCCATTTTCTACCGGCCAGAGTGAGATCCTATAGCTTCCTGCCACGACTAGGCAGGAAGATTCTATTGGCTAGCGTGAGAGCCAACAGCTGACTGACACGAATGTTAAGTAACTGCATTCGTCACAAGTGGGAAAAATTTAAATCTGCATGGCACTTTACTCCAATTGGCTCATTCTCTTGTTTAAACTCAACATTGATTCTGATTCCGCAGAACTGGGTTGGTGTAAAAAAGAATTTGTTTTAACAATCTTTGTTCATTCAGTTTTTCCAGTTACGAGTCCTTTTTTAAAGCTGATCATCTTGTGTTCATTTTGTTTAGTTCTTTTTTCGTAACAAGTTTAATGTTTAGTATAGAGCTTAGAAAAAATTCGCAGTGTGAGATAGGCAAGAAGTAAGGCGTGTAGCAACATCAGCACGGCAAATCGCACTCCTTTAAAGGCAAGGAAAGGCAAAAATATTTTAAGTCAAGTGATAGCGATTGCTGTATGAATCGTACGATTTTTGAATCAAGCACGGGCAACGCCGGGCCATGCTGCTAGTACGGATATTAAATAAATTCTGTAAATATACAAAAATAGAAAGTTTTAAGGTGTGTTTTCTTTTCGGATTTATTCATTTTTTACTGTGAAGCAATCTTGAGGGAATTAGAAATCAAACGAAGATTTATTATTGGCTACCACAGTCTTAAAAAAAATAAATATTTGTATGAAAACGTGTTGATAGCAGACATATTAATATACCTTCTTACAGTTTATTGATATTTAATTTTTCTTTTCCTTAACAAGCTTTCATTCAAGTTTTAACGATTTTTCTTCTATATGCCTCGTCGCTTCAGGACGTGGCTGATCTTGGCTCTCCACAGTGTCATGTCATGTATAGCCATTAATTTTGTCTTTTTTGCCTGTATAATACCTAATCCCTGCTCTACCAAACATGCTACCCTAGGTATGACAATAAACTACATCCGCATCCTGGGAAAGACGATGGACTACATCCGCGTCCTGGGTAAGGCGATAAACGACATCCGCGTCCTGGGTAAGACGATAAACTACGTCCGACATCAAGCTCTTTGATCAGGAGGTTTTGAGGAGGGTGGAACCACCTCTTAATTACTGGTGTTCCAGAGTTCAACCTGATCCGGGGTTGTAGCACCTGTTAGGGTCCCCGCTCTAGGAAAATAGTTAATGCTCAAAATGGGGTTAAAAAGGAAAAATATTATCGGCAATATATTTTTGGAAAAATATTACTAGCAATAAAAATCTTGTCGGTAATAAATAACTCATTGAGGTTGATATGCTGTAAAATAAATCAAACCAAACCAAACCAAACCAAACCAGCCAAACATGTAAAGAAGCTTTCCTCGTTATATATATCCTAGATATGACAACTCTATATTTCTAAATAATAATTATTGTTGTGGTAGGATCCACCTAATTTGCACAGTGGAGTACCGACCATATAAATATGGTTGGTACCGGGAAGAGAGGAAGGAATCAAGAGATTCAACCAGAGACTCTGCCCGACTGCGACTCAGTCAACACATTCTCCAGGAACGGTCTTACCAGGAATATACAAAAGACTATATGTAAATATTGTGTATACTTTCTTGTTTCAATACATTTTGTTCTAAGAACCTTTTGTGTTGCATTATTATTCCATGCATTAGTCAAGTTTCAACAATTATAAATGTCCTTTTTGTTTCCATTTTTTATAAAATGTTCGACGAGTACCATTCTCAGCATACTTCTGCAGAACCACATTTCTGTTGTCTCTTTTCCATCTGAGATGTGATGGTCCAGCATTCAACGCCATACAGGTCCGATATTGGATAAATGTTTCCTATTCATTTCTTTGTTTCTAATGAAAATTTCTTGTTTCTTTATACTTTACTTAGCTTTTGGAAGGTATATTTCGTTATCCCAATGTGCCTTCGGATTTCGGTGACGCATTTTCCGTCCTCGGTTTAAACACTTCCCAGATATTTCAGTTTCTGCTCTTTTTGGTATCTCCAATTTTTGGCCTCTTCCTTTCGCTAGCAACCCTGCATTCCATCTTTTTACAGTTAAACTTTAGTCGTTTTATTTTCGCTTGTAATCGCTGCCCTTCTTTAGGGGTATGGGTAATTTAGGGGCACGGGGAATTTCCTTTCTGTGTGTTTAAATTCATTTCTGAGTTATGTAATTGACCATATCATATCGACAATATGTCCACAATCGCGACAGAGCAGATAAATCAGGCCAGCTCGAATTTGGAATTCTAAATAAAGTTTCTCCATAAACACAAAAAAATATCCGGTAGACTCAATACCCGTTAGTGATTATTACACGCAAAACTCTTTCTTTCTTCATTGTTTTTCACTCTTCTTGTTGTGTATGTATATGTTATATTTTCTCTGCGTGGGGCACATATAAAAAGGCCATCCTGTGCCTTCCTTGAAATATAGAATCATAGATATAATGAAGGGTGGGGAGCAAATGGGAGAATAATCCTTTCTTTCATAGCGCACTCATTATGTGTTGTCTTACCCGACATGACATGACAATTTATTTTAACTCCCATTATCCGGTGAACCCGACGTGATATGTCATTATATACCTCCACCACTCTCTTTCCACACGATCAAAACAAAACAGTACATGATTTATGATGGGTTAGCAGGGCGTAACGGTTGCGCGAACTAAAGATGGGAGAAACAAGCCCATTTATAATAAGGCCAAAGGTTTCTCACAGTATCTTGTCTTCTGATAGGTCGTTTAAATACAAAAATACATCATCCATTTCCAACTATCAAGCGATTTAAATCTCATTCATTTATTCATTAAACAAGATCTACCTGCGACAGATTATATAAAATTCATAGCCTCAAATGTAAGCGATAACCTATCCGCCAATCTAGTAAATGCTTTTAGATCCCAAAATAAATACCCAATATTGACATCCACAAACTAAGCATACATTTATAGACTCACATGCAAACGAGCAATATTTGCTTATTAACAATCCAAGTAAATGCATGTAAACTAAAATATAAATGACAAATATTTACCTACTAGTTTAACAAAGTAAATACTTATAGATTCAAATATAATTGACCTTAATTTACTTATTCCTTTAGTCCTGGGTATGGCGACATCCGGCAGCAATCCGTCTGCTCTGGAGATTGGAGGATTTAAAATGCGTGGAACCACGTGTAACTTGCTGTTGTTCAAAGGCCCACACTGACCCGGGGTGGTAACACCTGTTAGAGTCTCAGCTAAAGGTAAATAATGAACTCCCAAACAAAACAATGAAAATTAAAAAAAAAAAAACAACAACATTTTTCTAGTAAAAATACCAGCAATCCAAAATCACGTCTTAATTGTTGTTGTTCTCAGGATAATGCACTTCCAAACACAAAGAAAACACGATGAAAAGATAAAAATACATTTTTATGGCAAAAATACAAGCAATATCTATATCTATAAAACAGAACGTATTCTGTCTCTGTGTCTGTCTGTGTTTGTTTCTTTGCCTATCTGTATGCTATTTATGCACGTCCACACTTCTAGGTCGATTTCGATGAAATTGTACACACGTTTCAAATTTATCAAATTAGTTCAAGATCAACATTGCAAGCTCCAGGCTCCACGTCTTGTTTGGACAATCGTCGAAAAATCTGAAGGTGGGTACAACTTTATTGAAAAAACCAAGACAACGTTACACGCAAACAATTTTTTTACTAGATGAGCTGATGTTCTTTGCCCTTAATGCAAAACATCCGCTCATTTTACAAGGTTTATGTAAAGAGTTTGATAGTTTTTATTTCTGCGACATTGATTTCACACAAAAATTGCAAGAAAATGTGAAAAAATCGGTTAACTTAAATAACTTCTTCATTTTTTATTCGATTTTATTCAAACAAGTGGCAAAAATCTATCATCATACAAGAAATAAGATGGCGTGAATTTAGTCCTACTAGCCTTCCCGCCTATAACGACAAAAGACAAAAAACTGTTCAAAACATCCGTTTTTCGGCGATGACTCCCTGATTTTTCATCCAATGCTTTCTAAATTTGCCATGTAAACTATATATGATGTACAAATCCTCGTGCGTGAATATTTGGATTACATATTTTCTCATTTACCCAAAAGCAGGATGATTGAAGCGTGAAAAGGGGAAATTCCAGAATGAATCTCTTATTAACCCCGGCTTTACGGTAAACGTGCGAAGAAGGAGGGGGCATTCATGCATTTTCACTTGCAGTTGCAGTCTGACGCTTCATCCCTGTTTTTGTTTCATCATTAGATTTGTGAACAATGCTATACTATTTAAAAGATATTGTGGTCATAGGAAATTTACTAAATATCTAAAATATTGAAACAATTTAATCCCATGCAACGACCACACAAGAAAGTTTTATCGATGGAATTCCTTTATTATGAACAATCAAACACTTACGAAGGACATACGGTAAAAAAGATGAAGGTGTGGAGTATTTAGTATACCAACGTATGATGCATGCAAGCGGGGATACGGGAACACATTTCTAGACAGGAGTGTGCGGGTATACAGGGGTGGTGGTTATACATTTGCCGCCATGTACACCCGGGCAACGCTAGGTATCCCGATATTTTTTTTATATAAAAATTTCCATCGATATATATTTGTAACACCCCTTGTGAGCTCCGTGCAATTTCCCCGGCGGCCGTTCTCCACGCTGTGATGTTGCCGGGGGTTGGTTGAAAAAGTCGAAGTCTCAAGCTGGGAGCACAAGATAAACCGTTGAAGGAACGAACATCCGCAACTTAGATGAGTTTAATCAACGCTTTATTTCGTTCAGACTTAGTCTTGCCGTTGGGGTAGGCGATGTGACACTCAGTTCTAACTCTAACTAATGGAGATCAAATGCCGAACCGACCGACTCAGACGAACGGAGTTTCACTTCTTCAGTGTGCCTGACACGTAGCTATTTATAAACACACGCCCGGCTGAACTGCCCGGCTCGGAAAAAATCACTTGTATTTATATTGAAATAATCGAAGTCCACTAGACCACCGGGTGAAAACAAAGATAAGCATTGGCGACTGTAAGTTCAAATTTTCAAGGTACTTAAATTTTGCTTCCTTTGATGTGTAAAAAAACCTGCGGACATCCCGTCTACACTCGGCCTCCAACGATGTATTTTCCAGGATTTTTTTTAATCTTTTTATCTTAACAAATCTTCGTGTGAAGGCCGTAGGTTGTTTTTATAGCCCCAGCACTTTCTCAGTAGCCAGGTTTTTTTTTTTTCCTTTTTTTTTTATTTCCTGGAGAAAGGGAAAATTTCGTTATCTTTTCTTTATTTCCTTAATGTGTTGTCGAGATACAGTAAAGACAGTTTTTGACCTGGTCATCTAAAATCTATTTCCTAAAAGATTATCTTTTATAACATCAAATCACTTAGTCAAATATTTTATTGGAAGACTGGTAGGATTTAATAGTAATCTGATGCCCTTTTCTCTTCCACAAATTTACTTATAAAAGAAAAAGCGTTTATTTATTTATCTTTTCCTTTTCTTTTTCCCTTAGTACTTTTGTTAAACGAAACACATGTTTTTAAACTATTTTTCTATTCTTAACCGTTTTCTATTCTTAATTTATTAAAATAAAATACATATTTTACAAATCCACCTTAATATACGCCTAGTTATCGTGTCACATATTTATAGTAAAATTACTAACAATACCGATTTATAGTAAAATTACCAACAGTATATATTTATATTATAATTAACAATACCTATTTATATCGAAATTACCAAGAATACATACTTATAGTAAAATTATCAACAATACATGTTTATTGCAAGCTGAAATCATAAGATAAAATCAGTAATTGAAATCATAAAATTCCATGCCAAATGTTTACTGACCTGGGTACGACGATAAACTACATCCATCAGTAAGGCCTTTAATCGGGAGTTTTTGAGAAGTGCGAAACCACCTTTTAATTGCTGGTGTTCACAGGTTCAACAGGAGCCGAGGTCGTAGCAAAAACAAAAAAAAAACACTCTGAAAATATAAAAATACATACTTATATTAAAATTACCAACAATACCTGTTTATTTTAAATGTACCAACAGAATCTATTTATATTATAATTTCTAACAATATCTATTTATATAAAAGTACCAACAGTACCGATTTATAGTAAAATTACTAAGAATATCTATTAATATTATAATAAACAACAATACCTATTTATATCAAAATTATACATACTTATAGTAAAATTACTAACAATACATGCTTATTGCAAGCTGAAATCATAAAATAAAAATATGCAGTTGAAATCATAAAATTGCGTGCCAAATGTTTACTGACCTGGGTAAGACGAAAAACTACAGCAAGGACTCTGATCAGGAGGTTTTGAGGAACGTGGATTGCTGGTGTTCAAAGGTTCAGCCTGAGCCGACGTCGTAGCAAAAACAAAAACAAATATCCCTGAAAATATAAAAATACATATTTATATTAAAATTACTAACAATACATATTTAGAATAAAATTATCAATATTTTCTATAGCAAAATCACCGACAGTACAATTTTTCTGTAGTTGAAGGCATGTAATTGCATTCGAAATATATTTGGTTGAAGCCATATAATTGCGTTCAATATATTTAGATAAATTAAATAGCACATAGAGATGTTGATATGTCGCTAAAATAAAACAAACCAACCTATTCAGTCTGTTATGCGTCTTAGGTGATCATGTATCTTTCGATAAATGACTGACGACGCAGATTTTTTTTCCGCAGTAGGTTGCCATTTTTCTGCGGTAGACCAGTTGCCATCCAAGACTATAGAACACGGCCTGCCCTACTACTGGGGTGGGGGGAGAAGAAGAGGATTAATACCTTTCCCAAGGGCATTAGACCGTAAGTGAATGTAAGGGATTAGACAGGAATTCGAACTCAGATCTACCGATTTCTTAATCCGAGCCGCTATCCATTACTCCAACGTATTACTGAACTAATAAATTCTTATAGAATGTAATATCATTCATCCATATTTACCTATTCTCTAAATGCCAATAGATTCATATATAAATGACCAATACTTATTTCTCCTTTAACCAAGTCCGTGTTTACAGACTGAAATATAAGTAATACTTACCAACTCAAATATGACAGAAAAAGACTAATTCAGATATTAAATACAAGAAAAGGTAGTGAAATGGAGACTCAACAATAACACGCTCTAAACTTTAATAAAATTTGCTCTTTTAATTAATTAAAAAAAACGTCTGTTTTATTTTCTTTCATTTCTTTACTGCTTATGTCTAGACGAACGCGACCAGGATTTGTGACTTAAGCATTAACATGAAGGAAATGAAAAGAAACGTGAAACTTCCTTCTGATTCGCTAAAAGGTTTTTCTTTGACTTTGCTTTCAACAAAATGTAACAATAAGCACTGCCAGTGCTAATGAATGCCGTAATGAATAGAGTAGACATTTTGTTCAGCTTTTTTTTTTATTTCGCAACTTACAACGATGGATTATGTAAGCCTTATATATGGTGAGTTGAAAACTTATATGTGTAATATCTTTTAATTAAGAAAAGACACGAGTAATTCTCCTGTTGTATATCTCGAGATTCTTGACAAAATTCAACGAAGGGTCTATAATATTAATCAATCCTTATCTGGCATCGCGACTTCAGACACTTTGTCACCGGAATGTCGTGGCCTCTGTTTGTTTGTTTTCTGCAAATATTTCCATGACAACTCTTCTGATTAGTTTTTTTCCCCTTAAATCCTCGACTTAATGAATTTAAGTGTGCTACCAGATTAGTAACAAAGTCTAGTCGTTTTACTGTTAAACTAGCTGTTATGAATAATCAAGAGTGGTCTCCCCTTGTTTTGTTACTCTACTCTTTGAAAGAACTATTTCTATTTACTGGGACTATAACAGGACACTTGTATTTTCAGTTGAATAAAGCTTTCGTAAAACCTGCGTACTTTTATCATTACACTTGCTAAGATGCAACAGGCTCTTCTCTTCTAAGATCTTTTTTACTCGCACTTCTCGTCTGTGGAATTCATTTCCGAATTTTTGCACCCCTGCCGCATACAATCTTCAAAAATATAAATACAACGTCAGTTGTTATCTTGTATCATCATGAATCTTTTATTACCCTTACCTTGCTTTTCTTCTCAGTCTCTTTCTCTCACTGTAACCTTTTGCGTCGTAGCGGCATTATCGCCTTACTTGTGACGAAATGATCAAACAAATATACTGAAGATTTTAAAATGCTTGTCAATCATTTCAAACAGGAAAATATCATTTATTTATTTATCTATTTATAATTATTTGATTAACAGTATATCAAGTTCTTATCTGTCATCTCACTGACTCTGTCTCTCTTTACCACTCTCTGCCTTTCACTCTCTCTTTATCACTTTATATCTCCCTATCTCTCTCACTCGCTTTCACTCTCTCTCTCTAACTCCTTCAGACATTCTCTCTCGCTCTATCTCTATTTCATTCTATCTCTATCTATCACTCACCCTCTCTCTCTCTCTCTCTCTCTCTCTCTCTCTCTCTCTCTCTCTCTCTCTGTGTTTCCCCGTGAACTACGAACTCACGAAGAAGAGCACCATTTTGTATTCGGATTCAATAAATTAATGCACCCAAAAAGGCGTTCGTTAAGTGTTCATTCATTTTGCATTTAACTACCAACATTCTGTGCCAACCTTCACAGAAATTAATCTACCTGTTGCAATAATCCATCTTCCTGTAAATGAAGTTCTTGATGGTTTCTCAATCCAAATCCCTGTTCGACCATCCACTTACACAATCACAACACTTATGATACATGATGTCTCTCTCAATCTGTCCTGTGTGTATAAGATTTTCCAAAGCCTCTCTTCCTCATTACGTTATCCATAAATTTCAACTGCCTCTTCCTAATGTTAAATATAAGTTCCCTTTCTGATTCCATTTTCTCTAAAACTTCTTCAGTGCTCGCATGTTCCGTCCATGGTATCCTCAACATCTTTCTGTAGAACAGCATTTCTATTGCTTCAAGTCTCTTCTTCGTCCTTGAGGACAGATATCACGTAACAGTTCAGTATTTTTTCTTTGTTTCTAACGAAATGTTTCTGTCTCTTAATACTCCGCTTAGCTTTTGGAAAGCATCTACGATTTATTTCCTTATTGAGCCCTGGGTAAGACGATAAACTACATCCAACTGCATGTCCTCTGGTAAGGAAGTTTTGAGGAGCAAGGAATCACCTCTTAATTGATGGTATTTCGCGGTCCACCCAAGTCGAACCAGTTACGGTTCTAGCTATGGGCAAATAGTCAACCCCCAATCAGAGGACAAAACGTGAAAAAATAGGTTTTAATACCACCAATATATTTTTTTTCAAGATTATTACCCGCTATGAATTTTTATACAAGATTATTACCAGCAGTGAATTTTTATACAAGATTATTACCAGCAGTGAATTTTTAAAGAAAAAATTGTTACAAGCAATGTATTTTTGAAAGAAAAAAATATTAACAGCAATATGATATTACCAGCAATTAATTTTTGAAAGAAAAAATATTACCAGAAATATGTCATTACCAGCAATGAATTTTTGAAAGAAAAAATTATTACCAGCAATATGTTATTATCAGCAATTAATTTTTGAAAGAATAAATTATTGTCAGCAATATGTTATTACCAGCAATTAATTTTTGAAAGAAAAAAATATTATCAGCAATATGTTATTACCAGCAATGAATTTTTGAAAGAAAAAATATTAACAGCAATATGTTATTACCAGCAATGTATTTTTGAAAGAAAACATATTACCAGCAATATGTTATTACCAGCAATACTTTTTTATGAAAAAATGTTATCAACAATAATTTTTTGGAAAAAATATTAGCAGCAATAAAAACATTTTTTGGCATTAAATAACCCAATAATGTTGATATGCCGTAAAACAAAATAAACCAAAGCAAACCCATTTCCTTATTTAACGTGGTTAGAGGTATCTCCTCTCCGTCAAAAAAAGAGAAGCCACTTTAAAACTGGTCATATACCATATTCCATTTGGCCCGTTTTTGGTTAAGAATCCTTATTTCTGCTTTCCAATAACTGGCTGCTTTTTGTACGTTTTTCATGCTTAAAGTCGCCTAATTATGAGGTGCAGTTAAGACACTTGTACATAGCAAAAGTTCAGATGAACTTTATTTCATAGTGCCACATTCGCAGATCTACTTCCATGATGTTGTATCTCCCACATCCGTTACGTATTTCATTAGCAAAATGCATGTTCCAACCCAGACAGCCTTTTTCTCCAAAAAACTATTCATTTCAGATTTCAGTTTTTATGCTTCCCTGAACATTGCAGTCTTAACCTGTTCAAGTCTTCCCCTTAATTTAGTAACCAGCTTCCTTGAGTGGCTCTTGAGTCATATACAATGATGGCTAAATGAAATGGTTCTGTCCCAATAAGGAAGAAAGGCGACTGGCCGTCATAACGAACAATTTATCCTATACGTCATATTTGCTTCATGAAACCGACCACAAGTGGAACTTAAACATACCATTCACCGTTAAAGATGCAAGAAAAATGGTCGGTTCAGTAAGTACCTGATTCCTCGTGTCATCCTGTGATTCTACAAGGGCCAGATCAAGTTGAAAATGTAATAATGGTGTTTCATTAAGACGGATCAAAGTCAGCAGTAAATAAAGCAGTGTTATTGGTGAAAATTTATTTATTTCTCTATTGGATCATGTTATTTAAGTCATGGAAATTATGTGTGGAAAATAATATCGCTTAAATGTTCACCAAATCTGAAAGAAAAAGAAATCATTAGACGCTTAAACTTAATTCACATTCAAGCTGTTGTCATATTTGGGTGGGAGCTGGCCAGACCTCACGCTCCGGCCTTGATAGCGTCCAAAAGCGTCTCCGAGTCCTTGTGAGTGAAGAATTATTTTCTACCCTCAACCGCTCTCTGCTCTCTCGCTACTTCCACGGAAAGTGCTCGGACGAACTACATTCCCTGTTCCCGTCAAATCAGACCTACACGGCAAGGGCACACCATGCCACTTAACATAATAGCAAACAACCGATGTTCTCTCCGTATTCCATCGGGCGAGAAGTAAGCTTCAGTCGAACATCTTCTTTCCACGAACCACTGCTCTGTGGAAACGAGAAGTTGTTTTCCTGACCACTACAATCTTAACCTGTTCAAGTCTAGATTTAACCGTTATCTTCCCCTCCTATCTGTATAAACTGCCTCTTAACGTAACCCTCTATCTCGAGTGGCCCCGGGCCTTGTACAGGGCGAATATTACTGTAAAAAAAAATCCTGTGCGAATGATGACACTGAACGCATTGATATATATTTTTTACAAAGGAATGCATTGTCAACCAGAAAGAAAGAGATTACCAGTAGTCGGGAATTAATGTAAACATTATTAACAAAATCAGACAATTGTATGTATACTATAACTGCTATGTTAATGATTTACCTATAGGAATGTATTGAAAGGTATTGTCAATGATCAGGAATTAATACAAGCCTTACTGAGTATAGATCTATTATACATACCATATAATGATTTGCTAATGATTTTACTATAAATGCATGAATTTAACTTTACAAGGGTCAGATCAGGTTGAAAATGAAGTAATGCCGTCATATTTGGACGGGAGGTGCCCAGTCCTCATTTGCCCGTCGCGATATAGTCCAAAAGCGTCTCAGAATCCTTGTGGGAGACAAATTATTTTCCACCTTCCAACCTCTCCTTCTCGGAGGCGGGATGTGGCAAGCCTCTCACTGCTCTATCTCTATCTTCACGGAAGGTTCGCAGACGAACTACATTCCTTACCAATTCCATTGTTGAGAAGTAAATTTCATAGGAACAGCTTCTTCCTGCGAACCACTGCTCAGTGGAAACGACTCTCAATAAGATTTTTCTCCGATCACTATAATCTTAACCTCTTCAAATCTCGGGTTAACTGTTCTCTGCCCTTCTTATATGCATAAAATGCTTCTTACTGTAAGCCTTTACCCCGAAGATGCACGGGCCTTGTACAGGTTTGGCTTATTTTGTTATAAGACATATCAACCTAAATGGTTTATTTAATACCAACAAGATTTTTAGGATATGAATATTATCAGGATAAATGAATTAGGATGTATGAATAGAATATGTATTCTTTGTAATAAATCAGTTTGTAGATCAAGTTTCACTAATATATTTTTGTAAATATGGTCTGTGTCGTTATCTAAATGCATTGTATTGCTGGTATATTTACTATAAAGATGTATATCTATACTTTCATTGTGTTTTAACTCCAGTTTTGAGGTAACTATTTGCCCATAGCTGGGGCCCTAACGGTTGCTACTACCAAAAGTTAGGGGGACCTGGGAACAACAGCAATTTGGCGATGATTCTAACACCTCAAAACATCTCGATCAGAGGCCTTGCAGTCGAAAGTAGTTTATTGTCATAACCAGGACGAGCCTTGTACAGGATGAAACTCATTGTAAATAAATAAATAGATAAATGACAAATTGACATATATTGTTTAAGTTACGAGGAATGTCTTTCAACGTCGGATGGCGCTAGACAGTCTTCCATTTGAATCAGGGTGAATACAAAATTCTAACGATAATAATAAGAAAAGGACACAACGCAGCCAAAATGATTCCTCATCAGTCATGATTTCATGGTAGCCGGCTCACGCGTTTGTGCAATCTGGTATGAATCGTTGAAAGACCCGGAGAAATAGGTGTTGAAAAAAAAAAGATAAAAGATGTCTGCAGTCGCGACAAAAGGCCTGCGGGGAAAACAAAGATCTGATGGCGATGGGCTGTGCTGGATGGGAAGAAAAATCTACACAGAACGAATTAACGTTTAATGCAATTAATTTTATCTTTTAATTAATCAACCGTATATTGGCTCTGATGCGATCAGCGAGAATATACTGATATACATAAACTTTCAGGTAAGTATCTTTTATATACGTATAAATATATATATATATATATATATATATATATATATATATATATATATATATATATATATATATATATATATAATCAAATGGATAAATACAGTTTAATGTCTGGGCGAGCTTTCACATACAAAATACATATACATGTATTCTGTACGTAAGGTATTATGTATATTTTTTTAAATATATATATATATATATATATATATATATATATATATATATATATATATATATATATGTGTGTGTGTGTGTGTATACACATATATTTATATATATATATATATAAGCTTGTTTATATATAAATACAAACAATCTAGTATATATATATAAGTTTACTTATATATAAATACGCATAATCTAATGCATACATATATATATATATATATATATATATATATATATATATATATATATATATATATATATATATATATATATCAATAATATTAATATATAAGGAGAAGGAAAGATAAGATGGATATAAATATACAAATAGTAAAATACATTTGCACATACTCACATAGGTAAATTGTGAATGGAGGATGTATGGAGAGGTTAATGAGATAGGCGGGAAAAGTGAATTATCGGCCCGAGTTCAAATTATCGTCACTTTTGTTTCTTTAACTTTTTATACGTTGAATTGATTTATTGTGTTTTTTTTTTATTATTATTATTCATTATCAACCCTTTTAGTGTTATTAAACGCCAATTTTTTTCTATTTCTAACAATATTTTTTCTAACGAAACACAATGTTGTTAGCAATTGTTGGGATATATCAATGTTTTTACAGCTACACCTCCTAAGAGTCATCCAACCTTTATTCTAACTTATCGGCGCGTTGCTGAGATAGGATTCGTGTCCCCACAAACTATGTATCGAGAAATACTGAGATCCATTTGTACGCCCGACCACAGAGAACATATTCTAGAGGCTGTCGGAGACGATACAGTTATCGGTTCACTGGATTGTTGTTCTCGATTTGGGGTGAGGCACTCTCCCCCTTATTGTTTAAAATTATTTTTTATACACTCTGTATATCTGTACAAATGGGTGATGATGAACCTTGGTCGGTGTCCAGGTGAACGTTATTACACCTGGAATTGCTGGATCCAAACTTAATTATTAAGTTAACCGTATAGAAAAAAAGAATTTCGTATAAAACAACCTTCATTACTAAAACTGACATCCTGTTCGAACTTCTCCGGCAATATTTAGTTTGTTTTATTTTACGGAATATCAACCTCAATGGGTTATTTAATGCCGATAACTTTTTTCTGTTTGCCTTTTTCTTGGTAATATTTTTGTTTTGTCATAAATCCATTCCTGTTAATATTTTTTTCTCAATACTGTATAAGTGGCAATATTATTTTTTCAAAAAACGTATAACTAGTAAAATTATTTTTTCAAAAACGTATAGCTGGTAGTGTTATTTTTCAAAAACGTACAGCTGGTAATTTTATTTTCTCAAAAGCGTATAGCTAGTAATATTATTTTTTCAATAACGTATAACTGGCAACATTATATTTTCAAAAACGTATTATCAAAGGCCTTGCTATTGGAGGTAGTTTATCGTCTTACCCACGACGCGGGTTTAGTTTATCGTCATACCCAGGACGCGGGTGTAGTCTATCGTCTTACCCAGGACGCGGATGTAGTTTATCGTCTTACCCAGGACGCGGGTATAGTTTATCGTCTTACCCAGGACGCGGATGTAGTTTATCGTCATACCCAGGACGCGCAATATTTGATATTGTCAGTCTGGTTCGTTGCGTTGTTTTACAAGCCTACTCTACCAATAATTTAGCACTGGTATTGCCAAGAATTGACTTTTTTTTTTCTGGTGACGATTGAAAAGTAACAAACACTGTTTGTCTGACAGACTGGATGTGCGTCGCTGCTTCTATACACACTAGTGGACTATATAGGGTAATGCGGGATACGTTGGTGCATTTTTATTCTAGTCGATGCTCAGCACCTACAAGCCCGCTGATTGAGCTGAAACTCGGCAAATACATCCTCCAATACGTTGGCCATTTGTTGAATATACGTTGAAATGCAGAATTTCTATAATATTATATCTTTATAACAGCATGTTAAATGCATCAATCTCCTCCACCCGTAGGTTGCATTGATGCACCATGTGGGCTATGTTAATGCCGGACACAACAAATTGATGCAAAAAATTAACTACTTCAAAAGGGGGTTTGAATGCTATATCTAATTTTGCCAAGAGAATATAGGAATATAGGAATTAATAAAAGTAAAAAAAAAAATAGTAAACCCTGGAACCCAGTGAGTAAGTATCCCGCTACTAATTATTAGGTTGGTGCAAAAATAATGACGTAAGAATGTCGTTTTTTGACGTTAAAAATACGTCAAAAAACGACATTATTACGTCATAATTTTTGCACCAACCTAATAGAATATAGTCGTTTGCATCCTTGCACTACTGCCAGTTAAAAACAAAGTTGATCACACCAAAGTTATTGTATTCCTCATGAGACCCGTCTACACAACTCGTACACCGGATCCTTTCCTCCTCACCCTGAGAGTTTCCATACGCACCACAACAATAAATGCAGACCCCTTCACCTGCGTCTGATTCACAGTCTGAGGATAAATGACATACAATTACGGATCCTTTACTTCCTTTGCTGACGTCCCCCCTCGCCCCCTTGCCCTTCTATTACCATTTCCACTTTCCATTCTTTTACACCCCCAGCTAAAGAATTGCAGCCCCAAGCTAAAACTTTTACTTCAATGATAGTTTTCTTGCTTGAGAGAAGTTTTTTTTCGCTGGTGCCTCAATGAGAATTTAATTTTAACTTCTTTCTATCATCAACCGACCGTAGTACCTCTGTAAATTGTTATAGACTTGGTGCCAGACCCACAAAGATTTGCCAAAGGAACTCGGTTAAAGGAAAATGATACTGGTTTCTAATATTACAAGGCTAGAAACATATTTGCAAATGAATTTTATTTAGAAAAAAATTAAAACAAATTTGATAATTCTTTCACAAATTTGGTTCAAACTTTCTCGACTCGCAGAGCTTCGACGTGTAAACCAGAATTGATAAGAAAAGCCTAAATACGCAATTGCCAGTACCATTTCTAAAAAAAATAGACGCTTACACTTTTGAAATATACATTGTGCATCAACCTACCCTCCGTGGATAAATGCACCCGTCCCTACCTTATTCCATTCTGAAGCCATCTTACATAAGGATAAAATTTTAATAATTAAAGTAAATGGTTAAGATTAATACCTATTATTTAAACACATAAAAATATCAAAATAATAAACAATAATTGCACTATCATGACAAATAAATTAATTAAATAAATAAATAAAAAATAAATTAGAAAATAAAAAAAATCAACAAAAACAATACAAACTTTACTCTCTTTCATTTATTAGGCACTAAATTAGATCATTTGACATCCTCTAAAGTGTACCTTGACTTGCAGTTAGCTTTGAGCATATTTTTGAGTGTTCTTAAATTTTTAAAAATTGAAAACATAATGGTATTTTTTTTTACTTCTGTTCATAAGTACATGTTGCAAAATAAAATCATTAAATTTACTTCTATAAAGTCCATCAGAGGACAAAACGCGTTTGGTAAAGAAAAGTTGTCCTTTTGTTTTTATTCAGGAAGGTCTATGCCAATTTACTGAGGCCAAGATTCCAATAGGCTGATTTAGAGGTAGATAGCTCTTATTTGAGAAAGATCACTGCGCATTAGAAATGGTTGGGGGGGTCTCATTAGATAATGTGAGACCTCAACAGGCAGAGCGCTGAGGACATGTTACCTCCTCGAGTGTGCATGCACAACTGAGCGGCTAGGGGCTAGGTGCTTTTATATTTTTCTATCTCGTTGGTAGGAGATTAAAGTAATCCAGAATGACTACTGCCATTGCCTTTGTGGTTATTTTACAGCTCACTAGTAATACTGGAAATGTCTAGAAAAAGATTACCTAAAATATGCCATTTTTTGTTTTAATAATGCTCCCGCAACCAAGCAAGAAGATTATGCCATGAACACGCAAGGGGTTACTGGGCGTAATAAAAAACAATGAGAAAGCTGAGGAAAAGGCGTAATAAAAAGTAGGTTTCATGAAGACAAAAAAATTGCGATTGACGTTACATTTTTATAAGTCTCCCATTCGTCTTTGGTTTGAATATTGCAGTCACACCTGGGGTGTCGTTCCTGCTGTATATTTACAGATTCTTGATAAAATCCAAAGGAGAATCTGCAATATCATTGAACCTGACTGTCATCTCGGCTTCACTTACTTTCACACCGCCGTAAAGTAGCTTCCTTGAGCCTTTTCTATAAATACATTCATCGTAATTGTCTTGATTAACTTTCTTCTATGGTATCCTTATATTTTTCCATGAAGTTAACTTAGCTTGAAGATGTATGCTCACTATTCTCTTTTATTTTTATCAATACTTTCTTTTGTTCATTTCCCTCTCTTCTTCCCCGTTAGGTGATAGAGATGTCAGTTCTCTGGTAGATGCCGGATTTTTTTTACGTTTTTCTAATGTGCCTTTCGTATTTGTTTTTCTGTCTGGATGATGTTTCTGAATGAGCGTTTGGTCGAAAGATTGTTGTTAACTACATGGTCCCGCATTAATTTCGTCCATTTAACAGATGTTTTCTACCACGATTAAGAATTGCGGGGTTTTATATTATTAACAATATTTTGTTTAGCTTCTTGTATATAAAATAATAATCATTGTAAGTATTCATTGGTGTTTCATTTTTAATAGTTTTTTTTTTTTTTATTTTTAATCACCTCCCCAGACAAATTGTACATACTAAAACTAGTTAGGAATTCACAGAGACACCGAGGTATAATGGTGACTGTAGTAAGATTTATAAGTAAGAATGTGTTGTTTTGCTGTAAGGAATAGTGTGGTACATTTGGGTCAATAATTGTGGTTAGCTAAGTTTATGATAGTACAGACTGAAGATCCGTCTTTTCTCACTCCCCACCTTTGGCCTTGTGCCACATTTTTGTATTTTCAAAATAATTATTATTTTCCTCTATGGTACAAATTGTACATGTGGGAAATACTTATGACTTCATAGAGACTTGAGGTATTATGGTGGCTGTAGTAAAAAGGGTAAGTTACAATGTGTTGTTTTGGTGTAAGGAATATTCTGGTATGTTTGGGCCAGTAATTGTGGCTAGCTAAGTTTAACATAGGACAGATCAAAGACCAGCCTTCTTTCATTCCCTATTTTTGGACTTGTGCCACATTTTTAAAATTTTTAAAATAAATATTACTTTCCTTTATGGTACCTATATTTTATTAATTTAGTTGCAGTAATAGATCGGCAGTAACGTCTTCTCATTTTGGAGATGAAATGGATAGATATAACCGTAAGTTCTATGCCAAGAGTTTCTTCTATCGTACTTCTTGCCCGTGAAAATCTTTTCATGCTTCTTGCTTCCCAGTCACCTATGATCTTCAAAAAAATAAATGTAATGACAATCATTAACTTCTGTCTTCTTAATTCTTGTTCTTTTATTTCCCTCTCTTCTTAATAGAGTTTTTTTTTTCTTGATATTCTTTAACATATTAGTGGCTTTATTGTCATGCCTGGGGTGAAATGATCAAACAAAATTTAAGTTTTGATGAACGTAAGTGACAGGGAAGCAAGAAACCGCAAGAAAGTTCCACAGGTGAGAAGGCAGATAATTCAACCGATCAGCTGGTGGTGAACTATTGACTGACTTGAACTACTGACGATATTCAGTCACCACCCCTAGCACTGGGGCATCATGTAGCACAAGGCCGGTTATTTAATGTGGGATCTCCGAGCCCGTTGGCTCGGCCCCAAAATAAGCGCATTGAACCCGTATAAACGGGTTCAGGGTCGGTTTACCTCCCCGAAAGAGAATCCGCCTTTCGGAGTAGGCTTTTTCGGGTTCCTCCCCGCCCGAAGGCAGAGAGTTCAACCAATCAGCCCGTCGTGAACTACTGACGATATTCAGTTACCCCCCCCCGCCACTGGGGCAGCATGTGACACAATGTCGGTTATTTATTGTGGGTTTTCCGAGCACGTGGGATCGGCCCAAAAATATGCCCATTGAACCCGTATAAACGGGCTCCGGGCCGGTTTACCTCCCCGAACGAGACTCCGCCCTTCGGCGTAGCCTCGTTCGGGTTCATCCCCGCCCGAAGGCAGAGAGTTCAACCGAACAGTCGGTTCAGAAGTGAACGACAGACTCCTTTGCCTACCCTTGAGGCGCAGTATTTATTAAGTATGCAATAATCCATCATTTTTATTATTATGGGTAAGATCCTTAAACAGAAGGCAATACTGGATTTCACGGTATGTAAGCCGAACTCGTTTCCCGACTGGCTGCAAAGTGAGCCTGTCATATATACAGATTTGTCGGCTTCCGTCGGCTAATTTTATCCCTAAAGCTCACTTAGATATTAACTGCTACCTAGCTCGAGTCCATAATGTTGATGACACAATGTTGATAGTAGACACAGAAAGAAACCTACAAAATCTCCTACAGAAAGTAGTGAAGGAAAGCGAGAAGAAAGGACTAAGCACCAACTGCAAGAAAATAGAATACATGGCTGTTAGCAAAAAGTTCAAGTTGCAATTCAGATATATAAAAATCAAGTGCGGGAATTTAAATATCTGGGAAGCGTTTTAACAGAGGTAGGAAATGTGGTACCGAAATCCGAAGTCTTATTGGGATAGCCAAGGATGCTTTCCCAAAGCCAAGCAGAATACTGAAAAATAAGAAAAAAATTCCCTAGAAACAAGGAAAATAGTACTAAACTATTACGTGATATCTGTCCACCTGAATACAAATGAGTGCTTGGCAAGCTCAAAGATGAAGAATAGACGTAAAGCAATAGAAATATAGTTCTGCAGAAGGATGCTGAGGATACCATGGACTGAACATGCGAGAAACGACGAAGATATAATGAAAATGGAAACAAAAAGGAAGCTTATACTTAACATCGGGTAGAGACAGTTGAGGTTTCTCGGTCACATAATGAGGAAAGAGGGCTTGGATAATCTGGTACTC
>CAHIKZ030000029.1:1402500-1430000 GCA_903632075.3 Acanthosepion pharaonis
AAACAGAAGGATGCTAAGGATATCATCGACCGAGCGTGTGAGCAACGATGAGGTTTTACAGAGGACGCAAACAAGGAGGAAGCTTATACTTAACATCATAAAAAGGCAGCTGAAATTTCTGTGACACGTAATGAGAAAGGAGGGCGTATAGAGGGAAAGAGAGACAAAGAAAAGCAACGCATGACACACCAGACAAGAAGGGGGAAGAAATAGGATGGGAGGATGAAAAAGAGAATAGATCGAGAAAGAAAACGAAGGACGTCGCATTTTATTAGATCTGGGAGTACAAAATGTAGGTAGAGAAGGAGAGTGTGAAGAAGGGACTAAGCATAAACTACAAGAATACAGAATGCATGGTCATCAGTTAAAGGATAAGCCCGAAATGCGATTTGCAGGTCGGGGACACTAGAATCAAGCAGACGCGGAAGGGTTTTGACAAAGGCTGGTAAATGCGACACTGAGATCCGTAGACGTATTGGAATGGCCAAAGACGCATTCCAAAAGCTAGGCGGAAGTATTACAAGACAGGAGGATTTCTTTGGTAACAAAGAAAATAGTACTGTGCTGCTAAGTGATGTCTTTCCTCCTTTACGGCAGCGAATGTTATACGGTCTCCTCAAAGATGAAGCAGAAACTCAAGGCAACTGAGATGTGGTTCTACAGAAGGATGCTAAGGATACCATGGACTGAACATGAAAGCAACGATGAGGCTTTGAAGAGGATTCAAACAAGGAGGATGCTTACATTTAATATCAGAACGAGGCAACTGAAATTTCTGGGACACGTAATGAGAAAGGAGGGCTTGGAGAATCTGATACTCAGGAGACCGGATAAAAGCAAAGAGATACAAGGGAAAATAACGTATGACATACCTATCAGGTGGATGGCCGAAGAGCTTCTGTGAGAAGTAGCAAAAGCACAAAACATATTGAGAACTAGAAAGGATAGGAGGAGGTGGAGAGTCATGATCGCCTACGTCCAGAAAGGACACGGCATATAAAAAAGAGAGTTAAACGTGTGTTTTTTTTTGGCGGGATTCTGTAAAATGGTAAATATTTATTTTTCCTTCTGTTCTTTCTCTTGACTTAAGGTTGTTGATCCCCCGGGCACAATTTTTGCAGTAGAGTAACAGTAATGTGTTTGACATAACTGATCTTGATTTGTAGAGGAATGCTTGTGTGGAATCACAGAGTTATATGAACAAGTTCTGTTTATTGTAAAAAAAAAAAAGCTTTAATCGCAAGTACTTATTTCTTAATAGAATATTTTTTCTTAATATTAAAATTATGTTGATCTACAAGAATAAATTTATATTTAAATAAAAAAAAAATTATGATGTAAACCTATGTTATTTATAAACTTATAACTATTCACGAAAATATTAAAACATTAAAATATGTGAAATCTTTATCATGTACCATTTTATAAAGATGGCGGTTATGAAAAAAAAAAAAATAGAAAATTAAAAGACATCACGTGTCGAACGATTTGATATCTAACGATATCATATCCGCTTCATGATTATCATTATACGAAACTCTGAGAAGCAGATTTTGATATTAGTGTATTAAATATAATATGTAAATATATCTATATAATAAACGCCAATGTCAGTGTGTTACATTTTTTCATTTAAAGGGACACAACTCTCAATAGCTCACCTTATTCTATATAATAAACACCAACGTCAGCATGTCATACATTTTCATTTAATGGGACACAACCTCAGTTTCTCATCTACATCTTCTATATAATAAATGCAATGTTAGTCTGTTACACTTTTTCATTTAAAGGGGCACAATCCTTAGTATATCATCTGCATCTTCTATATAATAAATGCAATGCTAGTGTGTTACACTTTTTCATTTAAAGGGACACAGTCCTGAGTATCTCATCTACATCTTCTATATAATAAATGCAATGTTAGTGTGCCACGCTTTTCCTTGTTACTACATTATGCCCCCCCCCCAAAAAAAACGGTTGAGCACTTTAGAGAGAAAAGCACGAATTTGAAAACAGTGACTGATACTGCTGATGCAAAAGCTCTTCGGTGAAATGAGTACTCTGAGTCACTGGTGTGTTTCTTCTAAAACAAATACGTAGAAATTCACCTCTCTGCCCGGAGCTGATAGTTCAGGGGAAAAATCTCCTAATGATGCCAAATCGGTTGGGTTTCAATCATGGCTTGAGGTAATCGGATGTCTAGACACACTGATGAGCTGTAAAACAGCGAAACAGTTTGTCTGTGGATGACACACACACACACACATATACATATTTATATATATATATATATATATATATATATATATATAATTCCAGAACAAAATTTGAATATTTCTTTGAAAATAACGGAACGCATTTTTTTTAAAGGACCGTTTGTCGTCCAATATATATATATATATATATATATATATATATATATATATATATATATATATATATTTATATATAGTTAAGTAATGAAAAACTTGGTAATTTGTATGGGTAGTCCCAAGGAGGATGAATTCCTGAGAGATCAATGTAAATTCTGAGCTAATAATTTAAAGAAAAACACACCACTTTAAGGCTCCATTGTAATAGTTTATTTCACCAGAGACCTTTTAACGTAAAATCTGTTTTTTACCTAAATTGCTAAAACTATACTACCCCTCTTTGTCCTCCGTAAACCCTAAATACATCTCCTTTCTCTTTACTTCCCCCTTTTTTCTCTTTCTTTCTCTTTTCTCTCCTTCCTTTTCAACATATCATTTCTGTTGAGTTGATCGATTAAATAGGTCAATGTCTGATACTTACCCCCTCAGTCTCTGTTAAATTACATAAACTTAATACTACCCGTCAAAACTGTAAATTTTAATTTCATTTTAGCTTTTGAAAGTGAAGTCTGAAAATCCAGAGTACTTTAAAAGGTCTCTGGTGAAATAAACTATTACAATGGAGGCTTAAAGTGGTCTGTTTTTCTTTAAATTAATATATATATATATATATATATATATATATATATATATCTTTGTTCATTTTACTAATGTAATGCATTATTATGATCATTACTATTAGTATTAACTTTTTTATTTAGGTGATATACCGCTGTTCGTAAAAGCATACACCCTGGTTCCAATAAAAATTCTTATACATCTGGCTACTTACTGAACCATAACATATTTATATACACATATAAATTTATGTAAATTTCTTGTTTATTTTTTCATAAGGATCCTTTTATTCTGATGTTACATTATCCTCCGCATTCCAACAAAATAGGAAACTCTAAAACGGTTTCCACACACACATACACAAACAAATGTTTTCATACACGAGCACGCGCACAGACAAATTTAATCCTTGTATATTTCACATTTGAGAACTGTCAGTAAAGTCAAATCAAATGCATCCCTGACACATGAACTACTTATCTCTTTGTTCTGATGAACTACTAAACATGTTGTTGCTATGAATTATTTAACACCTTATTTTTGTGAATTACTTCAAGCTTTACTTAAATATTCTTATGGTCTCCAGCTGTTTTACCTTATTTTTCGTATAATATATATATATATATATATATATATATATATATATATATATATATATATATATATGTGTGTGTGTGTGTGTGTGTGTGTGTGTGTGTGTGTGTGTGTGTGTGTGTGTGTGTGTGTGTGTGTAAAAAGTAATTGGCTCTTGTTTTGAAACATGAGAACTCTTATGTACAGATGGAATCATATTTTAAATATATATATATATATATATATATATATATATATATATATATATATATATATCATTCATTCGCAGACAGTACCGTATCGCTGTATCACAGCTCCTCAGTGTGCTTAGACAACCGAATGCCTCAATCCCGAATCAAAACCCAACCCTATTTGATGTCAGTCAAGGCTTCTACCAGTGAGCCGTCTTGAGTCAGCAGAACGAATCAGCCAAATCTAGCGTATTGTTTTTACAAAGTTAAACAAACGCCAAGCAGCCATAGTGCTCCATTCATTTTACTGAAGAGCTTCGCATTTTACGCAGTTGACCGTTGTTTTTAGAATTAGCGTGTCATTCAACAGTAGAAGTGAAAATATATTTTCAAGAGCTAAATTATGTCATTCGCAGACAGTACTGTTTTACAGCTCCTCAGTGCGACTAGACAACCGAATGCCTCAAGCCCGGATCGAAACCCAATCGATTTGGTGTCACTGAGAGCTTTATGGACAAAGTGAAAGAGAGTAGAAATAAGCAAATTATATTTCGCCTTAATTGGAATTGATTGTGTCTTGTATTTTTACTTTTTTTTTACTTTTTTTTAAATACAATTAACTGCAAAATACAAAATCAATCTGAAAAGAAATACATTTATAAATTGATAATATACAACTTGTTGTTCTAACCTGTATTGTCTGTTTTTTCCTACAGTTATAAAAGAGGAAAATCTCAACCTGAGATCTGGAAAATTATGGTGCTTCGTCTTTGTAACATTTGTTTGTTGCCTTTTCCCCCCGTATACTATAGTTTGATTTTCACTCTAACATTTGTTTCTCCTTTTAATGTAACCGCTCCTTTCGTCCATACATATTTCGCGATTTCTATCATTTCTTTTTCTTTTATTGTTATTTTACGTCATCCAAATGAATAGCATTTCTCTCTTCGGATTATCTTTTACTCTTTCATCTTTTCCTTCTTGCTCAATTCAACACTTTGTTTTTTGTTTTTTGCTGTTGTTTTTTTTTTTTCGTTCGCTTTTCGATTCTCAATCGTTTCATTCTGGAAGCCATTTTTGGTTTCGCACACGTAACTTCCAGTGGAATGCCGAGTTGAAACCAGCTCCATATTAGATTTGATGCTGAAGTTTCCCGCATATTTTTGACCAAATATTTTATGCATGTAAATGCATAGCCGCATTTTTCAGTAAACAATGCACTTTTCCTGGCTTCCTTGACCTCATGACCTATTATGAGCAAAATGCAACTAATTTTTGTCTTTCACTAGATTCTGTATTTCATTGTTCATTTCAAGTATTCTTTCACTAAATTCATTTTTTTTTATTTCACGCATTTTTTATTCATTCCTTTTTTTTTATTCCTTTATTTCATGCTCTTTGTTTCTTTGTTTCTTTCTTACACAACTGCTAGCCTTCTCCCCCTTCATTCTGTTTTCATTTTTCTTTCTATCGTTCTTTCTTTCTTTCGGCCTTTCTTTCATACTTTCTTTCTTCCCTTCATTCATTTTCTTTCTTTTGTTCATTCTTTCATTATTCATTTCATTCTTTCTTTTCCGCCATTCATTTTTAGTCATTTAATTCTTTCCTTCATTCCTTCTTCCATTCTTTCTTTCTTTCTTTCCTACTTTTCGTTCATTCATTTATCTTCTTTTAATTTTTTCTTTCATTCTTTCATTTTAACTTTCTTTCTTTCTTTCTTTCTTTCTTTCTTTCTTTCTTTCTTTCTTTCTTTCCCCTCATTTATTTTTATTTTTTTAATTCTTTCCTTAATTCATTCTTTCCTTCTTTCTGTTCATACATTTTCCTTCTTTTAATTCTGTCTTTCTTTCTTTTCTTTTTACTTTCTTTCTTTCTCTTTTTCTTTCTTTTTTCTTTCTTTCTTTCTTTCTTTCTTTCTTTCTTATCATGTTCATCCTCTCTTCGCAACCATCTTTTCATTCTTCCTTTTTGACCTCTTTTCATTCATTCATTCTTCCTTTTTTCTTTCTTTCTTTCTTTCTTTCTTTCTTTCTTTCTTTCTTTCTTTCTTCCCCGTCATTCATTTTTATTCTTTGTAATTATTTCCTTCATTCGTTCTTCCATTCTTTCTTTCTTTCCGTTCATTCATTTTCCTTCTTTTAATTTTTTTCATTCTTTCATTTTAACTATCTTTCTTTCTTTTTTCTTTCTTTCTTTTTTTTTTTCTTTCCCCTCATTTATTTTTATTTTTTAATTCTTTCCTTCATTTATTCTTTCCATCTTTTTGTTCAAACATTTTCCTTCTTTTAATTCTGTCTTTCTTTCTTTTCTTTTTACTTTCTTTCTTTCTCTTTTTCTTTCTTTCTTTCTTTCTTTCTTTCTTTCTTTCTTTCTTTCTTTCTTTCTTTCTTTCAAACCACTCATTCATTTTCCTTCTTTTAATTCTCTCCGTCATTCTTTCCTTTTCCTCTTTTTTTCTTTCTTTCACGCATTTCTTCTTTCTTTCTTTCTGACTAATCTTGTTTTCTCTTTTCTTTTTTAATCACACTAAGCAAGACGATAATGCCATTAAGACGCAAGGGGTTCCTGGGAGTGAAAGAGAAGACAATAAATAAGCAGGAAAGGAAATAGGCACAGTAAGAAAAAAAATATGGCGATTGACGTCACATTTAAATTTTTGAAGATCGTAGGAATGTAAAAATTCGGAAAGATTTCTTCAGGCGAGAAATGAGAGAAAAAATAACTATTAGAATAGAACTTAACTTCAACTGTAAAACTATGTGACCTCTCGTCACTCTAGTACTGCACTAAAGGTCATATGGTCGAGGTACCAAGATGAGTTCATGGGAACAATGGAAATCTTTTCAGAAAATAGAGTTACGGCAGAAGACAAGCAAATGACGTAGAGATGCGAGACTAGGATCGATAATATTATAAACACGATATTTTGCCGGTGCAGCAGACCATATATTGCAGCAATATTCAATGAACAGACGAATGGCAGATTTATAAATTTGCAAGATGGCTTCTGTCGAGAAAAGATATCTGACACTACACAGTGAACCAACATTTCCAGCGGCAGATCTAACCATTTATGCAATGTAATAACTCACTTCATGTCTGTAGAAAACATGAAAACAAGAAGCAATGAGTTACTCTACTGAAAGTTGGCATCAGCCATGTTGACTGAAGGCAAAAATATTTCTCTCTGTTCATTAAAAGATAACAGCTTCGTTTCGGAAGTGTTAAAATTTACAAGCTATTTCTGGCCACATTTAATAACTCTATTGGCGGCCATTTTTGAGGGCCGCCGACTGTTTTACTTTTACGAACCTATAAAAGCTGTGTTATTATAAATATTGAATTGGGAACTGATGACATCGTTAAACTTGTTGATGAAGATGAGAATCAAAGTAGGCCCAATGATAGATCCCTAGAGTACCTCTGCTTTTTAATGTGGTACGCTCTAGACGTGGGACCATTCAACGCAACTTTCATTAACCGATTGTTTAAGAACAATTGGATTAATTCAATTACTCTGCTACGCACACCATTGCACTTCAGCTTGTGAAGAAGTCCATCATGTCAAACCAGTTTTGATAAAGCGGCAGAGAGTTCGGAAACACATTTGCAGGAATACTGTCATGTGCACATAACTTGTGGGGATCTAATTCACCAATAACAGCAGGTAATTAAAGAAAGATACACCTGATGTGTCGAGAGTGGAGGTGAAAGAGAATTTACGAACTAAGAATTCTCCTTTGTCAGTAGTAGCTGAATATACTCCGTCCTGGGTAAGACTCAAACGACAACCAGCAGCAACGCTTCTGATCAGGAGGTTTTGAGGAACGTGGAACCATCTCTTAATTGCTGGTGTTCCCAGGTCCACCCTGGTCCGGAGGTGGTAACACCTGTTAGGGCCCCAGCTAAGGGCAAATATTTTACCCCCAAAATTGGATCAAAACACTATGAAAGTGAAAAATAGGCTTTAATACCAGAAATACTTTGTAGAAAAATTATCGACAGCAATAATTTTTTGAAGAATCATTTCCAAATATATCAAGATTGCTGTGCTATTGCAACAGATATTTATTTTATCTAAAAATAGGCTTTAATACCAGAAATACTTTACAAAAAATTTTCGATAGCAATAAATTTTTGAAGAAAAAATATTGCCAGCAATAAATTAAAAAAAAAAATTACCGTGAATAAAAAATCTTGTCGGCATTAAATAACCTATTGAGGTGTTGATATGCCGTAAACCTAGCCAAATAAATATAATGATTTAGGAGGGGAACGACTAAAGATTTATTTATGCTTAACACACTCTTAAACAGAGCTGCCAGTAATTATGAGTGAGATATTTAGCAATTGAGAAATTCATGATGACGGCGAGATCAGTGTCATTAGAATTATGAAGCCACGTAGATAATCACCATTGAAGTCGACAAACACACAGATATTGGTAAAAGAATATGGGGAGAGCGATTAATTCATACTGTTAGGTATTCAAACGACGATCCTGAGAAGAAGGGGAACGATAAAGGAAGAAGAGATAACTAACCTTGATTAATACTGACAGTTGAGAAGGAAACATAAGTACAGTCCAGAGATTGTAGAGACAATTCCATTGACATTGTGAGATTTTCAAGAAGAAAGACACCGAGGCCATGCTCGTGGATACTAGAATCCTTCCGGTATGGAAGAAGATATCTAAGAACAGAGAATTCCGTGCTAGAGATGCCACAGTTTAAGAGATATTTAAAGAATTTAAATTTAATCGAACAAGGCTGTCTGGAGAACGTTTCAAGAGAAACGATTCTACATCAGATAAACTACATCCACGCCCTGGGTAAGTCGATAAGCTACGTCCACGCTCTGAGTAAGACGATAAACTAAGTCCACGCCATGGGTAAGACGATAAACTATATCCACGCCCTGGGCAAGTCGATAAGCTACGTCCACGCCCTGGCTAAGACAATAAACTACATCCACTCCCTGTGTAAGTCAATAAGCTACGTCCACGCCCTGGGTAAGACGATAAACTACATCCACGCCCTGGGTAAGACGATAGACTACATCCACGCCCTGGGTAAGACGATAGACTATATCCACGCCCTGGCTAAGACGATAAACTACATCCTCGCCCTGGGTAAGACGATAAACTACATCCACGCCCTGGGTAAGACGATAGACTATATCCACGCCCTGGGTAAGACGATAAACTACATCCTCACCCTGTCTAAGACGATAAACTATGTCCACGCCCTGGTTAAGATGATAAATTAATCCGCGACCTGGGTAAGACGATAAACTACGTCCACGCCTTGGGTAAGACGATAAACTACGTCTAACAGCAAGGCTTTTCATCAGGAAGTTTTATGGAGTGTGGAATCACCTCTTATTTACTGGTGTTCTCAGGTCCACCCTGACCCGGGATGATAGCATATTTTAGGGTCCCAGCTATGGGTAAATAGTTAACCTCAAAAAAACTATGAAACGGTTAAAATGGGTTTTAATACCAGCAATATTTTTTTTGAGGAAGAATTATGAGTAGCAATACATCTTTCAGAAAAATATACCGGCAATACATTTTGGAAGAAAAAATATTACCAGCAATAAAAATCTTTTCAGCATTAAATAACCCATTGAGCTTGATAAACCGTAAAACAAACAACTTCTAAGAATTATGAAGAAAGAAACGCCGAGGGCGCTTAGGCGTTTTTTCCTGGTTTATTTGTATTAACTGAGAAACATTAATGTGCAACAGGACAAGAATAACATTCCTAGCCTATTTTCTAAGGCAAGAAAAAGCCAGGCGGAAGTTGGCAAAGGCCACATCATAGTGTGACCTCATGTTTTCCTACTGGTAGACCTTGCGCTGACCCCTAGCTTTGCTTGATATATCACTGCAAGAACCCTGATATTTTGCGATTGCTGACGATAGCAGCCGCTTTAAGGGCTACTGTAGAGTTCGGGCTCCTTGCTACCAGTCAGGAAGCAGCAACCAGAACAATGTCCTCCCGATACCCTCACCAAGAAGAGTTGTAGCCTCCAGACAGTCCTAGCGGCAAATGTCATGATTGCTACTCTATATGAAGGCGTCAATAGCGGGGACCGATAATACCACCCTAAAAAGAAAACGAGGGATAAGCATCTACACCTGTTCAAAAGATGAGGAAGGAGCGTGAACCGGTTGAAAACTAACTTATCGGCTCCTACTTAAAAACAAAGTAGGAAAAAGAATCTCGAAGTGCATTAATTGATTATACAGCTTACCAAACCTTTGGAGGTTATTTAAAGCCATAAAAATGTTTTAAGAATTTTGGGGGGGGGGAGATAATAAGGAATTATTAATAATATTTTACTAATTAGCCGACAGATGAAAGAAGAACAACAGATTCACTCCTTTCACGAAATTATTTGCGCTTAAGCGAATATAACGAACTTAACTGAAACTCAGAAATCCGATTAACAAGTCCGAGACATATCCATTAAACCACCCGCACATCCATGTTTACAGAATCTAGTATTTCCCAGCATCCACCCATCAACGCGCTGACTCTCGAAGTGTAGATAGGTTACAAGTATGGAGTTAAACTAAGACTACATAGGATTTGAGTACATGAATTTCGGTAAGGATAGTTAGTTACATATCGGCCTTACCCAATTGACTTTTAACTTGACTTAAAAATAGTATAAGCCGCGTTGTCCCATAACAAAAAGAATGATATAAAACTAGGGAAATCTACCCTTGTTACCCGCAATTTACTTTATTTCTAAAACACTATGGATACTTAAAAACCAGTAAACATTCGTATGTGTAGAGAGGAATTGTAGTCAGTGAAATGCCTCGACTTTTCGAAAGATGGTGTCGCTTAAGAAGACGTTTTATCATTCGGATTTCTTACCCACATTTCAGGGAGGCTTGTGGAGTTGGGTTAGGTCATATAGATTTTTTTAAAAAAAATCTAGTTTACCCCAAGCAAGAGAGTAAAGCCACTAAGATACAGTGGGTTACTGCGCGTGGAAGAATTCGAAAACAGAAATATTACTAATGAGTAAACGGGAGGAGAGTAGATAGCGATTGACATTTTGAAACTTTTGGAGATGAATGTTAACTGGAAAGAATGGAGAAGAGAATTCCACAAGTGAGATGTGCGAGAAAAAATCTGTTAGCAAGACTTACGGTTACATCTAGCCAATTCATATCTAAATTTGTGAGAATTTAAATTGATAAAGTCTAGGAACCATGGCGAAGAACGATATTCATTTTGAAATAAAATACAAAAATGTGGCACAAGGCCAAGCGGAGGGATAGAGAACTCTTGGTCTTCTGTCTTTTAATTGAACTTAGATAGCCACAATGATTGACCAGAAAATACCACAATATTCCTTGTACCAAAACAACACCTCAATATCAGGTACCGGAAGTCATCTCCAACGACCAACTGTCGGACAGGACCAGAGAAGCCCGAGTCGCGATTGAGATCAAGAAACAGGAATGGGGATAGATCGGCCACACACTCCGCAAGCCTCCTTCTATTGTCACCAGGCATGACCTTGCCTGGAATCCACAAGGGAAGCGAAAAGTTGATCAACCAAAACAGGCTTGGCGCAGAAGTGTTGACAGCAGCCAGCACAACATAGGCTGAGCTGAAGAGGTTCACCTGGTACCGCATCTGCTGGCGAGATGTTGCTGCGGCCCTATGTTCCCCAAGGAATTAAGAGGCAAGAGAGAAATAGAAATGGGGATGAATCGGCCACGCACACCGAAAGACTGCTTCTAGTGTCACCAGTCAGGGCCTTGACCTTAAGAATCAACCAATGGGTCAACCCAAACAGTTGGTCGATCAAAACAGAGTTGGCATAGAACTATTGACTCGGAGGTGAAGACAGCCGACACGACATGGGCCGAGCTAAAGAAGATGGGCCGTTGTAGAGGTGTTGCTGTGGTCCTATATTCCCTATGGAATCAAGAAGCATAGTTCTAGTAAAATAACACCATTAAATAGCATTTTTACTACATCCGCCATAATACTTCAGAATCGTCCTAACTAATCCTCATATGCACAATTTTTGTCTGTGGGTAAAGGCGAATAAGGAATAAAGCAACAATTTAAGATCTAAACCCCAATATGTATTTATAGTACGTGATAAGCTATTTACAAGAGACTAAATAAAATAACGTTAATAATAAAACACCCACCTCCCTGCTTTGTGGCAGAAAACACAAATAAATAGGAACGAAGTCCCACATCCACCAGAGAACTAACATCTCTAACCACTTAAAGGGGGTATTAAACTAAAGAAATGATCTTACATCTCCCGTAGAGGTCATCCGAAAAGTTGCCATGAAAGTATTGACAGAAAATGCAGGGGGAAGCAACTTTACGGTAGTGGGCAAGTGACCGAAGCCGAGATGCCAGATCCAGACCTGTAATATTGCTGATTCTTTGATTTTTCATCAAGGACCACTAGATAGATACCACGAGCACCAGACCCTACGTGGCAGCAATATTTTAAGCATGGACGAATTGTAAACTTATAGGTATGTAAAACAAATTCTGGTAAGAAAGAAAAAATGTCTAGCAAGGCAGAGTGAATCAACATTCTTAGCAGCTGAAACTAGCAATGGATTTAATAGAATCTTTCCACTTCATGTCCGACGGAAGGGAGTTCTACAAGCAAGAAAATGAAACTGTTAGTTTAGATTTTACGGCTAAATCTACCAAGCAAAACTGCAAATTGATGAGATCTCAACGCCAGTCTAGTGATGCGTTTAAGTCTTCGTTGTCGTAGTAGAGAGCTCATCGAACAATTACCACGAAAATATTTATATAAATGATACAGAAAGGCGGCGGGAAAGTGACTGAAGCGGAAACGCCAGATCAGCTCCAGTAATATAGCAGATTCTTCTTTGGATCTTATTGAGGAGCTCTAGATAAATAACTGGAGCACCGGATCATATGTGGCGGCAATATTCTAAGCATAGACGGATGGTAGATATTTCGATACGTAAGATTCGTAAGTTCGTTAATGAAGGTTTAAAATATCTTAGTCTAATATTGCGTTCAAATTCATACAGTCTATGTGGAATAGCAACGAGCTCATCTGAACATTTACGATGAAAGTATTTATTAAAAAAGATGCCATAGCAAAGAGCTAACCCGAACAGTTACATTGAAAATATTTGTAAAAAAAGCAGAAAGACAAAATTTTCTTAGTAGCTAGCCTAACAATGGATTCAATATAGTTTTTCCACTTCATGTCAGCTAAGAATGTTCGTCCGAGAATGGGCAACGAGTCATTTTCCTGGAGATTAGCATCAGCTATATTGATGGGAAGCAGTGAGGGGTCTCTCAGATGATTAATGGAGAGAAGTTTAATTTTTGAAGCGTTAAAATAGACAAGCCATCATTTGCCCCAGTTAACGACGGTCTTGAGCTCATTTTGTAAATCAGCTACCATTTTGACTTTGTCGGACTGATCGGCCTTAGTATCAAGGCAAGAGTAAATGGTTGTGTTATCAACGTTGATGCTAAGTTGAGAGCGGGTGTCATCGCGAAGGTTATTAGTGAAGATTAAAAATAGCTTAGTCTAGTATTGCGTTCAAATTCATACAGTCTAGGTGGCATAGAAATGAGCTCATCTGAACAATTACCATGACAGTATTTATAGAAAAGAAACAGAGAGACAACTTTATGGCGATGGGAAAATGACTGAAGCGGAGACGCCAGATCAGTTCCTATAATATTGCTGATTCTTCTTTGGATCTTATCGAGGAGGTCTAGATAAATAACTTGAGCACCGGATCATATGTGGCAGCAATATTCTAAACGTAGATGAATGGTAGACTTCTAGATTCCTAAGATAGATTCCGGAAAGAAAAATTGTCTCGCATGATGCAGTGAACCAACTTTCTTAGCAGCCTGCCTAGGAATGACTTCAATATAGTCTTTCCATTTCATGTCAGCTGAGAACGTTAGCCGAGAATAGAAAAATAAACAAAGTGTATATTTGTTTGTTCACATACTGGTCCGACTGTTAAACAACGTTTTGAAATTTTTCTTCAATTGTTATACTTGAATAGACAAATAACGTTTAGATTATTCCTCTCTTTAAAAGTTTCCAAAGAATACCAAACGTGGCAGTTAAAAATTTAGCATCCAAATTGTTATATATGTGGGTGAGTGAGACGGCAGATAATAATAGTTTGTTCTCTCTTCCTTTCTTTCGTTCCTACACCCCGTCTTTCATCGTTTCCCTTCTCTCTTTCTTTTTTGTATTTTTGTCTTTCTCCCGCCCTCTAATTCCTTTTATTCTTTCTTTTCGCTTTTCCTCTATTTGCTCTATACACATTTAACTCTGATCTCTCACACGTTAATGAAGTAACAATGTTATTTCAAGCCAATGAAACCTAATGCATACAGCAAGCGGGAAACTAAAGTAATAAACACAGCTAATACCTAACTACTTTCTCTACACATACCCAGTCCATATCGCTAACATGACCACCCGATACTGAAATTGTTCACCTTTGGCTACAGACATATTTTTTACAGCTCAACACAAAGAAGAAAAAGTCTCTCTCTCTCTCTCTCTCTCTCTCTCTCTATATATATATATATATATATATATATATATATATATATATATATATGTGTGTGTGTGTGTGTGTGTGTTTGTGTGTGCTTCTGTGTACGTGTGTTAAAACAAGCTGGAATCAGTCTGCTTCTCTCAATAATAGCCTTACTTGTTAATGTAGCTTTGTTTCACGCTGTAAAGCATGCCTTGCTGTACACTCACCGAAACATGTGGCAATTGTTCGCCAACCACACGAGGAAAATGGATCTACCACATGTTCCATCTGTCAAAAAGTGTGCAAAACATTTTCATGCCTAGGGAACCCGTACGTATGCTACATCAGTTCCTTTGACACAGATGATCCTATCACGCCATTTCATATTCTACAGCTATTTCCATGGCAAATGTTCAGCGAAGCCACACTCATTAGTTCCAGCAATTCAGACGATTACAGCTACAACACGCCAAAACGACGTATTCCGGGACGAATCATTCCCATTATATTCGTATTACACTGCTGTTTTTACAGTGGCTTTGTATATTACATTGTTTTGCAAGCATAAATAAAAGTAACCGTAATGATAACTGTTGTAGCATACCTACGGACGATAATGTCCCCATTCACATAAATATAGTAGTAAATACTGTATGTTGGTCTTCAGTTGGAGATTCATTGAGGAAATCACTTGATCTATTTCTACCAGTTGACTACCTCTTCTACGCGCCGCTGGTGAATCTTATATGTGTTGTTTGTGTCTTAAGTATTATCGTTCATTACCAACTTTCATGTGATAAATTCTATTCAGTAACCTTCCCTAAGTTAAATCAAGGAACTATACAGTTGAAAATAGCTCATCGAACAAATGACCGCGAAGATTCTTTTGAATTCTATCAGACCTGAAAAGTGACTAGTAGGTAGCAATCTCTTATTTTTGACTTGATCTGGCTCTTGATCTGAGTATAGCAGGGGAAGTCAGAGTAACGGGGCAATGTTCAAACCATCTTTCCAGTATCATGATGGATTGATGCTTCACTGTCCTCTTGCATTGAGCGCCTATTGGACCGCAAACTGAACCAGGACTCAAGTGGAGCTTGTATATACGATCCATCGCTAAAGTTGCTGGAAAAATGCTCAGTGTGCCGCTTCAGTAAATAGCAGACTCTGCTATCCTATATAAGTTCAGTTAAGGCCGAAAATAGAGTACTGTAGTCATATTTGGGCAGAAGCTGCAAAATTCTCACTTTTCAGTCTCGGTAATATTAAAAAAGTATCTCCGCATTTTTAGTCTAATTTAGTCCTTTTAAAATGCTTGAAGTCTTAGATAGTTCTTGAGCGGTTCAAGGGACCGCCATTTTGTCAGAATGCTTACCGATTTATTATATATGAGTTTCATGGTGTGAAATTAACTCTCGATAAGCGTTCAAGTAATTTTTAAAAGAAGAACCATTCATGCGGAAAAACAAAATCTTCTTCGAGGTGATGATGGAACGTTATTCTTCATGTCTCTTCAGGACATTAGCGACAATGGCTCTCCAGGATTTCCAGTCCTTTGTAGCTCTTAATCAATTTTGTCTTTTTGCAATTTCTCCCAACTTCTGCCCCGATCATCTATTTACTGCAGCTCGTCAAACAGATTGTGCCTTACTTTCCTCTGTGTCTCTTACATTCAATCTGTCCTGAGAGTATCAAATTTTCCGAACCGTCTTTCCTCATTATATACCCCAGAAGTTTCAACTGTCCCTCCCCAAATTTTAGTATAAATGTCCTTTTTGTTCTTATTGCCTCTAAATGTCCACATGTTCAGTCCGTGGCATCCTCAGCATCTTTCTGTAGAACCACATCTCTACTGTTTCAATTTGGATGCAATGAATATTACTATCTAGTTTTGTCCCCACTGAGCTCTTAGAACTTGATCAGAAAAGAGATCAGTTGTTAGAATCTGCTCATCTACATAGGTGAGGTGCTCCAATACAATGGTGTATTATCGGCATAAATTGTCCCTTATCTTTTGAAAATTAGTAAGAAATTTGATGTTAGTGGTCAAGAATAAAATGAAAATTCCCCAAGGATATTATACAGAAATAAAACAGTTCAACACTAGAAGATTTTATGATAAAATTAAGCGAAGATGTTCACAGTGAGGATTGACACAATCTATAACCAAAATTCACTGCATTTCACATGCATGGGATATTACAAGAGAATGTCACGGGCAAAAAGGCATAGACAAGAAAAAAGGTAAGATATTTGTCTTCCGGGTGAAATTCAGAAAATGTATCTGTAAAT
Organism: Acanthosepion pharaonis; assembly: GCA_903632075.3. NCBI lineage: Eukaryota > Metazoa > Mollusca > Cephalopoda > Sepiida > Sepiidae > Acanthosepion > Acanthosepion pharaonis. Next base: position 1,419,051 of record CAHIKZ030000029.1, read on the forward strand.
AAATGAATAAGTAAAGCACGAAAGAAAGAAAAAAAAAGAAAGAATGTAGTGTAAACAAGAAAATGTGGCAAAGAAAGAGAGAAGAGAAAAAGAAAGAGAGTAAGGAGGAAAGAGAAAAAGAAAGCAAGACAACTAAAGAAAGAAAGAAAGAAAGAAAGAAAGAACTGAATGAAAGAAAATGTGGCAAATAAAGAGAGAAGAGAAAAGAAAGAGTGTGAGGAGGAAAGAGAAAAAAGCAAGTAAGAAAGAAAGAATGAAGTGAATGATAGAAAATGTGGTAAAGAAAGAAGAGAAAATGATAGAGAGTGAGAAGGAAGAAGAAAAATAAAGTAAAGTAAAGTAAAGAAAGAAAGAAAGAAAGAAAGAAAGAAAGAAAGAAAGAAAGAAAGTATGGTAAAAAAAGGGAGAAATGAAATAGAAAGACGGGTTAAAAAGTAAAAAAAAAGAAAGAAACAAAAATGAAACAAACAATGAAAATGCAGTAAAAAAGAAAGGAAACGACGTAGGTAAAGAAAGAAAGAAATAAAAGAAAGAAAGAATGGTAAAAGAGGGGGAAATGAAAAAAGAAATAAGAGTTAAAAAGTAAAAAAATCAACAAACAAAATAAAAAAAAACAAGGAAAAGGGAGCAAAAAAGAAAGGAAGCGACGTAGAAAAAAGAAAAGAAGAGAGAAAGAAAGGAAGAAAAAGAAAAAAGAGGTAAAAAAAGAAATGTGCATGACAGAGAAGAAGGAAGTCGCAGAAAGGAAGTGAATCACAAGGGGGAAAAAGAAGAACATGCGAGAAATAATGAAAGACAGCGCGAATGAATCCATGAAGCAAACAGGTTAGTAAAGAAAGAATGGACGAATAAAAGAATATGGAGAATGTAGAATAAAGAAAGACGGTGAGATAAAAAGAAAAGACACAAGGAAAGGAGAAAAAAGAGTTTAAGAAAAAAAAAAGAAAGAAAAAAGAAAGAAAGAAAAAGAGAAAGCAATAAAGAAAGACACCGCGGCAAAGAAAGACATTGAGATAAAGAAATAATGAAAGTAAGTTAACTACGTGAAGAAAAAATAAAGGAAAAAAGAAAGAAAGACAGAAGTGAATAAATATGACAGGAAATAGAGTGAGGAAAATAAGAAAAAAAACATGAATGAATAAAGTTAGTGCGTTAAAAAAGAGAGAAAAGGAAGTATAAAAATAAAGAAAAAGAAAGAAAAAGTGAGGTAAAATTAGAAAGAGAAACAAAGGAAAGATCGAGTGAGAAGTAAAGCAAACAATGACGAAAGCTGAGTTGGCAAAGAAAAAAAAAACAACCACAAAGAGAGCTTAATCGTTCATATATATTCGTTTCTTAATTGGATCATCAAATATTTATTTGAAATGGTTAAAAAGCCCCCTCTTTCGTGTGTCTGTGTTTTTTTTTGTTTTTTTTTTTACAGATTTTCTTTTAAAAAGAAAATATAATTAGAAAGAAAACGTTGCTTCATGATTTGAATTAATTCCACGGACATTTTCCTTCGATCCGAAACGTGTGAGCAGACGACAAAAAAAAAAAAAAAATGAAATAAAACGAAACAAGTAAAAAAAAAAAACGAAAGTCCACAACATCTCTGACCAAACAAAACGATGTGCAATCATTGCGCTATAGAGAAGACGTAAGAAGATAGCTATCGAATAGTGAAAAAAAAATCTCATCTATGGTGTTTAATTTTTAATCAAGAAAAACACTGAAATGTTTTTCCTTTTTTTTTTTTTTTAGATTTCATTTTATATAATTTCTGGAGTGGATTTTGTTTATTGTGACGCATATTTTCATTTCCATTTATATTGAAATTTGCTTTATATGCTTTGATTTCAGAAGAGAAAGGTTCATGCATACATCGAGTCGCAGTAAAACAGTCACACGCGTTTTAGAACCAATACAAATTCATAGGGACTCAGATATGAATTTGTGATATAAGATAGGGCAATAATTCAATCCAAACGAATGTCACATTTATATAGATGGAGTAAAAACGAATGCGGATGTAATAGAAATGGGATGTATTCATCAAAAATATTATCAGGGAAGACGAAATTCCATTATGAGACCAATTCTTTTTTTCCATAAGGATTGACGAACTCCCCGGGTATAGTATGAATTTGTTTGGAAAGTAATGTCGTATTTTTCAAGATGAAATAAAAAATCTCGTCCAAATGTTACATACCTTAAATTTATTTGTCAAGAACGTAAGACTCATTATTAGAAAAGAAAAATGCCGATTATGAGACTAATTATTTTGAGTAATAGACCTAATTTAAACTCGGAACTAACTTCAACTCGGAAATAAATTCAACTCGGAAATAATTTCACCACGGAATTAATTCCAACTCGGAATTAATTTCAACTCGGAATAAATTTAAATTTCGATTTATATTCAAAGTTATAAATTTCCGTGAATTGCTCGACAATCAGTTGGTGTTAATTCTTTTAATTTAGCATGAAAAATCCGTTGTAGATGATTCAGAAGTCATCGTTTCTGGAACTTTCATTAATTATTTCACAGTTGAAATCAGTTTTGGGTTGAAATAATTTCCGAGTTGAAATCAGTTCCTAGTTGAAATTAGTTCCGAGATGAAATTAGATCCGATTTGAAATTAATTTTTCACCTTATTATCTTATTCTGTGATGATAGACGCACTCCTCGTATATGGGACTTAGTTGTTCGGAAAGTAATATCGTATTTGTGGGGATGAAATAAAAATACCGTCCAAATCTAAGAAAGCTTAAATATATTTGTCATGAACGTAATCATCATTATCAGCAAAGACAAAAAGACAGAATGAAACTGACTACTCTTTTATTCATGAATGAGATATGAGTTCTCAGAATTTGCCATGAAGGTGTTGTTCGTTTTGCAGATAAAATAAAACTCTGGTTCAGATGTAAGTAATTTTAAATTGTTTTGTTAAGTAAATCATCATTATTATAAAAAAAAAAATACAAAATCACAGTGGGAAGCTCATGTAATGAATACGCATACACCTGGGTTTCCCCTCACAGTAATATGATTGGCTGGTGTCAGCCATAAATACAGACTGATGTGGCGGTACATGGACGACGCCTATTGTCTACGTCTATTGTCTTCACCTATTGCCTACCACTACGACGAGGACCAGTCCATTACGGTTACCTGCTAGATTGTCCTACTCGGTTACAGTAGCCCAAAACCACTTTGCTACTTCGAACAAATATATCCCTTCCCGGGACATATCAGAAGCGAATAATTTTATTACTTAATGATAGACCATCTCCCATTATGTATCAGGACTGGTGTTATAAAAATAAAACCACATCACATATGAATTCCACATTTAATCTCCTTTGAAATAGTCCTCTTCTGATTTCGTACACTTTATCCAGCGTTGTTTTACATTGATGGAAACATTACACTAACTCATTTTTTGGGACGTGAGCTGCTGTCTCGTCACAATCTCTTGGATATAAACGACGTCTTGAAATCTTGTTCATTTCAAGTGGCATTTGCTTTTCGGAAAGAGACAAATGTCGCAAAGGACGGAATCTGGAGTGTATGGTTGTTCTCGGATGAGGAGGCTGTCAGAGTTCTTGGCCAAAAAATGCCGCACAGTACACGATCACTCACGGAAACTCCGTAGTGTCATGAAACGAGCACACTCTTCACACCTTCCTTCCAAGCATTGCTATAAACACGTGTAGTGTGTAAACCCGGTAGAGTTTACGTACCAAGCGGCTTTACACTACATACTTTAGCTCTAGTAAAATAGCAAGTGTGTCAATACTTTTGATCACATATCGTAAGAATATATATATATATATATATATATATATATATATATATATATATATATATTAATCCTTTCAAATTCACGGATTATTTCGTAGTGTTGTTAGTAAACTTGTTAAGAAAGATTTTTGTTTTAAAATATGCAAACTGTAATTTTCTTTATTCCTGCTTATATACACGTTTTAGAGAAATATATTTCAAGAAATATTTACTGAAATATACCTGCTAAAATAAAATTCCAGTGTTATTTTCATTTTTGCGTAATTTAGACGTTAATTTATCTATCGCAGCCTGTAGATAGATAGAGATGAGTATATATATATATATATATATATATATATATATATATATATATATACGAGGGTCATTCAATAAATAAGGTGAATTTTTCGGTATAAGGACCTCTAATACAGATAGAAGCTTACTTTTTTGTTATTTTTCAACTTAGTCTCCCAGCACTGTCACACACTTTTCCCATCTGTGCACAAGCTTCCGTATTCCCTCAGCGTAAAAATCTTTGGACTGATGTCTCAGACAGTCGCTCACAACACTTTTGACTTCATCGTCACTTTTAAACTTCGTGCCTCTCGTGAACGCTTTCAAGGGACCAAACAGGTGAAAGTCTCTGAAGGGCAAGGTCTGGGCTGTAAGGGAATGAGGGAGCAGTTCCCAGCCCAGCTCGTTGATGGTCTGCGCCGTTTGGGCTGATGTGTGAGGCCTTGCATTGTCATGATGCAAGATGACTCCTTCTGACTGATGACCCCTGCGTTTGTTCTTTATGTCTTTCTTGGCCTGCTTCAGCAGTTCACAGTATTTCTTCTGTCAGACTGAATGAGGTCATTGACTGATTCGATCACCTCAGGAGACCTCACTTCTGTAGGCCTCCCAGGCCTGTCTTCATCCTCAACACTGCTCCGTCCTTCTTTAAACAATTTAGCCCACTTGTAGACATTTTTTTGGCTGAAACATGTGGCACCATACACAGTTGACATTTTCCTATGAATTTCAACTGGTTTGCACCCTTCAGCAACCAAAAACTTGATAATTGACCGCTGTTCAATCCTGGAGCATGGTTCTTGGTCGGCCATCTATGTTAATCGCCAACACTCTCAAAGTTTGTTTTTTTTTAATCCGCAAAAGAAATTAAATCCATGTGAAAAAGAAGTAAAACAAAAAAAAAAACTTTAAAAAAGTAAGCTTCTATCTGTATTAGAAGTCCTTATACCGAAAAATTCAGCTTATTTATTGAATGACCTTCGTATATATATATATATATATATATATATATATATATATATATATATATATAAAGGTGAAAATATATAAGTTTTGATCAGACCCCGTACTTGTATTACTTGATATAGAAACTTCTCGATATAATCGTAAAATAATTTTTGTAGATATAATAATTCTGTTCGAAAATAATCCCTATCGTCATGAATTACTTTGAACCAAATTTGTATTATTGAAGTCGTAAACGCTTTAAATATTTTCAGAAAAAAAGAAGAAAATATATGTGAACAATAACATACACCGGTGGTTTGAAAATTTTACAATGGCGCTGTACGTCGGAGTTAAAATGAACAACTGATTTGCCAACGCCAAATAAGTTAATGGAGGTACATGACAACGTGGAAACAAGCGGGCGATTTTAACAAAATTAGATAAGGACTTTATTTATGAATTTACATACACGAATTTGTATCAGTAGCTCGTTTTTGGAAAAATAAACCAGACATTTTTAAAGTCCATGTTTTCAATGAATTGTCATGAAAAGAAAAGGGTTCATTCAGCAGATCAAATCATGACACAAAATTAAAAATGTTTAAAAACAAAGTTAAGAAATTTTGTTGTTCATAGAAGTGATAACTTTTGCATGAATTCAGAAGTAGACAAAGAGAGATAATTTAAAATACTCAGCTTTCTAAGATTGTTGAAAAAATTTCTTTCAAATGACAACTGCTTGGCTAAGACCAATGACATAATTAGCGAGTAATTTGACACTGGCGAAAGTCAGAACGCAGGACGCATGAGCAGAAACAAAGCTTTACACGTGACTTCAGACACTCCTCTATTGTTGATTTAATACTTGTCCGTATTTTTTATAAAAAAGGATTTCAAATAAGCTTGATATTTTCTTGTCTTTCTTTCTCTAGGCTCAACGGCTAATTCCTGTGAGAACAAGGTTTTCCTTGATTCAAACATATTTCCACATAGGATCATGAATTTGTTTTCGCTTTTTTTTTTTTTTTTTTTAGATCGTCGGCCAATCTCTGTGAAGTCAAGATTTTCATTGGCCCAAAGAAAATTTCGCACAGGCTCACGTATTTCTTTACATTGTTTTCCTTAGCTCGCTTGGATTTGAATGCTGTGATCAAATGGAGTTATTATTTCATACTCACCACAAGTTCAAAGACTGATTATGACGGAGTGTGGCTAGAGCTGTGAAATCTTACATGCATGAATTTCAACTTCTCTTATTGATACCTTCATTGATTATTTTCCGGTAAACTGACATCTGACTGTTCAAAGGAAACTTTTTGGTGAAAACACTCAACAACAGTAGATATGGCGTAATCATTACTACGGCAATGATTCCCAGCCAAGTTGTTTTTTTTTTGTGTTGGGGAACAGATAATAGTCAAATCAGGGAAATAGGAAGATTGAGCTGTGAAATATTAATAACTGTAATTTTTCTTTCTAGTTAAACCGACATCTGGCTGTTCAAAGAGACTTCAAAGTAATTAGTAGAAACTTCTGTTAAAAATTTCCAGAATTTGATATCGTGGTGTTATCAAGTACCTACAGAGAAAGGCTTAAGTCGGCAAGGGTAGTTATCAATTCCCATGATTTGTCATGAAGGTGTTGCTACATTAGGGGCTGACTCTCCAGCTTTGTCGACAGGGCAAATGTGAACTGAGAAGGGGATATGAGAGTCTTAGGTTGGCACAAGGCCTGAACGTCCTGCAAACTACAACCAGCGAGGAAACCTTAATCGTGTTGACCACATGATGATTGATGGAAGACGATCGACTATAAATCAAATAGCTAATACTGGCATGATGAAGGTTTCTGCTCCGTGGGTGCTACGTCCCCTGACATTTGAGCTGATATTGTTTGAGTGAAATCCAGCCGGGTTTCTTTGACGTTTCCAAACCAAAGATGAGTGTTAGGTTCATTCCTTTGAGCCACAGGGAAAGTATGCAGTGGAATCACCTTTCATCATCTGCTCCAAAGAAGGCCAGGGTCTTTTCATTTGCAGTGACAGTGATGACCTCATTTTTTTATATGCGAAATGTATTGTGTTTATTAAATATCTTGAAAAGGGCCACGCCATCAAGGGAGAATACAATTCTAAATTGCTAAGGCAGTGACGAAAGGCTATCAAGCACAAAAGAACAGGAAAACTGAAGAAAGAGGTTTTGTTTCAGCAAGACTAGGCTTTGATCCGATAGGTCATTCTTTTTATTTTTTATCGTCTGTTTCCTAACATGATAATCATTTAAATGGCTACCATTATCGCAGCGATGATGACGTCGTATCTGCTGCTGAGGAATTGTTGGCCAACACGATGAACAGTCCTCTTTGAGCAGTCAGATGTAAGCATTTTTGTTGCTGTTGTTTTTTTTGTTTTGTTTTGTTTAAGCGTTTCACCCCAAGCAAGGCGGGAAGCCACTAGCACGCAAGGGGTTACAGAGGATTTGGAGTGAGTCCAAATAGGAGTGATAGAGGAAAGGATGAATAGAAGGATAGGGTATAGATCAAGGCAACTGGAGACGTCGATTGACATTACATTTGAATAGTTGGAGATTATAGTTATCAGGGGAAAAGGAAAAGGGGAGGGAGTTCCACAGGCGGGAAGTACGAGACATGAAGCTATTGGAGTAGAAGAGACGGCTACATTTAACAGTTTCGACAGTGAAAGCGTGTGAGCGAAATGCCAGCCTAGCTGAACGCTTAAATTCAAGAAATCTGGGAACCAAAATAGAAAAAAAAAGACAGATGGAGGCGACACCACGTCTATGAGAGAGCGACTGCAGATGAGATCAAGTTTACCTAGAAATAAGGGTTGAAATTAAAACTTGCAAGATTTCACAGCTCGAGCATCACTAGTGCGTAGTCATCCTGTGATCTTTTCAGTCAACCCTCGTAAAATTAGCATGGACCTAATTAGTTACTGAGCAAAAACAAAAATAAAAATGAAAGAATAAAAAGATGTGAATAAAGTGTTTAATATATATGTGGTAACCTAGGGAATGTTACTGAATAGAATAATCACACGAAGGTTAGTAATGAACGATAATACTTAGGACAAGAACAACCCATATAGGAGTACCCAGCGGCGCGTAGAAATAGTACCCACCTGATTGAAGTGAGTCAAATGAATTCCACAACGAATCTCCAACAGCAGGATATCTACCAACGTCCACAGCAGGACAGATGTAGCACAAGGCCGAATTTGATGTGGGATATCCGAGCCCGTAGGTTCGGCTAATAATTTCCCGAAGACACCGTATAAAACGGGGTCGGGTAGCTGTTTCTCGAAACGAGATTCTGCCCTTCGACATAACCTCATCTGTTTGATCATCACTGATGGAGACGAATCTCCAACTGCACGATATTTACTAAACGCCCTACGCTGTTGGATGTGGCACAAGGCCGAATTTAATGTGTGGTAAACGAGCCCGTAGGTTCGGCCAAAAATTCCCCGTAAACACCTTATAAAACCGGGCCGAGTAGCTGTTTCCCCGAGACAAGACTCTGCACTTCGACCTATCCTCGTCTGGGGATGCTCTCTGCCGGAGACAGAGAGTTTGACCAGTACAGCTGGAGACCAATCTCCGACTGCAGACCAAATCTCCAACTACAGACCAACATACAGTATTTACTACTTTATTTATGTGAATAGGGACATACCAATTATAATACGTAGCTATACTACAATAATAACTTCATGAATGTTCGGATTATTTGCAACTAAACCAGATCCCCCACCACACACTTCTCGCAAGAAATATGGCTAGATTGAGAACAAGATTAAAAACAAGAAAAAGGTGGGTAAATAATATGATGGCGTCAGCTTTCATGTAGCAGAGACGCTGGTATGAAGAAAATATTGGCTTGGGCTCCTGGGCGGTGGTAAGCCGACTTGGAGTCGTGGTCTCTCTTGTCATAGGTCAAACTGTACAAGAGAAGGCAAACTCGTAAGACATTGACAGAAACCAATGAAGTTGACTGGTTCTTCCATCGCTGTACAACCTTGCGTGACTGACAGTGAGGAATGTCTTTCTCGACTTTAAAAATCTCATACTCTGGCATTTTTTGATAAAACGCAACTGAGACATGCAATGATATTTAACGGAGGTCTTAATCGAGTACAACGGGGCTACGATCAAATAAAGATGTCTTTTTTGTAAATAAAGATGTTTTTTTTGTAAATATATATTGTTGATAATCTTTGACAAGTGGATGAAATAATTCCGGAGGGGAATCTGCGAAACTCTGGAGTCGGAATGATGAAGGTTAATACCAATCAGCTTACTTGTATTAATTATATATATATATATCCTTATTATTATATATATATATATATATATATATATATATATATATATATATATATATATATATATATTGCTGGAATTGTAATGCTAGGAAAATTATATTAATTATTATTTAGTTTTTCCAAAATTCTAACAGATTTTTCCATTGATGTGAGTAAATATTCAAAAATAAAGAGAAATTAACAACACCGAAAATAAAAAAAAATCTGTTGAAAATATCTAAAGAATCGTTTGAGACATTGGACAATACGGAAACTTTTTGCACTCACAACCTCCCTCAAAACGAAAAAAATGTAAGAATGTTGTAAAAATTAGTCAAATTCTCCCTGTTTGTCATATTAAACTTTTAAAAGAAGGCTTGCTTTACTCTCTCTCTCTCTCTCTCTCTCTCTCTCTCTATATATATATATATATATATATATATATATATATATATATGGAGAAATATAGTCTTAAGGTGTGGTATATTTATGGGATAAGGTGCTCAATGTCAGAGATAGAGCGTGTGTAAATATAAAAGTGAACATAGAAGTCAACACTTAGAGGCGACAGTCTGTTTCATGCTATATGCAATCGTCAGGCTACGTGTGTTGTTATTTTTCTTGGCTATTTATATATATACGGGTCAGTGGTGCATTGTGGGTAGTCTATTATGGCGGTTATTTTACCGGAAGACGCTTATTTATTTATTTGGGTTAAATTATTTTGCTTGTTTTTATTTTTTGTTACTTATCTTATTTATTTATTTATTTTTTTATATTATATTTTTATTTTTATTTTTTTAATCGGTGTATTTTTTTAATGTAGTAAAAATTTGTTTATATCACTTATTTAATAGTTTTATTTTGGTTTGAGAATTTAATTAAAGCTATTTGTTCGGTTCGGGGGTTGGTTGTTGTAGTTTATTCTAACTATTATTTTGGCGGGAACAATTTTAATTTGTATTTATTTGGATTGATTATATTTATTTGTTCCTAACGGTAACTTTAGCAGGATTGATATGTTTATTTATTTATTTGGATGAATTTATGTCAATTTTTTTGACTTGTTATTATTTATTTGTATATTTTCTCTTTTCAGTTTTCGATTTTTAAGTAATGTCGTAAATATATATATATATATATATATATATATATATATATATATATATATATAGTTATATATATATATATATATATATATATATATATATATATATATATATATATATATATATCGTTATATATAGTTATATATATATATATATATATATATATATATATATATGTCTGTGTGTATAATTATTTACCCGCTGCCCAATGCAGCAAGATATGGCACAAGGCCGAGTTTGCAGTGGGGTAACTGAGCCAGTAGGCTCGGGCAAAAATTCCCTATAGACCAGTTAAAAACGGAGTCAGTTTCCCGCGACGAAACTTAAATCATAGATTTTAGATAAATGTAGTTTGTGCTATTATATTTGTGTTGTCAACAAGTATGTTACGAATAAGGTCTGGTAGGTCTCCATGAATATTTAAATGAGATCTAATTGAGCTACAAATAAATAAATAAATATATATATATATATATATATATATATATATATATATATATATATAT
>CAHIKZ030000029.1:1435000-1505000 GCA_903632075.3 Acanthosepion pharaonis
GAATTGCATTTATTTATTTGTATTATCTCCTTGAATAAATAAATAAAAAAATATTATTGTTTTAAAAAACTAGACCGTTCTTAAATTTTAACGAAAGAACAACCAACAGCGAAAATTCCGAGACTTCAAATGACCCCAACACGTCATCGTACTACCACAGAAAGAATGTATCGTTACTCGACTGTGATATTGAGTCGGGGAAATTCCCTGACTTCAGATGCAACTGAATTATTCAACAATCTTAACGGCTTTCACCGGCCACGAAGACGAAAAAATGCGCACCTTTGTAGCTAGGTTTTGGCATGTTGTCACTTTGGGAGTGATAACTGACGTCACTCAGTCCGCAACTAGTTTGACGAGCAAAATATATAAACTCATTGCAAAGCTGAATATATATATATATATATATATATATATATATATATATAATTCGAAAATTATAACATAAATATGTTATAAAATCACTACAAAAATAGCCATTGGTAGATAAATTTTGGCGCGCTGTCTCTTTGGGAGAGATAACTGACGTCACACAGTCTGCTATTTGCATAAATATAAAATTATTACTTTTAGAAACTCGAATATAAAGGAAATTCTGACATAAAGTTAAAGTAAATAATATTTAATATTTCAAACATATTGCGAGAATTGCTCACTGTAAAGTCTTTAATTTTCATTTTGATATCAGGATTATCTCAAAAGAAGACAATATTTGCTCGCTATGGTTATCATCTTTAATGGAAGTTGCATTTTCAGATGTATGCTTTTCTGTTGATGGTCCTCCTGTTTCTTCGTCTTTCTTCTTTATTCGAATGATATAACGATCCATCACTAGAGTTATTTCTGAAGTCTTCAAATAGCACAAGTTATAAGTATTACAGATACTACAAAAACAAACAAACTAGCGGAAATAACAGCCAACTTATTGAAAATTAGGGGATTTCAAATGAACACAACAATTCATCTTCATACCACAGAAACAATGTACCGGAACTCGACTTCGACATTGAGTCGGGAAATATACTTTTAACCCTGACTTCAGATGTAACTGAATTATTCAACAATCTTAACGGCTTTTGCCGGCCACGAAGACGCACTTACTGCACCCCAATGGTAACTAAGTTTGGGTGCGATGTCTCTTTGTGAGAGAGAATTGACGCCACTCAGTCCGCAACGAGTTTGAAGAACAAGATACATAAACTTATTGTGAACAGAATATATATATATATATATATATATATATATATATATATATATATATATATATATATATATAGCATAATGAGAAGCCACGTATACTTTCTTAATATGTATATATAAAAAGTTTTTTTTTTAGATATAGTAAAAATTGTTTTAAATATTTAGAAAGTTAGACGGGTTAGGAATATCCGAACAGTGACGTTCCATACCACGTGACGTCCGCGTCTCGCGAAGGACGCTACTTGCTAACAAACAGTAATTTTAATTCATTTGTAACAAACAGTTATTTTGATGAAAAATTGAGGACAATTTGAAATATCAAATATATATATAAATAAATAAAAATAAAATAAAAATAATTTTCAATTTAAAATAAATATATTATAATATATTATAATTATATATATATTTATATATATATATATATACACACAGGGTTTGGAAAAAATAATTGGAAAATCCACTCCTATATTTCAAAGACCTATTATATTAAGAAATTTAACTAAAACTTCGTAATTGCAGGTTATATCTATTGTAAATACGTTTATTTATCTAATTTATTGCCTTTGTCTTATTTATTTTTACAATTTAGTAAAATTTAAGCTAAATGAGTGACCTCTCCGAGTTCGAAAAAGAGCAAATTGTTGGAGCTCGCATTGCAGGAGTCTCGATCACTAAAGTTGCTGAACTGTTTGGTTTTTCAAGAGCTACCATATCAAGAATCAGTTCAATTTATATTACAATGAATCATTCATACAAAAAGTAAATTCGTAAAGTTAATGATGTAAAATGACGAAATCTTTTCGCTAACTAAATTTAAGCATGTATTAACCTACTAATCATTCGATGAATATGATCCTCGTTGATTTTTTAATTATAAGCTGTATAAGGTCTTTCCTTCATACGCAAGTACTTTCGACTGTACATTCAGTCATCTTCAGGCATGGAAATTATTTTGTTTTTTGGTAAAATTCAGTTGGCATCCGAGACGAAAAAATACAATGCGAATCGAAATATGTTTTTTGAAATGTGTTACTGATAACGGATACGAAATTTTGGAGCGAGAAGTCACAACGCTAAGGTTGAATATTTTGAAAATTTAAAGAGTGCGTTTTTTACTAATATGGCAATTTGAGAATTTTTTGTTGTAGGAGTTTATCAGCCAATGTGGCATGACCTAAATATTTTAATAAGTAGAGAAATGACAGCAAGATTTCTCTGAAGCATTTTTTGTTAAATAATATGAACACATTCTCTTTATCAATATGTTTTTTAGTGCATGTATTCCATTTTATTCCTCAGCAAAATATTAAGAATAAAATATAATATATATATTAAAACAAAACAACATTATAAAGAAAAACGTTTGCGGTTTCTTTTTTTTAAAAAAAATACACATTTTCTATCGTTAGAACACTAATAACATTTCCCTCTCTCTCTCTCTCTCTCTCTCTCTATATATCTATATATATATATATATATATATATATATATATATATATATATATATATATATATAAATAATAAGAGAAAGAACAGATGAAGTAATCTAAACATACCCACAGATATATTTTTAATTCTGACCTTATGCGCATCCCCAGCACTTTAACTTCCGAAGTGTGGTAACGATTTATTTTAAATTTCCCTAATAAATAATTTTTATTAGCAGTTTCCAACCATCGCATGAGGAAGTAAACTCATGGTATAGAGCTTTTGTAGCGATATAAACTGTTTTTATTATAATCTCTTAAAATATATATATATATATATATATATATATATATATATATATATATAATGAAAACTGTTTTATTATAATCTCTTTATAATTATTTATATATATATATATATATATATATATATATATATATATATATATATATATAATTATTTATTTAAAAATATGATTCCAAATAATATACAAAAACCTCCTTTTGCGCGTTCCAAAAACAATAACTCATTTTCAATAGCATTTTCGGATACAACAATACATATATTTTTGTTGTCCTCTTATTACTAAGAGAAAAAACAAGAACAACATCTATTCTATACCTGAAGATGTCTGTAGGAACAGACGAAAGCTTGTAGTAAAAATAAGAACTAATACGGCAGAAATTTATATAAACAAGGGTCATTTCATTCATAACGGATACGGAGGTTTTTGTATATTATTTGAATTGTTTGCGATGATGGATGTCTCGCCATTTAAATCATTAACCTTTGCATTAGTTTTTGTGTGAATAATTCATGTATTTCTAAAATTGATTGCATATATATATTTATATATATATATATATATATATATATATATATATATATATATATATGAACATTATTAAGATCTAGGAAACGGACAACATCAGTAGTTGCGGTCATTTGTCATTTATCTATAACTTAAGCATAGTTTCAAATAATAAGCGTCACTGGTTGATTTGACGCTGTATTTTTATTATTAATAGGCCTCCATCGGGGATACTTTCTAAAAATGTTTCTCCGTAAGAACTTCTGCCTATTTCCCTTAGACGCACCGACCGATAACTTTAAGCAGTACCAATAGCCATCGCAAAACGCCGTCCCAGAAATCGAGTGGGCTTGTTTTCTCTTGCTTTCGGATTTGTTAAACAGCGTGGCACATTTTCCGGTCGAGAACTGCGTATCGGTTGAAGCATTGATCGTTTGCCATGACATAAAACATCACGTCAACAAAGGTCAACGTAATTAATTACAGAGCGAGTTTTTGCCCAACAAAAGACATGAAACGCCTCGAGGGGTGTGGGAGATTATTGATTTGAGCACTCTTTGATCGAAATTTGATTAGAGAGCTAGAAGATGCTTCTTTGATGTGCAAGCACAAACACGTTCGAAAAGGATCCTTGCGCAGAAAGCTGGTGCTATGGTTAAAGAGCTCGTATTGTAAAAAGCTCGAACGAAGTTAATGATAACATTGACCTTTCTTTCTCACCTCCGAATAATACAAAAGAAATGGGCAAAACGCACCAAGAAAAATGATTTTATAAGCATATAAGTTCAATGCGATATCTGGCCGAATTATATATTGATACAATTTGACAGTCAGTCAGACAAAATATCACTACATATGTTTAAACAGATACTCTCCAGTGTGTTAAAATGGTCGCTTGTGAGTATCCTATCAGAGAGAGAGTATATTGTGTACGACATTTCACACTGAATAACCGAGCAAATAAATATATTACGTTTTATTCCAGGTTCTTTAGCAAGTGGAAGTAATGTCAGCCACTCTTGAATTCCAGATTTAACGCTATATGATTTCTGAATTTGCCTAATTCTTAATCCACTAATCCAAACTGTGAAGAAAAGATTAAGCGGAACGTAATTAGCTAGGTTATGGTAATCGGAGAATTTTGCCCAGAGTTGTGAAAGATGGCACGGATGCTGGAAGAAGGGTTTATGGTCTAAAAAGAAGCACTTTTTTTTATAAAACCTGAAGTGGCCTTTTGTTAGTATTGTAGAGTAGTTTTTTTTTACAGTGGAGGCTTGTATTTCGCTAAGTCGGTTCTAAAAGGGCCCGACGTACAAACCGTTAGGAACTTGCAATAATAGTTAATGACGCAGCCATCTAGTTGTGGTGGATCATACTTCAATGCCCGACATCGACTGACTCACTCAACTCCACTGAACCCAACTGGCGACCGCTACTACTACTACTACTACTACTACTACTTATTATGTGTGGGAGCGTCTATTACAATAGAATAGGTAATGTTCCGGTGTAACAGTTAGAGAGAAACGAATGCCTTTTCCATGGCAGAATCGGCTGAATGGGACCATATAACGGAACTTAACTAATCAAAGGGGAAATTCGAAGTGATGTGTTTATTAACAAGCTTGTCTCGCTCGATCAGTTCAACTTGAGTAGTGAGATCAATTCTCGACTGGGTGCTTATACACATTCAGCCTTGTGCCACATCTAAGCCTCGCTTAGAAAATCGTTCCGGCCACTTCGACGAGGTGTAAAGGTTAGCAAACTTGTCTCGCTATATCAATTACGACTGAGTAGTGAGTTCCATCCTCACTGGGTGCAAAACATTTTCGGCCTCGTGCAACGTCTAAATTACGCTTAGAAAATCATAATACTTACATACTGTCGGCGAAAGCCTATGCGGGGAAGTTTAAAAAGTATGAAGTCTAAACGCCATGTGGCTTTACTCCAAGGTAGTACCTCTTCTTCGGGAGGGGGCTGGGTACATTGCTCATCGCCTGAGGCGTCCCCAAAATTTGAAGTGCTGAGGGGTCTCGGTCAATTTTTCGATAGTATTGCGGTTAAACCCTCTTTAAACCTCGGCCTTGTGTCACATTCGATAGAGACGTGGGTGATCTGGTAAATAGCCAAAACTAATCAAAGTCTAAAGAAACAGGGAACTTTAGATACAAACAAAAAAAGTGTACCTATTGTGTAATATCAGTCCTTCTATATGGCAATAAATGCTAGACAATCACCTCAAAGATGAAGAAGAAACATGAGACAATGGAAATATGGTTCTGCAGAAGGATACTGAGGATGAAATGAACTGAAAATGTTAGTAACGATGAATTGTTGGGGAAAATGGAAACACAAATAGTTATATTAAGAATTAGAAAGAAACAGATGAAAATTCTTGGACACATAATGAGGAAAGACGGCTTGGATAATTTAAAATTTTCCTAAAAAATATTTTAATAGAAATATTTGATAAATTTCATCCGATGGTATCACTAGCTGTCCATGAATGTCGAATATTTCCTTATAAGGAAACGTCCAATATTACCATTATCATTAGAGGTGAGAACTGATACTACACTTTGATCACAGCGTGATGGCCAGGGAAGGAAGAAAAGCGTTAATTAAGTAGAACTGGGTTCTCAGTCGCAGAATCCGTAATATTTTCTTATAAGGAAACGTCCAATATTACCATTATCATTAGAAATGAGGAGAAATGATACGACACTTTGATCACAGCGCAATGATCAGGCAGGGAAGAAATGCATAATTTAAGTAGTACTGGGCTTTCGGTCACTGAATCCAGAATATTTTCTTATAAAGAAACTTTTATGAGAAATACTATTCTTATTTCTACGGATCACCTTCCAGCTTTTTTTCTTCTAATCCCTACTTTATGGAACAGATTCTTCAAAGAATGCTTCCACGATGAATAAAAGCTTAAAATCTTATTTATCATTCATATCCTCATAATCTGAAAGTCTAAAAGACTTTTACACGGCATTTTTATATAAAAAAAAAAAAAATAACAGAAGATAGATATAACATTAAAAATAGCTACTCAACGGGTAAGGCATAGTGTTCCTCCATTAGAATCAAAGGTCACGTGTCCTTGAACATGGGGCGTCTTCAAGATGGTGGACATCAGCTGCGGTTTGACAGCGGCACATCTACTTGCTCAAGATACGCCACGCATGAATGAATTTTCAACCTCGGCTTACCCCCCATCCCCAAGACCACGTTCTGCCATCTACTTGCTCAAGTCCGCCAGGAATGTCACGTGCTGCTTTGCCTAGTCTCTCTTTCGCCTCTATTGTTTTTCCCTGCAGTAACCAATTAAATCCGGGCATTTGATTCAGAAACATTCTTTGGAGTTTACTTAACAAATTCATTGTTATCAGTAGTATTTATTTGACACTTTCTCCTTTAAAATGCCATGTAACTTCAGAATGTAAGTAATAAAGTATGTCTTTTATCTTTACATATTACATAATATGCCTTACACATATTTTAAATGTTGCAGTGAATAGCATAGCTAATTTTAAACAATTTTTTAGCACTGAATTCTAATATTATAGTCATCATCTCCTTTTAGCTCTAGTTCTCGTTCTTCAAATGACGGCCCAAATCAGCGAAATTGCATATTTTAAGCAATTTGTCTGAAAAGCGAAAAGGAACAGCTACGGAACTCAAATCAAATATAGTTTCAACTATAAAGGGAAAAGAAAAGTATATCAAAACACAAATACAATTAGATTTAAAATGAAATGGAGCTTTTTGCGAAAGATCCACAATGTTACCTCTCCTTAGGCTCCAACGATAGTCTGTCATCATGATTTTATTTCACGAAGAAAACCTTCTTCTTCTCCATCCACAATAGCCACAATTTTCTGAAAACTTTAGTTTGATAATCATGTTATCAACAATTTGGTTTCCATTAATATCTGGTAGATATATATCAGATCGTCCAAAAAGTGTTTTCTTTAGTACGATGCCAAATGTTAGGTTGTCAAGCACACATCATACCAACTGTTCCATTGGGCCTCGTTGACGGAGAGATTGCAAAAGCAATTGGAGAAGTTGGTATGATATTTGCTTGACAACTTAACTATCAGGGTTTCAATTCTCGGTAGTGGATGCTCACGGCTGATGAGTCCCAAATATAGGACGAAACGGCCGTACAGTGCATTCTGTTGAGGTTTCTTTCGGACTCGATGAATTAAATATAATTATCAAATGCTCCTAATAATTACTATATATATATATATAAATAAAGGGTGATCTAATTTTTTATATTTATAAGCTCCACGTTTATTGATTTATAGGTGTATTGAGCACTTTTTAATACTACAGTTTCCTGTCTAATTCAGCTCTGGCGATTAAATTTTTAATTACTATTATATATATATATATATATAAGAAATCGGATATTTTAGAAAGCCATGGTAATATTTTAGATATCGCGAGACCGATAAAATTCGCTTTCGTTTCGTCATACCAAGCGGTTTCAAAACAATATGTGGATGCAAGAATTCTTCCAATAATCAACCGAAAAAGCGAAATGAAAACCATGATTAGAGGAAGTTGTATTTTAAGGTAGTTACATAGAGTAGGAAGTGGATGAGGGAGGTATATGTCTCTAGGAGATACGATGGCTGTGGCGTTGACCTCTCATTCAACGGCCAAGAGAAAGGAATAAAGAAATAGGGAGAGGCTGGGAACAGAAGAGTTGTAAGGAGAAAACGCAGATCTTACACAAATCCCCATACCTACATATATAATTACACTTGCGCATATATGCCTATATCCATACACACTTTTGCATCCATCTACACATATATATATATGTTTTCACGAAAATGTGTCCACCCATACGTATGTATAAATTATTCAACATTTGGATATATTTTATTAATTTGGTCGTAAGCTTTCGGCTCACATCAGCCATCCTCAGAATGTTTATATAGACATGAAACTATGATATCCACCGTCGAAGATGATATTTTGTTATTTTGACATAGAAGATTACTATGCGCCGATAACGGTCGCGAAATAGCATAGCATGCGGAATACGTGTCGGTTTTTTTGTTTTTTTGGTAAGTAATTATATTTTTCGCCACATTTTCCGTCGTAAGATACATTCGACGCGCTCGTAGGTTCACAGGGTAAGTCGCCATTTTCTTCACTATAAAGGCAAAAATGGGACAAATAGTCTGACACCATTCCTAAGTTGACTGGAAGAGAATTCACAGTGAACTCGTCACTGAAATCCAATCGCGACAAATGAAAGGAGACGGTCAGGTGCTCATCTGCCTATCGACCCTATTATGCTTATGATATTAATAATGGTTAATTCTGGTTATGATATTAATAATGGTTAACCAATTATGGTTATGGTATTAATAATGATGATGATTTGGTGAATATTTTTCAGACCATATTCACATTACCTGTCACCATTGTAAATTAGTGAAATATTTTTGCTGGACCTACTGTCTGCGGAAACATAACCTTCAGAATTTGGCTCAGCATTGTCATCTATTTTCTGTAAATCATGGTGATATGCTAGCGACGAGGTAAATGAAATATAACAGACAATGAATGTCTATTAGGTCTAATTATGAGCCGTTTGAATGTTTGCTTTAATTTCTGGTGAAAATAAAGACAAAAATTACCAAACATTTGGATATATTTTATTAATTTGGTCGTAAGCTTTGGGCTCACATCAGGCATCCTCAGATTGGTTATACAGACATGAAACAAAGATATTGAACGTCCATGATGATATTTTGTTCTTTTGACATACAAGATTGCTAGACTACGTTAACGACAGCGGGACAACAGAAGCAGATCGTAATTTCAATTTTTGTTTTTATTTTCACCAGAAATTAAATCAGACATTCGATCATTAGAACGGCTCATGATCAGACCTAATAGACATTCAATGTCTATTATATTTAATAAATTTATATTTATATATATATATATATATATATATATATATATATATATATATATATATATATATATATATATATATATATATATATATATATATATTTAAACATATCATATATTTTTTAAATAATATTTAAATATAAAAAAAAAAAATTTAAATTTGTAACCTAATAATTTACATACTTATACTTGATGTGGAAATAATTCTACATACTGTAAAGGATTCTAATTACATTTAATTGTTCTTAAAAGAAATATAATATATTAAAAATTAAAAGTGAAAATATTTCAAATCGTAATTAAATAAAACGTATTCTAACCTAAACACCCCCCAAATCTTTAAATATACAAATAGAAAAAAATGCCGTAAGAATTTTTGCCGTTAACAATAAAATTAAAAAAATATCCAGACGACACGCTTTTAACGGATGTTAGATTTCATTGAAAAATACATCCCTACCCGCTACCAAAACGTAACTAATAACTGATACATCAAAATACAGAGATAATGAACACGCAAACACCCCTTGTCTGGTTGAATTGGATTTCTCTGTATCCTTGGAAACGTGAATTATGATTTTAGCTGTGTCTTTAAAACCCAGAAATTTTAAATGTTACTCGAAAATTCGCTTGAGGATGAAATGGAACTAATGTCTTTAATTTAATTACAAAATTAAATTCAGGGCTTTTAGCTTCCATTTTTGAAGCATGGTTAGAACTGTGTAGCGACAAAACATATTTTAAATCAATTAATATATATATATATATATATATATATATATATGATAACATAAAAGAACAAATAGGAAACGTATGTCAATCTAACATGTTTCATTTTTATTAACGTTTCGTCAAAAATTGAGAAAAAGACAGATGCTACACTTTGATCCCAGTTTCAATGGAAGATTCTTTTGATTATGTTTAACCATGCGCTCTCTCATGTTGATGAGACATTTATCGGAGATAATATTGATTTCCCAAAATATTACAAATGTCTCTGATTTGTTTACACTCATTTGTTTATCTCTTTCTTACTTTTCCTGGAAGTTTCCATTTGTTTCTAAATCAGACGATTTACAAGATTCAACAAATTGCCTTTTGAGTGCAGTTCGCCGATCTTTCACTGTGCTCCGTGTTCCAAATGGCATTTCATTTGCTTCTATCGAATTAGAAAACAATTTACTGCCACCGCTTTTTTTTTTTACCTTTTCAAGGTTCCATGTTCTCAGTGTAACTTGAGTGTCGCATATGGAGCGATTTAATATCATTTACACTTTTAGCTTGTATTCTTTCTGCATTTACTATTTATTATTACGTTTTCTGTTTTCCTGATGTGTTTCTTGATACAATCATTTATCACGTCTTTCAATTTAGACATAAGTCCAACGTAGGTCATTCTTAGGGAGTTATTGCACATATTACATCAAGAGATGTATTATTATTATTATTATTATTATTATTATTATTATTATTTTCTTTGATATCTGGCGTTTACATGTTTCTTTCCGGGTCGTGCCCAGCGACCTAAGGTTAGAAATGGCATGATGACACTTTACACTGAAAAAAAAAAAAAAAAAAAAATTACATAGATAAAGCCCTTCGTAAAGTGTGGGCTGTACTTATCAGAACAATTTTTTGTATCTCTTTGAGGCATGGACTTCCAGGAATCCCTTCAATTTGTTTGCTGGAATCTTTTCCTAGGGCTCCAACTACAACAGTGATTGTTGATGTTCCCATGTGCCACATTTTCGTGATTTCTATTTCAAGGTCATTGTATTTTGAGAGCTTCCTGAATATCTTCAAAGATACATTGCAGTCTGCAGGGACTGCCATATCAATAAGGAGGCACTTTTTGTGGTTTTCAACAACAATATCTGGGCGGTTGGTTTTGATTATTATTATTATTATTATTATTATTAGTAGTAGTAGTAGTAGTAGTAGTAGTATTTCCTTTGAATTCCGTTGTGTACTCATTTCTTTCCGCTTCCCGTCCACAGACCTGAGGTCGGAAATTTCCTCATGATATTTCCATTGAGCAATAAAAAATATATATATATATATATATTTTACATAGATAAAGCCGTGTGTAAGATGTGGGCCGTACTCGTGAGAAGATTTTTAAGGCATGGGCTGCCAGGGATTCCTTCAATGAGTATATTGGAATATTTTCCAATCAATCCGAGGGCTCATTTTTGAGATTTCGATTTCAAGGTCCTTGTAATTTGATACCTTTTTTTTAAGATCTTCAAAGATACATTGCAGTCTGCACGGACTACCATATCAATTAGCAGGCAATTTTTTGGTGGCGGTCTCTAATAACAATGTCTGAGAGATTAGCTTCGATTGTACTGTCTAAGTGTATTGTGTAGTCCCATAAAATTGTTACAAGACCTATCTCAGTATTATTACCACAGTTAAGAGAAAAGCGCAACTTAAGAAAATGAAAAGAAAAGAAAACACGGGCATTGACAAAGTTACACAAATTTCAACATAATGTTTGTCTTTTTCAACTTATATATTGAAAAAAATATTTTTTTTTAAGTATATAAATCTACAAAAATGTCTTTTTCTACAGATTTATATATATCATTTTTCTACCGTTTTGTTTCCGTGTTAACCGCATCTGCTGATAAATTTGTGTCTACTTCAACAAATCGGCAAATCATAATTGGATACACCAAGAATACATTTGCCGCTGAAAGTATCTTTGAATGACATGTAAATTATTTTGAACTTTTTAACCTGAGCCCAAAAAGAAGACGCAAAAGGGTGACTACCTGAAGGTTAGCATCAGTCATCCATATATATATATATATATATATATATATATATATATATATATATTTATATATATTTATGATATATGATATAATATAATATAAAAGGCTCAAACAATAATATTCCATGGTTATATTTTATTACATTGGAATCGTAATCACGATCCAAATCATCACACCTACAAATTCAAAAAGAAATCGGAAAATATAACTCTGGGTATATAAAAAACAAAATTTTAATGAGAGTGTATGTGTGAGAGTAGGAACCAAATCTGAGAGGGTAATGTATGAAAGCTCTACAGAGGGGTAACAGAAGAAAGAAGAACATTGAATTCTACATGGATTCTATCTTCTTCGGAATCTATGTGTATATATATATATATATATATATATATAGAGAGAGAGAGAGAGAGAGAGATTTTTGACTAGGGAAAGGTATGAATCTTCTTCCTCTCCCTCCAGTTATGTGTAAAATAGCAGGACAGAGTGGGTTCTATAGCCTTGGATCGCAACTGGTCTAGGAGAAGGACAGCTCTGAATTCAAAACCTGCGGAGGGTCGTTTGTGAACCTTGTGGCATTCGGTGCACCAGGTCTCTGTATTCGGCCCTTCAAAAAGTGTGGATGGTCCGGCACGAAACCTTCACCACTATAATCAAATCTCATGTGCTGTTTTCGGGCTGTCGGTTTCCCTGGAAACTGATCTGTTTGACCCTCATACGTCGAATTTCGACGGGAGAGTCGACTATATATATATATATATATATATATATATATATATATATATATATATATATATATATATATATATATTACAAACAGTTAATAATACCTTGAATTAGCAATATTAATGCAATTATTGGTGAAATCCCTTCGCTAGTAGACATAATTATAAGCATTATACTACTAATAATCCACTGAATGATGAGATCCTGATGTATAAAATGGATATGGTGTATTTTTTTATTCAGCTAGTACTTTCTAAGACCTCTGTCTCCATCATCAGGCTGTATTTTTTTCCTTTAGAATCAAAACTGGAAGACAAAATAAATGTGTTGCAGACCGAAAGATGTTTTTTAAGAATGAGCTATTTATTAACGATTGCGTAATGTTGGAGCGTGCAAGTCGCAACGCTAAAGTTCAAATATTTCAAGTGAGAATTTTTATATGGATTTTGTAATTTGTTAAATCCACGAATTTTTTATTATAAGTGTTTTTCAGTTAATATGACATGAACTAAACAGATAGTTCAATTAACAGAGCGATATGTCTTAGTAGTTTTTTTTTTCTCAGGAATTCTTTACTGCAGATCAATTGTTTTTCATGAACATAATAAAATAGGCAGTATATATTTTATATTACAAAGAGTTAATCATAGCTTGAATTAATTAGCAATATTAATGCATTTATTGGCGAAATCCCTCCGCTAGTAGACATAATTATATATATATATATATATATATATATATATGTTGACCACTAATATTATCAATTTCTCTCTCTCTCTCTCTCTCTCTCTCTATATATATATATATATATATATATATATATATATATATATATAAAGGTGACTTTAATGTAAATAAGACTAATATTAACTGCGATGTTATCTTCATATACTAATAAGTATTATATGAAGAAATCATCGCAATTAATATTAGGCTGTTCGGTCAATGAAAAGCGAACGTTTCCACATAAGGTAAATACATATTACAATGAGCAATACACAGCAGAAGAACACATACTACACTTTGATCCCAGTCCAGTAGTCTGGGAGTGAATAAAAGCCTAACTCGAGTGGCACTGGCTGTTCGGTCAATAAATGCCTAATTTTTTTCTTAATAGGGAAATGGCTAATATTACCACTGGAATAAATATATTCCTTTACTTTTTACTCTCAGCACTATTCGCTTTCATCTTTTCTTTGTCGTCTTTCACTCTCTCCTTTTTATACACTTTGTTGTTTCATCGTTTATATTTCTGATGTCAATTTAAAAATCTCATGTGACATAATGTAAGATATAACTGATATTTCAGACTAGCAGCATGACCCGGCTTTACCCGTGCTTGATTCAAAAATCGTACGACTCTTACAGCAATCGCTATCACTTGACTTAAAGTATTTTTGCCCTTTCTTGCCTTTAAAGGAGTGCACTTTGCCGTGCTTATATTGCTACATGCCTTACTTCTTGCCTATCTCACACTGCGAATTTTTTCTAAGTTCTATACTAAACATTAAATCTGTTACGAAAAAGAACTAAACAAAATGAACACAAAACGATCAGCTTTAAAAAGGACTCGTAACTGGAAAACCGAATGAAAAAAAGAATGTTAACAACAAATACTTTTCACACCCAACCCAGTTCTGCAGAATCAGAATCAACGTTGAGTTTAAGCTAGCGAATCAGCCAATTGGAGTAAAATGCTATTCATATTTAATTTTTTCCCGCTGTTCTCGAATGCAGCTATCGTTTTTCTTTTGCATGCTAGCATGCTAGTTAATATTCATGTCAGTCAGCTGTTGACTCTCACGCTGGCCAATAAAATCTTCTTGCCTATTCGTGGCAGCCAGCTATAGGCTTTCACTCTGGGCAGTAGAAAATGGCCTCAAACTACATGAAAACTGCCGTAGGAGGATGAAAAAATTGATTATTTCCACTATCGATGGGAGCTGGGAAATACCAAGTCGGTCTTGGCCTTTCCACTAACTTGGAGCATGTGCATGTAGATTTTGGTGCAAATCCGTCGAAAATTACGGCCGTGCATTCGTTACACACACACACACACATCCTACCTTTTATAGATAGAGATATCAATTTAAAGATCTGATGTGACATAATGTAAGATATAACTTATATTTCTGATATCAATTTCCCAACACCGCCACCACTCGTCACAACAACGCTCATGTGACCTGCCGTACAATCCGACTAAAAGTGCCAAATTGCATTTTAAGAAAAGGATGTGTCATTTGGTGTGTCTTGGCGGGCCTTTCAATAAAACTTCCGATTCTGGTGCGTTCAACACCTAAATGATATATTTTCTTCTTTTAATGACAAGTCGAATCCATATCTAACGAGGTTTTCTTCTCGACAATCAATTAACGATTAAATATTTTAAAAATTGCCAATGGAAATGAGTAAGGAGAGAGACAGAGATGGAAAATTGTGCGCGTGATTTGAAACTCCAGGGTCAAATTGATTGTTAGAATCGGGCTTCAATTCTAAAATCTTCAGTAACTGAATGACAACCACACTGAAAATCAAAGAAAGGAATTTGACCCACACCGCAACCTTCGATCTCTTCTGTCAAATGCGATGACAGTGGGTTGGATAGATGTGAGTTTTATATATATATATATATATATATATATATATATATATATATATATATATATATATGTCCATCGATATTACATTGAAATAATTTGATTTCGATCAATCTCATTTATTTCCTTTCGACATTACTTTCTTTCTTACGCATGCATTTCATTGCTGCAAACATTTGCTGTATACCTACATCATTCTTATCAGAATTAAATCTATCTATCTATCTATCTATCTATCTATCTATCTATCTATCTATATATATATATATATATATATATATATATATATATATATCTGTCCCTGAAAAAAATATATATCATATCTATTTAGTTAGCTTAGCTAGCCTTGCCATCTATCTATCTATCTATCTATCTATCTATCTATCTATCTATATATATATATATATATATATATATATATATATATATATATATCAGTGTTCATGTCTGCATATATATATATCAGTGTTCATTTCTGCATATATATATATATATATCAGTAATCATAGCTATCTATCTATTCATATATATATATATATATATATATATATACACAGTGATATATATTTGTATATCAGTAATCATATATATATATCTCTCTCTATATATATATATATATATCAGTAATTATATCTATCTATTTATTCATATACACACACACACACATGATTCGTATTGAGGCCT
Source organism: Acanthosepion pharaonis (assembly GCA_903632075.3). Lineage (NCBI taxonomy): Eukaryota > Metazoa > Mollusca > Cephalopoda > Sepiida > Sepiidae > Acanthosepion > Acanthosepion pharaonis. The sequence goes on from CAHIKZ030000029.1 coordinate 1,451,185, forward strand.
TGCTGCTGGATGTAGTTTATCGTTATACCGAGAACGTTCGAATATTAGTGACATGAGCTTTTATCTGTCCATTTTTAAATGCCCATACATATATATATATATATATATATATATATATATATATATATATATATATATATATATATATTTAAATGTTCTTATATATACATATATTCATATATATATGTATATATATATATATATTTATATATATTTTAAATGTTCATATATATATATATGTTCTTATATATGTATGTATATATATATATGTATTAATATATATATATATTTAAATGTTCTTATATATATATATATATTTATTTAAATGTTCTTATATATATATATATATATATATAAATGCTCTTATATATATATATTTGAATTTTCTTAGATATATATATATATATTTAAATGTTCTTTTATATATATTTTAAATGTTCTTTTGATATATATATATATATATATATATATATATAATATACACACACACACACACACACACACACACACACACACACACACACACATATATATATATATATATATATATATATATATATATATATATATAATGGACTCTCCAGTCGGTTTCGACGTATGAGGATCTGACATCTTATTTATTCAGTTATGAGAGTTTGTGCGATAATCTTAAGTGGTATTTAAGACCCGTAAGTGATTTACAAATTAAACTACATATGGAGCAAGTGTGAGGATTGTGAGATGAGATCACTGTTAGATTGGCTGACCTTTTAGATCTTGCTCTCGCTTCTTGAAGATGATTCTAACAAGCAGACTGAAATTTGCTGAATCCAGTAAAACACGTTGATCTCCATTCCACCCGCTCCAAGGCTAAGCACTCAAGGGTGTTATGTGATATATTGACTGCTGACAAGTTGCTTTTCAGCTTGTCTTTGTATCTTAGCCATGGGCGTCCTACATTCCTGTATCCCTGATCTAACTGGCTCTAGATTAGGATCTTGGGTATCCTGTCATCAGACATTCTCAAGACATGACCAGTCCACCGTAACTGAGACTATATCGATTCCTCCAATATTACACCTGTTAAACAGGTCTACGTTTAGTGTCCTATCTTGAAGCTTAACTCAGATATAGATATATATATATATATATATATATATATATATATATATATATATATATATATATATATATATATATATATATATATATATATATATATATATATATATGAACGAACATAAATGTAGCGTAAAAAATAATGAAATAAACATATGCCGTTTCATAAGGAATGAAAACAAAACATTTTTAAGAACTATAAACAAACACATTGTTTCCCTATTCATTAAATAATGAAATATATGAAACGTCTTAATTTTTTCCTTCTTATTCCCTCTATAATCAACAGGATCTAATCCATATTTTCATCTCCTACCGTGTGCGATAGATCGATTGTTGTCTAACTTACGCAAGTATGAAAATAACAGACATATTTAGGCTGAATAGGCTTTGAGCCACGTAACAAAACTCATCTTGTGCATTCTGATGAATAGAGAGCACAGCAGAATCAGGCCAGAGAGAGGACAAGAACAGTGTGTGTTTGTTAAAGGCACCGGAACAAGGAACGCGATATGCATTGTCAGAATGTTATCAGAAAGAGCTATACAAATACAGAAGTACGTGTACCTATGTTTTATAGACTGCACTCGACAAATACGCCACAAAAATCTATTGGAATTCCTCAATGACCTCGATATATTTGAGAAAGATATTAGAATCATGAAGAAACTATACTGGCAGCAAACGGCATGCATGCGCATAGAGAATGCGTTTAGCGGCTATCCAAAATTAGAAAGAGGCCTAAGGCAATGTTGTATCATCTCACCGGATTTATTCAACCTATACAGCGTGGCAATTCTGAGAGAGTTGGAAGTTCAACCGGGATTCGTCACTGGCGGCCACAATCTTAACAACATAAGATAAGCAGATGATACAGTTCCGATAGCAGACAATGAAAAGAAATTACAAAATTCCCTACAGAAGATAGCGGAGGAGAGCGAGAAGAAAGGACTAAGCATAAACTACAGAAAAACAGAATGCATGGCCATCAGTGAAAGGATGAGCCCGAAATGCGATTTACAGGTCGGGGGCACTAAAATGAAGCAGGGTCAGATGTTTAAATATCTGAAAAGTGTTTTGACGGAGGACGGTAAGTGCGACACCGAGATCCGAAGACGTATTGAGATGGCCAAGGACGTTTTCCAAAAGCTGTGCAGAGTATTGCGAGACAGGAGGATTTCTTTGGTAACGAAGAAAAGAGTACTTAACTGTCCTCCTTTACGGCAGCGAATATTGGGCCGTCTCCTCAAAGATGAAGAAGAGACTCGAGGCAACGGAGGTATGGTTCTACAAAAGGATGCTAAGGATATCATGGACCTAGCGTGTGAGCAACGATTAGATTTTGGTGATGATGTAAACAAGGTGAAAGCTTATACTTAACACCAGGAAGAGGCAGCTGAAATTTCAGCGACATGTAATGAGAAACGAGGGCTTGGAGAGTCTGATACTCACAGGTCGAATAGAGGGAAAGACAGATAATGGAAAGCAATGCATGACATACCTGGCCGGCTTAACTAAGTGGATGACAACATGGTCTGCAGGACGTGGCAGAGAGACAAACTTACTAAGAGCTACAAGAGATAATGGGAAGTGAAGAGCCATGATCACCTACGTCCTGTAGGGATACGGCACATAAAAATAACTGGTGCTGTGTCGTCCTGGAGTTGGGTTGTCACAGAGATGAGTTGGCCAATATTGGCGGCGTTAGAGTGGTTGTGATGAGTTGTGCTTCACCCATGTAGAAAAGATAACGTTAGACCTGAAGTGGTTATGTTTGTCGTGATCGGGGATCAACAGAGCCAGGTGATCTGTCCAAAAAGAAGTTGGAATACAGTTTTCGAAAGGGATTTCTTTCTTACTAATGGTATACTAAGTGAATTGTGTTGATTTTTCAATACGTGATTTTAGCTCTGAAGGTGGGGAGTGGTGAAGATAATGAATAAAAATCCTTTTTTAATTTGCTGTAGAAATATCGATAAAATTTATGTCACCAAATTCTAAAAGCAACACGTTAGTCCAATAGGCTATTGTTCCGTAATAACGGCAAAGACAGAGACAATAGTGTCCTTGTAAATAGCCAAAATAAAGATAATTCATCATTGCAGAAATTCAGACACAACCTATGTATTTGGAAGGAGAGGTTAGGGTAGGGTGTTATCCAAAATTCCAAATATATCCAGAAATCAAAATTATGTTATTTGAGTAATAAAAAAAAAGTTTTCTCAGAAATAAGAATGATATATCAAGATATAAAATCTGTATCAGAAATAAAAGTTATATCATACATAGACATGTCGCATCAGATCAATAAATTGATATAACAAATATACGTTATGTCATATATAAAATGTCACATCAGATCAATAAATTGATATCAGAAATAAAAGTTATATCATACATAGACATGTCACATCAGATCAATAAATTGATATAACAAATATACGTTATGTCATATATAAAATGTCACATCAGATCTATGAATTGATATCAGAAATAAAAGTTATATCATACATAGACATGTTACATCAGATCAATAAATTGATATAACAAATATACGTTATGTCATATATAAAATGTCACATCAGATCAATAAATTGATATCAGAAATAAAAGTTATATCATACATAGACATGTCACATCAGATCAATAAATTGATATAACAAATATACGTTATGTCATATATAAAAATGTCACATCAGATCTATGAATTGATATCAGAAATAAAAGTTATATCATACATAGACATGTCACATCAGATCAATAAATTGATATAACAAATATATGTTATGTCATATATAAAATGTCACATCAGATCTATAAATTGATATCAGAAATAAAAGTTATATCATACATAGACATGTCGCATCAGATCAATAAATTGATATAACAAATATATGTTATGTCGTATATAAAATGTCACATCAGATCTATAAATTGATATCAGAAATAAAAGTTATATCATATATAGACATGTCGCATCAGATCAATAAATTGATATAACAAATATATGTTATGTCATATATAAAATGTCACATCAGATCTATAAATTGATATCAGAAATAAAAGTTATATCATACATAGACATGTCACATCAGATCAATAAATTGATATAACAAATATACGTTATGTCATATATAAAAATGTCACATCAGATCAATAAATTGATATCAGAAATAAAAGTTATATCATACATAGACATGTCACATCAGATCAATAAATTGATATAACAAATATATGTTATGTCGTATATAAAAATGTCACATCAGATCAATAAATTCATATCAGAAATAAAAGTTATATCATACATAGACATGTCACATCAGATCAATAAATTGATATAACAAATATATGTTATGTCATATATAAAAATGTCACATCAGATCAATAAATTGATATCAGAAATAAAAGTTATATCATACATAGACATGTCACATCAGATCAATAAATTGATATAACAAATATATGTTATGTCGTATATAAAAATGTCACATCAGATCAATAAATTGATATCAGAAATAAAAGTTATATCATACATAGACATGTCACATCAGATCAATAAATTGATATAACAAATATATGTTATGTCATATATAAAATGTCACATCAGATCTATAAATTGATATCAGAAATAAAAGTTATATCATACATAGACATGTCGCATCAGATCAATAAATTGATATAACAAATATATGTTATGTCGTATATAAAATGTCACATCAGATCTATAAATTGATATCAGAAATAAAAGTTATATCATACATAGACATGTCGCATCAGATCAATAAATTGATATAACAAATATATGTTATGTCATATATAAAATGTCACATCAGATCTATAAATTGATATCAGAAATAAAAGTTATATCATACATAGACATGTCACATCAGATCAATAAATTGATATAACAAATATACGTTATGTCATATATAAAAATGTCACATCAGATCTATAAATTGATATCAGAAATAAAAGTTATATCATACATAGACATGTCACATCAGATCAATAAATTGATATAACAAATATATGTTAATATATAAAATGTCACATCAGATCAATAAATTGATATCAGAAATAAAAGTTATATCATACATAGACATGTCACATCAGATCAATAAATTGATATAACAAATATATGTTATGTCGTATATAAAAATGTCACATCAGATCTATAAATTGATATCAGAAATAAAAGTTATATCATACATAGACATGTCACATCAGATCAATAAATTGATATAACAAATATATGTTATGTCGTATATAAAAATGTCACATCAGATCAATAAATTGATATCAGAAATAAAAGTTATATCATACATAGACATGTCACATTAGATCAATAAATTGATATAACAAATATATGTTATGTCGTATATAAAATGTCACATCAGATCAATAAATTGATATCAGAAATAAAAGTTATATCATACATAGACATGTCACATCAGATCAATAAATTGATATAACAAATATATGTTATGTCATATATATAAATGTCACATCAGATCTATAAATTGATATCAGAAATAAAAGTTATATCATACATAGACATGTCACATCAGATCAATAAATTGATATAACAAATATATGTTATGTCGTATATAAAATGTCACATCAGATCTATAAATTGATATCAGAAATAAAAGTTATATCATACATAGACATGTCGCATCAAATCAATAAATTGATATAACAAATATATGTTATGTCATATATAAAATGTCACATCAGATCTATAAATTGATATCAGAAATAAAAAGTTATATCATACATAGACATGTCACATCAGATCAATAAATTGATATAACAAATATACGTTATGTCATATATAAAAATGTCACATCAGATCTATAAATTGATAGCAGAAATAAAAGTTATATCATACATAGACATGTCACATCAGATCAATAAATTGATATAACAAATATATGTTATGTCGTATATAAAAATGTCGCATCAGATCTATAAATTGATATCAGAAATAAAAGTTATATCATACATAGACATGTCACATGAGATCAATAAATTGATATAACAAATATATGTTATGTCGTATATAAAAATGTCACATCAGATCAATAAATTGATATCAGAAATAAAAGTTATATCATACATAGACATGTCACATCAGATCAATAAATTGATATAACAAATATATGTTATGTCATATATAAAAATGTCACATCAGATCTATAAATTGATATTAAAAATATAAGTTATATCTTATATAATAATGTCAAATCAGATCTATAAATTGATATGAGAAATATACGTTAAATCTTGCATAAAAACGTCACATCAGATTTATAAATTTATATAAGAAATATACCTTATATCATACATAAAAATGTCACATCCGATCAATAAATTGATATCAGAAATGAGTTATATCATATATAAAAATGTCACATCAGATTTATAAATTGATATCAGAAATATAAGTATTTTTAGTTATATGAGAATTAAAATCTATGAGACATAACATCCTTTATCAAAGGTAGAATATCAAAATTAAAAAAGGTTTTATCAAACATAAAATATTATAAGGGAAATAGAAGTTATCTTATATATAAAAATGTCACGTAGGAACTATATATTTATATCAGAAATAAAAGTTATTTCATAAAAAAAACTATAAGCGAAATAAAAAAAGTTATACCAGAAATAACAGAGTTATATCAGAAAGAAAAAAAATAGTAGCAAGGTACATTAAAAAAAGAAAACAAAGTTCACGTTGCTCATATTTTTTTTAAATCAAGTGGATAAAAGGAAAATAATGAATCCTTTTAAGAAAAAAAATCTCTAATGATATTTGCTAATTAATAAATGTCCAGTTCCTTCCAAACTCACAATCAATATTCTTCCTTTGTTTGGTGTGATTTGGAGATGAAGAATCGATTTCTTTTGACCAACGTTCTAATAATGGTTGCTATGGATGTTTTTGATAGAACGTTTCGATGGTCTTACCTTTACTTACCTTCATCAGGAAATCGTCCTTATTTTGGAGTGTCCACGCTAGACGTTTTATTTTACAAGCTGGCTATTATGTTATCGTTTTACTATCGTCTAGTTTTGGAGAAAGGAAAAATTAAATACCTTGAAATTTTTCGACGGCGGGAAATAAAATCCGGAGACCCATTGAAATAGCGAAAGGTGTCTTCGAAAAGCTAAGCAAAGTAAAAAGGAACAGGAAAAATTCGGTCGAAACAAAGAAAAAAGACTAATATTTTATTTAATATTTATCCGCAAATCCACATTCAGTAAACGTTGGACATTTACTTCGCAGATGAAGAAAAGATTTGAGGTATCAGAAATCTGGTTCTACAGAAGGATAGTGAGAATACCATGAACAGAATATACGAGGAATGAGCAATTTCAAATGGAAATAGAAACAAAAACGATATCTGTACTTAGAATCCGAATGATAGTTTGGATTTTTAAGACATAAAACGATGAGACACTATTTACATTATCCGGACTATTGTCCTCAACTTTGTCGCTATATTTATTACAAATGTTTCGGCCGTTGTACGCTCCGGCCTTCTTCAGGCAGTTGTAATTTCGAACTGAACCGTTTTTTTCGCTCGCTGGGGTAGACTATTCTAGTTCCATGCGCCATGTTTTAATGGATGTCAGTTATCAGCTATCTCCTGTCAATTCCCCTCTCCATGTAACTCCCTGTTTTCGTCCGTCAAGTTTTTCCAAAGTCTTCGTTAGGTATAGTAGACATGCTCCTTACAACCAACCTCAAAGAAAGAACGTTACACCTGGCTAGCCACTTATACATAAAATGAGGAGTTACTCTTCAATCTCTCTCTCTCTCTCTCTCTCTATATATATATATATATATATATATATATATATTAAAGACATGTTTATGTTTAACGTTGTTATTTATAGATACAAGTATTTAAGCAAATGCTCTGTTTATGATAAACAGTATTAAATAACATTTACCGGCCTGAATGTCCGAGAAATTTTCATAGAAAATATTCGTTCTTTGACAGGATTCAAACCTGCATCCTATACGGAACCGTCATATACGCTGACGTGCCTTAACCGTCTCGGCCACAAAGAACCTTTCGGTAGAGAAGGTCGAATTTACTGCTTATAAACTTCAATCTTCCATGAATCTCGTACATTCATAACTGCTCTGGCGTATCGAATGTAAACAAATGACGTCATATGTTAAGAAATGGACAAGGTCCGACAATTTATATATGACGTATAATTTATATATGTATATGACGGTTCCGTATAGGATGCAGGTTCGAATCCTGCCAAAGAACGAATATTTTCTATGAAAATTTCTCGGACATTCAGGCCGGTAAATGTTATTTAATACTGTTTATCATAAACAGAGCATTTGCTTAAATACTTGTATCTATAAATAACAACGTTAAACACATAAAAATGTCTTTAATAAAATAAATTGTCGGACCTTGTCCATTTCTTAATATATATATATATATATATATATATATATATATATATATATATATATATATATATATATATGAAGAAATATAGTCTTAAGATGGCTATATTTATGGGATAAAATGCTCAATATCTGAGATAGAGCGTATATATATATATATATATATATATATATATATATATATATATATATATATATATATATATATATATGAAGAAAAATATACTGAAAAAACAAACAAAAATCCTAATATGTGATTATGCTGTTTTAATGTTTAATGTCAACGTCGGACGTTTCGGTCTAATAGACCATCTTCAGGACATATTCATAAAACATAATTAACATAGACCATATTCAATTCAACATGAAAAAAAACGATGGACATAAAAGCAATACCAATCCAAACAGATAACTGAAATCTTTTATAAATCTTATATTTAAACGGAACGCTGATCTTATATTTTCTTTTGTAATGTTCATCTATAAAAAACTCTGATGTTGGGTCATGTGAACCGAAAGCTTAGATCGAGGAACAGCAGAAGAAAAAATATATCCAAATATTTTTGTCTTTATTTTCTCCCGAAACTAAAGCCACTATACGAAACTTAGAACGGCTCATGGTCAAACATAATAGGCATTCATTGTCTGATATATTTAACAATATATGGTTGAATACACACACACACACACACATACACACGCGCACACACACACACACACACACACACACACACACACATATATATATATATATATATATGTATATATATATTACAATGTATCATTCATACAAAAAGTAAATTAGTAAAGTTAATGATATAAAATGGCGAAATCCATTCGCTAACTAAATTTATTGAACTATTTAGTTCATGCCACAGTGACTGATAAACTCCTACAACAAAAAATTCTCAAATTACCATATTAGTAAAACAAACTCACTCCCTTAAATTTTCCCCAAAAATATTTCAACCTTAGCGTTGCGAATGCACGCTTCCAAAGTTTGTATCCGTTATCAATAACACATTTATAAAACAAAAACAAAAAAAACGAAAGATATTTCGATTCGCATTATATTTTTTTCGTCTCGGATGCTACCTGAATTTTACGAAAAACAAAATAATTTCCATGCCTGAAGATGACTGAATGTACAGTCGAAAGCACTTGCGTATTTAAGAAAGACCTTATACAGCTAATAATTTTAAAAATAAACAAGGATCATAACATTCATCGAGTGATTAGTAGGTTAAGGCATCTTTAAAAAAAAAAACAAAAAAAACATAGTTAGCGAAGGGGTTTCGCCATTTTATATCATTAACTTTACTAATTTACTTTTTGTATAAATGATTCATTGTAATATAAATTGAACTGCACCACATATTTAATACACGCACACACACACATACACACACACATATATATATATATGAATAAATATACTCTTAATATGTGCTATATTTATGTGATAAAGTGCCCAATATCAGAGATAAAACGCGTGTAAGTATAAAATGAACATTGAAGTCAACACTTTGCGGCAACAGGCCGTTTCATACTAGACGTGGCCTGATGATTGTGCCTAGCATGAAACAGCCTGTTGCCGCAAAGTGTTGATTGCAATGTTCACTTTTATATATATATAGGTGGCACGGTGGAACAGTGGTTAGCGGCTTGGATTAAGGAATCGCAGAGCCGAGTTCGAATTCCATTCGAATCCACTGCATTCACTTACGTGCTAATACCCTTGGGAAAGGTATGTATCCGCTTCATCTCCCTCCAGCTATGGGTAAAATAGCAGGACAGACTGGGTTCTATAGCCTTGGATGGCAACTGGTCTAGGAGAAAGACAACTCTGAATTCAAAACCTGCGGAGGGTCGTTTGGGAACCTTGTGGCATGTATTCGGTGCACCAGGTTTCTGTATTCGTCCCTCCAAAAAGTGTGACTGGTCCTGCACAAGGCCTTCACCACTATAAACAAATCTCATGTGCCGGTGTCGGGACGTCGGTTTCCTGGGGACTTATCGGCCTGACCCTCATACGTCGAACGCGACGGGAGAGTCGATTATATATATATATATATATAAGGTGTAATTCGACATCAAGAAGAATTCTCTCAGATATTTTTTTGTGAAATAATATGGACAAGTTCTGTCCATCAATTCTTTTTTATTAAATATTTCAAATTTCCGAATAAGTTGCCAAAATTCATATTAACATATTTTAGATTTACTTTTTCCGTGAACTTTCGAATCTTGCTCATCTTCGTTTTTAAGGATTGTTCTCTGTGTATTTAAGAAACTGATTTTTAATTTCCGGAATTATTACATTTCATAGAATCTATTTCAATTCTTTGATGGAACCAATTTTAACTCACTGAAGGGAACGTGGTATAAACAGTCAAACTAAAATGTGTGTGTGTTTGCTTTTATCAGTATTGTCGTTCACTAGCGTCTGTGTCAGAAACTAACTCATACATGTTATAGGTTTAGAGGTTTATGTGTATTTTAGGAGAAGGAGCGTGTTCAATATGTAAATACGAAGATAGACGCATGCAAAAACGAGAGTTCCTGCTACAGACATGCATTCCATTTATGATGACTGCGACTTTGGAATAGACAGGATCACAGAAATAATAAATGATATCTACAACATTGGTGATATACCGGAAGGCCTCAGCAGATCTATTTTCATAGCAGTGCCTAAGAAAACAGACGGAAATGAACGCAAACACCACCGACCAATAAGCCTAATGAAACACGTGACAAAACTCATCATCCGTATTCTGATGAAGAGAGCGCGCAGCAGAATTAGGCCAGAGATTGGACAAGAACAGTACGGGTTCTTCAAAGACACAGGAACAAGGAACGCGATATTCATGCTCAGAATGTTATCAGAAAGAGCGATACAAATGCAGAAACACGTGTACCTGTGTTTCATAGACTATACAAAAGCCGTCGACAAAGTACTGATTGAACTGCTCAGCAACACCGATATATTCTGGAAAGATACCGGAATAAAGAAAAATCTATACTTACAGCAAACAGCATGCATGCGCAAAGAGAACGAGCTCAGTGAATATACAAAAATAGAAAGTAGCGTAAGGCAAGGATGTGTCTTCTCACCGGACTTATTCAACCTATACAGCGAGGCAACCCTGAAAGAATTGGAAACCCTACTGGGATTTATCATTGGTGGCCACAATTTTAACAACATAAGATACGCATGTGACACAATACTGATAGCAGATACGGAAAAGAAATTACAAAATCTCCTTCAGAATGGAGCGACGGAGGGTTTGAAGAAGGGACTAAGCATAGACAGCACGAAGACAGGATGCATGGTCAGCAGTAAAAGGATGAGCCCGAGATGCGATTTGCAGGTCAGGAACACTAGACTCAAGCAGACGCGGTATCATAATTATCTGGGTACAGTTCTGACAGAGGACAGTAACTTCGACACCGAGATCCGTAGACATATTGGGATGGTCAAGGACGCATTCAAAAGCTGGGTGGAGTATTGAGACAAAAGGATTTCTTTGGTAACGAAGAAAAGAATATTGTTACTTGACATATGTCCGTCTTTACGGCAGCGGATGTTGTACAATTTTCTAAAAGATGAAGTAGAGCCTCGAGGTGACGGAGATGTGGTTTTACAGAAGTATGAGGTACGAGCGTGTGAGCAACGATGAGGTCTTAGAGAGGATGCAACAAAGAAGAGGTTTGTACATATCACGAAGAGACAGCTGAATTTCCTGGGACACATAATGAGGAAGAAGGACTTGGAGAATCTGATACTCATGGGTCGAATAGAGGGAAAGATAGAACGGGAAAACAAAGCATGACATACCTAGCGGCCTTAAGCAAGTGGATGAAAGAACGTGGGGCAGAGGGAAGGAAATTGTTGAGAGCTGCAAGAGATAGAGGGAGGTGGAGAGCCATGATTGCCTACGTCCTGAAAATCACGGCCCATAAAATGAAGTGAATGTTCTCAATGTCTGTTTGGTATGACCGTTTTCCTTTTTCACCCAGAAGAACGTTAGGATAACACTCGTTAAAACACAAGCTAGGTCAGTGGTATCAAGTTACGCAAGAATGTAGCCAGCAACATCAAGAGAGACTTAGCTACAACCATTACTCTTTAGAAGATAACACGACGCCTTTCACCTAAGATACGTCCACAGGCACACATTATCTGCAACCACTTATTTTTTCCTTATATTTTTCTATCTGTATATTAATATATATTTAAATTATACATGTTTTTTTTTGTGTTTCTCTCTCGATACAAAACCTGTCACGCTGTTCAGTTGAGCAGTCGGTTACTCATCACATTCCCTCCATAAACTTCGAGGTTTATTTCGGCGTAACATTGGATATATAATCACCACACTTAAAACAATTATTTATCATTAAATAGGGCATTTATATTTATAATGGAAAAAACACTGCAAATAATTTTGCTATAAAATGTATTGGAAATCAGAAGAAAAGCCTGCAATGTCGAACTGAAAACTTTATTTCGCTCACGGGCTTAGATTGTTCTAGTTCCACGTGCCATGTTTAATGGATGTCAGTTATCAGTTATCTCCTGTTAATCATCCTCTGAAAGTTCTCCACCGGCTTAACTGAGTATTGAACTCACACTCTTTGGGTCCTCTCACTGAATCTAACTAACGCCTTTTTTCACTGTGCCATGTTAAATATGGCATGTGGAACTAGAACAGTCTACCCCACTAGCGAAATAAAGAGTTCAGTTCGACATTCCAACCACCTGAAGAAGGCCGGAGCGTACAACGGCCGAAACGTTGTAATAAATATGGCGACAAAGATGAGGCAATAGTCCGAATAATGTAAATAATGTACATAATACCTGATCTCAGAAATATAGACAGATACAGGAGAAAAGGCGTTGGAAGTACTCGGGACTTAACGCAATAAGGGTAATTTATGTATGTAGTAAATCAGCTATTAATGATTTTATTATAAAAATACGCTGTCACTCAGGAAGCAGTGACTGTTAATAGTTTGGAATAACTAATAATATTATTTACAAATACAATATAATGCAAATAGTTTTATGGGTCAGTGAATTTGTCTCCGATATTACCAGGATTATGTCACACTTACGGATGTAACGATTGGTTCTTTTTTTTAGCCATTCAGCGTTATCGTCTTATTCTGTGTTCAATTAGCCAATGGTCTTACTACGAAAATGATTTGAAGATTAAGTAGAAAGATAGTCATATGATACAGAGAAAATAGGTTTGTTTTATGAATGAGGATTTTTAATATTATGGAATTAATCCAAGACTGATTCAGGGAATTTGTCGAATTTTTTCTATGTATAATTCACATTTGGTTTATAGTCGATCTAGAAATATTGAGATGTTGTTTATTTTCTCTATCTTTCTGTTGGTTGCAACTTTTTAATGCCAATGAAATGTTGTATGAAGACATGTCGTTATGTTGATATCTTAATCAATATCCGTAAAAAGCTTTTGAAACCTCTTTTGGCTTGATGTCTGAAAGTCAATGGAGTAACGGGATTGCACGTGAATATGTATAGAAATAGAAAAAAGGGGAGGTTGACATTGAATTCCACTATTTACAGCAAGTCGAGGATTAAGAACAACATATTTAAAATGAAAGTGTAAAGAAGGAATTAGAAGCAGAAAAGAAGCCGTGAAAGTGACAAGATATGTGCATTGTTTTGATTTTGCTATGGAGACTATAGAGTAAGAAGCGTTGAGGGCTGCCAAAAGGTGAAAAATTGAAGAAGGAGGAAGAGGGGGAAGAGGAAAAGAAGAAAAAAGAGGAGGAGAAGAACGAGACTATAGAGGTCTGACAAATGGAGAAAAATGGAAAAAGAAGAAGGAGGAGGAGGAGGAGGAAGAGGAGTAGGAAAAGGAAAAGGACGAGGGGAAGAAGAAGAAGAGAAAGAAGAAAGAGAAGGAGGAAGAAGCGTTGATGTCTGACAAAAGGTGAAAAATGCATGAAGAGGAAGAAGGAGGAGGAGGAGGACTATTAAGGGAAAGAAAAAAGAGGAGGATAAAAAGAAGGAGGGGGAGGAGGAAGTAATGGAGAAGAAGAAAATGAGGAGGAGAAGAATAAAAATAAGGAGGAGTAGTAGGAGGAGAAGATGGGGAGGAGGAGAGAAGAAGGAGGAGGAGGACTATTAAGGGGAAGAAAAAAGAGGAGGATAAAAAGAAGGAGGAAGTGGTGGAGAAGAAGAAAAATGAAGAGGAGAAGAAGAAAAATGAGGAGTAGTAGAAGGAGAAGATGGGGAGGAGGAGAGAAGAAAGAGGAGGGGGAGACTATAGAGTAAGATCTAACAAAAGTGAAAACGAAGAAGAATGAAGAGGAGCAGTAAAAGAAAAAAAAGAAGGAGGATAGGAGGAGAAGAAGGGGGAGGGTCTCACAAAAGGTGAAAAATGAAGAGGAAGAAGTAGTAGTAGTAGGAGGACAATGATTAATAGAAGATCGCAAGAAAAAGAAGAAGAAGAAGAAGAAGAAGCGGAAGAAGAAAGGAGAATTAGGAGAAGAAGAAGAAGAAGAAGAAGAAGAAGAAGAAGAAGAATATGAAGAAGAAGAAGAAGAAGAAGAAGAGTGTTCTATTTAGAATTGTCCTTTGACAGATTAGGAAAGCTTTAAATCAAAACATAGTTACTTTTCTAAATACTTCTTTGAGTATTTTCTCTTGTTAATCTGTTAATGCGGTTCTACATGATGATGAAAGAGGATTTGGAAAATTTGATGCACACAGGGCAAATTGAAGGCAAGAGTGAAATAACACATAGGCTAACTAGTGCACTAGAAGAAGAAGAAGAAAGCTGGAATAAAGAAGTGACGCAATCAAATTGATTCAATTGTTGTGTTTACTTTTTTTTACGGTTTTCCAACCCTTTGTCTGTTATTTAAAGGCGAAACATTTGTATAAGGAAGACAGAAAAATTGAATGCTAAAGAAAAGAAGATTAAATCGCACGATTTTCAAAAGTGAAATTTATACCATATCTCATACCTCACCTTTTCTCTTATATTTTATACGTGCCATTTTGAACCGCCTACTTTCATTCCATATTGTCTTACCTATGGTATTGTAAGAATTAATTTTTAAAAAATAAGGAAAAACCTATTTTTCTAATGTTCCCTTTCTTTTAACGTGAATTAGCCCCGTCTTTCAAAAAAGAAAATAAATAAATAAATAAAAAGTGCTTACGGCCACATCACATAGGAATACGGGTTCCCGTAACATCACCGAAATAAAGCAACGTCGATCCTGGTTAGCAACTAGATGGTGACTGCTTGGGAATGTCTAGTAATATAAGATATCCGATGTGCAGGTATTGTAATGAGTAAGGGTTCGTAATTGTTAATCGGAGATCCGAGTTCCAATTCTCGATGGCTTCGTTATATTCACTTACGTGCAAATATCATTGGGAAAGGTACGAAGCTAACTCTTCTCCCCACCTATGGGTTAATTATTGTATCAGTAAGATCCTTGTAACCCAAAGAAAATGCGTAAGAAGTATCTAGATTTCGGCATTAAATAACCCATGAAAGTTGATATGTAAACAACTTATCTCATATGTCAAACTTTCTCACGTATTTTACTCTTTTCCTATTGTGCCCCGCCCACTGTGGCGCCACATTGTCTTGCTCATAAAATTGCATTGATTAATTTAAAAAATAAGGAATGAAAACCTATTTTTCTAACAAGAATTAGCCTCGTATCTCCAAACATAACTTTTTTCTTATGGCCACCTCACGTTGAAACACCGGTTACCGTATGATCAACGAAGTTAAGCAATGTCGATTCTGGTTAGCACCTAGATGGGTGACCGCTTGGGAATACCAAGTGCTGAAAGCTTGGATGTGCAGGTGGTGCAATGGATAATGCTTCAGAATTGTTAATGGGCGAGCAAGGTTCCAATTCCAGTTGGGTTCATTATAATGAATTATGACCAAATACTCTCGTGAAAGGTATTCATCTACCTTTTCTTCTTCAGCTATGGGTTAATTAGCAATACTTGAACCACTAAAAATATTATCTAAAAAAAAAATTGCGTACAAAATATTTAGATTTCAGTATTGAATAACACTTGGAGGTTGATACGGTACTAACCAAAAGCAACGTACAAACCAACTTATCTCTTACGTTAAGCTCTCTCTTATATTTTACATGTAACCTGGTCTCAGCACCACTTCAGCTCCACATGTTCTTGCCACTAATATTACTTTGATTAATTTCAAAAAATAAGAAATTTTGAAAAAGAAAGAACTAATATGAGTAACAGATGAAGATTGATACAAAGAAGAAGAAGGCTGCATTTTTTATCATGTATTTTCTTCATCGCTCAAATTCTTTTAGCGTTTCTGTTCTAGAATAGGAATAAGAATACAAGAAGAATGTACCTCCAAGAGCAGCGCAAAGGCAACTGTCATAAACTAGGAAATATCCATTAAGACAAGAACATCTGCATGGAATTAAAGATCACGCTATTGCGTGATTGTCCTTCATAATCTTTTTGTACGCCTGCAGGTCTGGAAACAAGAGAAATATAGCGAATAATCCAAACATTAGAAATCAGATGCGACACAGACCACATCAATAAAGACGCAGTGCGAGAAAAAAAAACAAAAAAAAAACTAGATATATAGCCATTGGATGAACTCCTAACCAACGTCAAGAAGAGAAACGTTATAAATAGACAACGTTTTAGTCAGGTTATAAATGCCAACCATCTGTCCACAGCGATTCTTCATGTCTCCAAATTGCGTAAAAGAAAAGGAAGCAGACGCGGGGAAAAAAAAAATCAGTAACATCGTCACTGAGATCTTTCAGTGACTCCAAAAATGGCGTCCTGAGTTTGACGATAAACAACATCGAGCAGTAAGGCCTCTGATAGAAATGTTTTGGGGAGCGTGAAAAAATAATTGATGATATTCCCAGATCGCACTGGTTCGGATCCCAGCTCTGGGCAAATAATGCATCCAACGACTCATTTAAAACACTATGAAGCTATAACAATACATTTTTTATAGTAAACATTTCCAGCAACATATTTTAATATGAACCATAAGGAACTGATATGACGTTAAACAAAGCTAACTAAACCAATCAAACATTGTCATGCAATCGAGACATAAGAAAACAGCTGGTCTGGTGAGCAGAGACTTAACGCCCACACCTGGACATCGGTCTGAGAATGATGAGCCATCAATCAGTTAATTGCCGTGCGTGATACACGCTTAGGCGATCATGTATCTTTCGATACATGGCTGAGAAGTAGGTTGTATTTTCTTTCTGCGGTAGGCCAGTTGCTATACAAGGCAAGAATCCGGTCTGTCCTGCTATTTACCCATAGCTGAGAGAGATGAAGAGGATTCATACCTTTTTCCAAGGGTACGTCAGTGTATGTAATGGATTCGACAGGAATGCGAACTCGGCTCTCCGATTCCTCAATCCGAGTCGCTATCCATTACTCCACCATACCTCCTTAATGACGATCCATACTTTCCTATAAATCTTTTGATCATGTCTCTCCCTATGGATGAAATAAAAAAAAAAAAAAAATGGAGGACAAGGCGTCGCTGAGCAAATACCAAAATACAACGAAAAAAGCAGATGTGGACCAACCTAAAACACATCAATGGCCGAGGAGCACCGGGTGAAAGCTAAGACAGAAGACCAACTCACGACTATTTTGTCAAGAATCTCGAGATGTATAGCACTATCAGCCTCCAACTTCTGTCTAACTGGCAGGAAGTTGCGAGCCTCTCGCTACTCTATAGCTACTACCATGGAAAGTGTTGGGGACGAAGTACATTCCTTGGTTCTGCGAGGTTTAATCTTCAAGGCTAGAACACGTCATGCCATTTATATTGGAGCAAACCGGGTTTGAGTTATAATCCCGAATTTTACGATACGGAATGTCGAAATCTAGAAATTTAAAATCTCGAAAATCGAAATCACGACTGTATCAAAATCACAAAATTTAAAATCCCGAAATATCAAAATCCCGAAATTTAAATTCCTGAAAAATCAGACTCCCGAAAAATAATCTTTGGGGGAAATTAAAAAAAGAAAAGAAAAAGGAAATACCTATATTTTTAATCATTTTTTTAAAAAAATACCGCTTAAATAGTGTTTATACATTTGAAATATTCAAAATTATTTCAAAAATACAGAAGGATGTGTTGTTCATGATGACGGTCGTCTTTGAGTATAGAATCCAAAGGTTAGCAGTGAATATTTCGAAGACAGTAGGGAAGCGTTGTTCAGGTTAGCAGTGGATATCCCGGTAAAGTAGCAGTAGTTCTTCCTTCTGTTCCTCTTCGCCTGACAAGCTGGTACTGGACATTCGGATAGAGTAAACAAAATGGCCGCCTTTATACACGACGAGTTGAATGTTCTACGTCTTCTGATTGGTTAACTTTTTATTGGTGGACTATAAAGTGAGTCAAGTCATTTGGACTAGCTCACTAGTTATATATATATACAAAAAACTGCAACAGGATGGTCTTCACCAATACTCACAGGTATCACTCGCTGAAATCAATTTTATCAAATGGTCCTAGAAATCGGCTGTATACAGATAACAATGTAAACATTTTCTGATGGGTTTGACGCCATTCATGACAATTGCGTGAAAGTCTCGATATGACGAGACCTGACTCGAGACGTCAAGTTAATGTTATATGCTTCTCACAATTTGCCTTGTTTGACGAAACTATCTCTAGCACAGGCTCTTCTATGTTAAATCTTCTTATCTCTTATAAATTTGTTATAACAGAGCCATTCAGAAACGTATTTAAAGTGTTTGTTACTAATTCTACATCCTGCAATATTATGATTAATTAACGACTTAGGGTGAACCTTTCCCAGATAGAAACTATGAACTTGAATTTGAATAAAAATAATGATGGCACATTGAATCTATCATAAAACTGAGAATACATAATTAATAAACTCTAAACACTTCAAATACCTCGATGTATAAATCGGTTGCAATTGGTTATATTAGCTGTAGTTCAGTCCACCACAAGAATCTGCTGAACCTAAATTCTATCAGACAATTTTTCCGTCCTCTGTTAAAACACTTCCAAGGCAGAACAATTTATCACTTGCTAGATTTTTGCATCTATAAATATATTTAATCATGTTAGCTTTATTCTTAGTTAATCAACTTAATATCATGACAAAAAAAGAAATAATTTATATTGACTTGACATTGGTAGATTTTCCAATATTTAATCGATTAGTCTATTATCTTATAGACATTGGTAATTAACTCATTTGATTATAAAAGCTGAAAAAAATCGTAATAAATAAATAAAAAGCTATTATTTTTCTCAGACTTCATAATGATTCAAAACAGACTGATTGACCATTACTCTGTTCGCAATAAAACCACAAGAAAAATATTATCGTAAAACTTAATCAATTTCAGGATCAGTGAATAGTAATATTGTCATTGAGATAATGAATAAAAGTAAATAAATAAATAAATAAATAATAATAATAATAATAATAATAATAATAATAATAATAATAATAATAATGCATGGCCAATATCCAGAAGCAAATAAACCCAATGTTGATAAAGTTAATACTCATCGATGGTTACGAGCATCTGGATTAAAGTCTGAAACTGAAGGTTTATTCTTGCAGCGCAAGACCAGAGTCTTTTCACTAGGAATTTTCAGGCAAATATCATACATAATAATGTGGATCCAAAATGCAGGTTCTGTGACAAATACCAAGAAACAATAGACCATCTAATCTCAGGATGTTCTATACTTGCCCCAAATGAATATAAAAATCGTCACGATAGAGTGGGGCAATACTTACACTGGACAATGTGCAAACACTTTGAAAAAATGTAAGCAAACACTAGTATGAACATCGGCCAGCGCCGGTTACAGAAATAGAAGATGTCACCATTCTATGGGATTATACCATCCCACAGACAGAAAAATTGAAGCAAATAGGCCGGACATTATTGTCAAAAACCAGAAAGAAAAAAACTTGCCTACTAATTGATATGGCTTTGTCCAGCGGATTGTAACATAGCAACCAAGGAATTTGAAAAAACTATCAAAATACAAAGACCTGGAAATTGAAATAGAAAAAAATGTGGAAATTGAAAACAAGAATAATACCAGTGGTAATACAAAATTTTGGAATTATAAAAAATGGAACAAAACAACACATTGAAAGAATCCCTGGAAACCCCAGCTTAAGAGACATACAGAAAACCATAACTTATTAAGTACAGCACACACACACTAAGGAGAACTTTGTCTATGTAACGCTAGCAACTTCATCGAGATAAGAGATGTTTCAGAGATAAAAAAAAAAAAAAAAAAAAAAAAAAATTAACATGAAATGTGTAATTATAATAAACACACCACGACCTGCCTTAGGTCTTTTGTTAGACTTGGTAAAGGTAGTGTGTCCATAGCAGAAATCGAATGATGATGATAATAATAATAATAATAATGACAGTCCCTGCAGAACTGCAATGTATCTTTGTAGATATTCAATAAATTATCACAATACAAGGACCTTCAAATAGAAATCTCAAAAATGTGGCATATGGGAACATCAACAATACCTGTTGTAGTTGGAGCCATTAGATTGGTTGGAAAAAGATTCCAGTAGACTAATTGAAGCGATTCCTGGAAGTCCATGCCTCACAGACATACAAAAAATTGTTCTGACAAGTACAGCCCACACTTTACGAAGGGCTTTATCTATGTAATTTTTTTTTTTTTTTTTTTTTTGTCAGTGGAAAGTGTCATGATACCATTTCTAACCTTAGGTCACTAGGCGGGCCCGGGAAAGAAATGTATAGACGCCAGAAATCAAAGGAAATAAAAATAATAATAATAATTTTAATAATAATATTAATAAAAATAATAATATTAATAATAATAATATTATTATTATTAATAATAATAATAATAATAATAATAATAATAATATTATTATTAATTGTACATTAACAGAACTTGCGGTACATTTTTCACGAACGACTGCAACTTTGAGGAGCACCATTTAGGTTCACATTCTTAAAAGAAATTCAGAATCCACTAACCTTTCAACTCTTAAAACGCATAATGATAATTACATATGCAATATTAACTCTATCCCACTACGTGGGTATTAACAAAAAGACTGGTGGGTTCTATATGATTTATACTACACTGTTTGATTGCTTTTACGAACTAAATAAGTGATGGAAATTTTTGACATGAGCAAACACCATAACAGGTTTCTCGCATTTCAAGTGCATATTCTTTCCGTTCACGCTAGCCATCTTGCATTCGTTTAGTTGCGTTGATTACCAGTCCAACCGTTTTCTCGAGATAAGAGATGTTTGTACAGAAACTTGTATTTTTTTAAAAATATTTTTACATTTGTGTGCAATTTATAAACGTAACTTAAAGAATATGCTGTTGAATTATTGTTAAACGTTGTTAAACACTGTGTCTTTCTACATTCAATAATAATAACAATAATAATAATGCACAAAATCAACTAACGAAAAGTTTAAAGATGAGCACGGCTTCCATCATGTTACTCTCATGCTGAGGCATAAATCAACGGCCTAATATCGATTATGAAGAGGAGTTAATAGATATATACATAGATATGAAGAGGTTGGCAGATAGATAGATAGATAGATAGATAGATAGATAGATAGATAGATATGAACAGGATAGATAGATAGATAGATAGATAGATAGATAGATAGATAGATATGAACAGGATAGATAGATAGATAGATAGATAGATAGATAGATAGATAGATAGATAATGAACAGGATAGATAGATAGATAGATAGATAGATAGATAGATAGATAGATAGATATGAACAGGATAGATAGATAGATAGATAGATAGATAGATAGATAGATAGATAGATAGATATGAACAGGATAGATAGATAGATAGATAGATAGATAGATAGATAGATAGATATGAACAGGATAGATAGATAGATAGATAGATAGATAGATAGATAGATTGATATGAACAGGATAGATAGATAGATAGATATAAACATGCTGAAATATAAATCAACAATGACAGGGGATAGATAGATAGATCTATACATAGATTTGAATAGATAGATAGATAGATAGATATGAACAGACTAAAATAAGTAGATAGATATGAACAGACTAGGATAGATAGATAGATAGATAGAAACATGCTGAAATATAAATCAACAAGCTAAATCAATAATGACAAGAGATAGATGAATACATAAATTTGAACAGATTCAGATAGATAGATAGATAGATAGATAGATAGATATGTAAAGACTAGGATAGATAGATAGATAGATAGATAGAAACATGCTGAAATATCAATCAACAAGCTAAATAAATGACAGGAGACAGATAGATAGATAGATAGATAGATAGATAGATAGATAGATATGTAAAGACTAGGATAGATAGAAGGATTATTAGACACGATTTTTCTAGTCAGTTTTCCTTCTCCTAGACCGGTTGCCACCAAAGCCGATAGAACCCAGTTTCTCTTGCTATTTACCGATAGATGAGATGGATTCGTAGCGTTCCCAAAGGTATTTGCGCATAACAGAATATCACAAATTCTACTAGGATTTGAACTCAGCCCTACGAAACGTCAACCCAAGCTGCTATCCATTGCTCCACAATGCTTCAAACTACTGACCTCCTCCTCCTACACTTCATGCATATACTACTACTACTAATAATAATGTATTCGTGAAATTGATGAGGATTATAAATAATAATTTTAAAACTGGTAATTCGTCTGTCACGCTATGAAGAGAAGAAATTGATTTGAACAGATGAGACGCTTGCTTTGTTTAGCATTTTTTTTTTTCATATTGTCTCTTTATATTTCTGGAGAAAAATCGCCCGGTTTTCAATTAGGGCTAAAGAATTATTAAAGTTTTTAATTAATGAGTTTTGCATTGGTTTTTCTATGGTTATAATTTTAATTAATACCTATTGTTGTATTATATATATATATATATATATATATATATATATATATATATATATATATATATATATATATATATATATACAAAGAAGCATATAAAGACGTTTTGACGACCGTGAAGGCTTCTTAAGAATAAACTGCTGAACTGGCGCTCATAATGCAAATAAAAGTGACATTATCAAGAGAGTCTGGAAAATGAATGCGAGAAGAGAATGAAATGGGAGATTGAAAGAAGGAAACAGAAAGAAAGAAAGAAAGAAAGAAAGAAAGAAAGAAAGAATGAATGAATGAATGAATGAAAAAAAGAAAGAAAGAAGTGAATAAAGAAAACAAAATAGAGGAGAGAAACGGGTGAAATAGAAAGTGATTGACCAAAGAAAAAAATAAAGAAATATAAAAGAAAGAAAGAAAGGAAGAATGAATGAATGAATGAATGAATGAATGAAAGAAGTGAATGAAGAAAACAAAATAGAGGAGAGAAACGGGTGAAATAGAAAGTGATTGAACAAAGAAAAAATAAAGAAATATGAAAGAAAGAAAGAAAGAAAGAAAGAAAGAAAGAAAGAAAGAGAGGAGTGAATGAAAAACACAAAATAGAGGCAAGAAAGAGAATGAAATAAAAGGTGATTTCACAAAGAAAGAAAGAAAGAAAGAAGAATGAATGTTACTCCTCACCTGTCAGCTCTCTTCTTCGGTCTCCCTCTCTCTTTCATTTAATTCCTTTCTTTCTCTGATTCCTTCCTTGCTTCCTTTTATTTATTACTTATTTTTACGACATCCCCCTTTTCCATCTCCTTAATCTCACCCTCTACTTTAATTCCTTTATAGCTGTTTCTTTTCTGCGTTCGACATCGGCAGGAATCGTCTTTCATTTAACAATCTGCTTTTTGTTCGGAGTTTAGCTCCTCCGAATCAAGATGCCTAACGCTTTTTAAAGTAAATTCAAAATAGGGGTTTCCTCGTCTGATCACGAAATTAGCTCATGTCCCCAACGAACAAAGGAAATTGCAAGAGTCGCTCACGATCATCAATTCGTGAATCCTGATAATTTCTTTCGAAACGTGAATTTTTTTTTTTTGTAATTTTTTTTTTTTGTTGTCAGAATTCATTTGTTTCATTTCGTTCTTTTATTTTTCCTTTCTTTTATTTCTTTAAAATATATTTCTCTCCGTCGTCTTCTTTCTCACTTCCCTACCGTAACTCGATTCATCAGATGGGCACAGACATAAGAGGAGAAATATATTTGTTGTTTGTACCAAATACTTCAATTGCCCCTCAAGTATCCATAATTCTCCCTAACGTTATTATTTAGATTAGAATAACCTCAAATAGTTGCCCGTCTGTAATGGCCTCGTGTAAAATCCCTTCGCCTACGTGATACGCGATACATGACTGACGAGGCAGATTCTTTTTCCCGTTTTTTTCTTTCTTTTGTCCTGCTATTTACCCATAGGGGGAAGAAGAAGAGGATTCATACCTTTCTCTCGGGTATTAGTCTCATGGGAATTTGGAATTCACAAGCGGTCCCCAACCCGCATGTATAGCACATGAGATTTGATTATAGTGGTGAAGGTTTCGTGCAGGACCATCCACACTTTTTGAAGGGCCGATTACAGAGACCTGGTGCACTACGTGCCACAAGGTCCCCAACCTGCATGTATAGCGCATGAGATTTGATTATAGTGGTGAAGGTTTCGTGCAGGACCATCCACACTTTTTGAAAGGCCGAATACAGAGACCTGGTGCACTACGTGCCACAAGGTCCTCAAACGACCCTCTGCAGGTTTTGAATTCAGAGTTTTCCTTCTCCTAGACAAGTTGCCATCCAAGGTTATACAACCCAGTCTGTTCTGCTATTTAACCATAGCTGGAGGGAGAAGAAGAGGATTCACACCTTTCCCAATAGTATTAGCACGTAAGTGAATGTAATGGATTCGACTGGAATTCGAACTCGAATCTCCGATTCCTCAATCCGAGCCGCTATCCATTATTCCACCATACCTCCTCTAAGCTTATTAAATAACTTCATACAATTCATGATAGAAATTGAGGTTAATTTGAGCAGCTGTCTCCAAACTTTTCAGTACGGACGTCACCTTGATTAGCGACACATTTTCACAAAAAAATTTAGACAAAAACTTATATTACTGCAACTGATTTTTATGACTTTAAGTATTATGAGTGGATGAGCATATTTGAGTAGACGTTCTATTTATTTATTTATTAATTAGTATATCTATTCATTTTATCTACCAGCATGAATATTCGAGAAATCTGAAATAAAAATTTGCACACACCGGCAGGGTTTGAACCTGTGTTTCTTACTTTGGAACTGCTTTTAAGTGTGTAGGTTATTAGTCTACTGCCCAACCCTCAATCTGGAGCATCAGATTTTGAATTCAATGTTGTCTTTCTCCTTCAGTTAGCATCCAAGGATTCGAACCTGCATACTATACGGAACCGTCATTTACGCTGACGTGCCTAACCTCGCGGCCACAAAGGATCGTTCGGTTGGCAAGGTCGAATCCTGTCAAAGGACGAATATTTTCTATGAAAATTCCTCGGACATTCAGGCCGGTAAATGTTATTTAATATTGTTTATTATAAACAGAGCATTTACTTGAATACTTGTATCTATAAAAAGAACGTTAAACATAAAAAATGTCTTTAATATATATATATATATATATATATATATATATATATATATATATATATATATATATATATATATATATGCGTAGCTGTGTGTGTATGTGTGCAATATGTACATATGTAGGTGTGTATATAGGTATATGTATGCATGTATATGTATATTTATGTATGCGTATATGGATATATGTAGATGTGTGTGTGTATGTTTTGGTATGTATCTACTCATATATATCTGCATATGGGTGTGTATATATGTATAGTTAGAAGGATAGATATAGGGATACATTGTTTATTTGTTTAGATGAGTGTATGTAATTGTATGGAGATATAAGGTTTTGTGTATATATATTTATGTGCACGTATGTGTATGTCCGTATCTATATATGTGTGTAAATGTGTATATATATGTAGGAGTGGATGTGTATGGATGTATGTGTATATGTATGTATGTGTGTGTGTATTTATGTATTATATGTATGTGTATATGGGTGTGTTTGCATGTGTATGTATATATATATGTATGTGAGAATATGTATATGTGTGTGTATATATGTATGTGTATATGTGGATATATGTGTATGTGTTAACATGGGTATATGTATGTGTGTATGTGGGTACACGCCTATATGCATGCATGTACGTGTATATGTTATTGTGGATGTGTGGATTCGCATGTGTTTTTGAACATAAAAAATATAGGTCCTTGCTAGATTGGATATTCGTTATATTTATTTTTTATATGTTTATATTTGATTTGTAACCTGTAGTCGATATTAATTTTGTCAAATTTTCTCCATTACACAGCGGTCCTTTCAGTAAATGCCCTTCAGTTTTAGTTTCCCCCGCCGCATCTCTCTCCCCCATCCCTTTTTCTTTTCTTTTCCTCTCCCTCCCTTCTTCTGATCTTTAAGATTAGATCGTCTATGGTGTGTGTATGTCACCACGAAATGTATCTTTAATGTATTAGACATCCGACAACATTCATATTTCTCTCACTTAAATCTCTTCCACTCACCTCTCTTAATCTTCTCTCTCTTAAGGTTTAATCACCCACCTTCCCTCGTCTGTTACCCCTCTCTTTAACTTACCACACTCTCATACTTACACTCTCTCTAAATTCTATTTTTATTTCCGGAGTTGTTTTTTCTGTTTTCTTTTTGAATTTGTAGGTCTGATGAATTGGATCGTATTTACGATTCCAATGGAATAAATTATGACCATGGAATATGAGTGTTTAAGCCTTTTTATTATATCCTTACTCTGTCATGGAAATTGAGTTCTACCTGGATTCTTCCTCTTGGAATTTTTATTCTAAAATATACATGTATGGTTATTTATATATTTTGCATATGTATGTATATTTACCACTAATATTATCTATCTATCTATCTATCTATCTATCTATCTATATATATATATATATATATATATATATATATATAGGAGTTGACACTGAAAAAACTTTTTGTTCCGACAAATTTTGTCTTCCGACTTTTTCAAGGCAAAAATAAAATCGAAATGTTTTTGTTGTTATAGTTACATTACAAAATCCAAATTAAATATTAAATTAATATATATATATATATATATATATATATATATATATATATATATATATATATTTACTTAGCACTAGTACCATGGAGTACTAGTGTTTAAGCATTTTTATTATATCCTTTTCTGTCATGGAAATTGAGTTCTACCTGGATTCTTCCTCTTGAATTTTTTATTCTAAAATATACATGTATGGTTATTTATATATTTTGCATATGTATGTATATTTACCACTAATATTATCTATCTATCTATCTATCTATCTATCTATCTATATATATATATATATATATATATATATATATATATATATATATAGGAGTTGACACTGGAAAAAACTTTTGTTCCGACAAATTTTGTCTTCCGACTTTTTCAAGGCAAAAATAAAATCGAAAATGTTTTTTTTGTTATAGTTACATTACAAAATCCAAATTAAATATTAAATTAATATATATATATATATATATATATATATATATATATATATATATATATATATATATTTTTTAAGCACTAGTACCATGGAGTACTAGTGTTTAAGCTTTTTTATTATATCCTTACTCTGTCATGGAAATTGAGTTCTACCTGGATTCTTCCTCTTGGAATTTTTTATTCTAAAAATATACATGTATGTGTATGCACCTATGTATATATATATTTGTATATTTTGCATATGTATGTATATATTTACCACTAATATTATCGGTTTATATACTACTCAGAAATGTCTAAAGTATCAGCTATATGTAATCTTCTTACGTCAATGATTTAAAATGGCGTCAAATAAATGATTCCTTTAGATTCCAAAGAAGGCAATATTTTGTCAGACACTATAGGTATGTGTTTGTTAACCGGTGTTACCCAGTCCTGTAACTTTCAGCAAGTGGACATTTCTGTTGCCGTAAAAAAACACTGATAAATAGATTACAAAAAACATAACAGGAATGAACTAGATGGAAACAGATACATAATTTTTCCTACAAAGTGCGTGACATTCACCATTCAAAACAATCTCTCCGATGTGAACAACATGAAAATAATTACAAGCGCATTCAAAACTATTATGAATATGATCAGAATCCAAAATACATGCAACAATAATAATTCTGAAGCAGGTATACACAATATATTAACAGAACTGTTTCTCGAAATACATTGGAAAAACTTGTATATATATATATATATATATATATGATATTTATTTAAAAATTATAACATAAGTATGTTATAACATCACTACAAAAATAACCATTTTTTCAAAACATCTGGTGTCTTGTATATATATATATATATATATATATATATATATATATATATATATATATATATATACCGAGTGAGCCAGACAACGTACCTAGGTTTCATTTAAACAGATCGTCAGGGAAATTAAGGCTTACTTTCCTGACGATCCGTTTAGGTGAAACCTAGGTACGTTTGTCTGGCTCACAGGGTGTATCTAGGTCTGCTCTACGGTTGTATTGAGCGCTTTTGTTAGTTAGTTGTTTACTCATATCGGTTTTTTTTCTTTGGGCTTCAGACCTGCATCTATGAGATTTTTTTGTCGAAGTTCATGTTTGTAGCACTTTCTTTTTTTTTAAAACCTTTTTTACCCTCGAGATTGATTTGATTATTAGCAAATCAAAAAATTCGACGGTTTTTGAAACGAGTCTAGTTATATATATATATATATATATATATATATATATAGAGTCTAGTTATATATATATATATATATATATATATATATATATATGTAAACCCTCTACTCCGATAACCTACGCGGATCGTCAGGGTAAACCAGTTTACCCTAATGATCCAGGTAGATGAAACCTAGGTAGGTTTGACTGGCTCTTTAGGTTTACTTATTTTGCTCTACTTAGCATATTGAGCACTTTGTTTAGTTATTTTACTTTACTCGTGTCGGAGGTTTTTTTCTTTGGACTCTGAACTTGGATTCTAGACGATTATTTCCGCCGGAAGTACATGTTCTTAGTTCTTTCTTTTTTTTCTACCCTTTTTCCCCCTTGATATTAGTTTGTTCATTTACGAGCTAAAACACTTAAGGTTTTGCCGGACGAGTATAGCTGCTTATATTTATAAGATTATTAGTATTATATACATATATATATACATATATATATATATATATATATATATATATATATATATATATATATATATATTCAAGAATTTCACTCCAAGCAAGGAGGCAGTGTTACTGTCACGCAAGAGTTTACAGAGTGTGGGAGTAAAAGTAAATAGGGATCTTTAAGGAAATGATATAGAGATGGACGGGTATCAGGATCAAGCATCAGAAGATGTCGATAGACATTACATTTGAATATTGGAAGATTATAACAATCTGAAAAGCAAGTAGATTGAAGGGATTTCTACTGGCGGGAAAGGCGAGAGAAGAAGCTTGTAGTAGAAGAGATGTTTATAGTTAACTGTTTGGACAGTGAGACTGAGTTGCTAACCTAGTAGCACGCTTAAATTTATGCAGTTGGGGTACTGGTGCCAATTGCTCGTCAGAGCAGTTGCCATGGAAATATTTTTAGAAAAGACAGAGGGACGCCACAACACGTCTCTGAGAAAGTAACTGTAGTCGAGATGACCTAGCACATTGCATTCCCATCCCTTGATTTTGTCGGGAACATTTAGATGACACCAGCGAGGGCACCAGCCCTTATATGGCAACAATATTCAATGCATGGACGAATGGTTGATTTGTGGATTTGAAGGATGAACGCAGGCGAGAAAAACATTCTGGTACGACACAGAGATCTAACTTTCCTTCTGGTAGATGAAGCTATTGACTCAATGTAGCTGTTCCACCACAGCTCAGTGGAGAACGCTCTCGTGGAGTTGATCAAAAGCCATGTTGATAGGAGGCACGTAATGTTCTCTATAGTGGTTATATATGATGTCGGTTATTGCTCTAGGCCAAAATTGAGATTTTACGGTACTGTGCTGGATTCTGTTATACACAACTTCGTTTTCTTTCATATCCCGGTTCACCAAATGATTAATCTATTGGTTATCCCAATTAGAATAAAGATTTAAAAAAAAAAATTGTAATTTAAAAATAAAACACGTTTCAAATTGCATTGAGAAAAAGCAGCAGTAGCCAATGCATTAAAATCTTTAACGAATAATAACTTGATATGGACATTTAATATTGACGTCTCATAAATTTTAAAGCATCGTATTTAGATTTTTTAATATTAAATTGGCCAATTTTGATTTTAAAAAAATAACTAAACATTATTTTTTAGTGTGGATATCAAGAAATTCGAAAAAGAATTCGCAAACAGAAACGGGTGTGAATCCTGAAAGAACAGCTTCAGTAGAGTATTGGACAGGTAAATATGAATTGGTAGGTTTTGCTGCGTAAAAAATGATTTTACAGTATACATATATCTTCATCTGATTCAGAGCCAAAAGCAAAATGTCAAATAAAAAAAATACTATAGTATACTACTTGTTATCCTATACGCTAGTTATCTTTCGTTCTAAAATTAATGCTACATGATCTCCCGCCCCAATATTTGCTAAATTTGCGATCAGTTGCATATGTTACGTAAATTCTGTAACTAAAGCAGCGTGCAGATTAACCACAACTAGACTGCCAAAAAGCCCGAAAGATGGCTGAAGTTTTTTTAATATAAAAGGAAAGACATAATCTCCCACTTCCTCTCTCTGCTCTGGAAAACAGTAGGTAGTATACTTGCTCCGTATTCCTTCATGATACCTAGACATGTAAATAAACACAGACGCACATTTCAAAACTGCGAATATAAATAATTATGTAATATAATTCTAATAAAAATGTTGAAATGGATTCCATTTTATATTTTTGAATTCATTTCCTTCAAAAGTTCTCAAACTCAGCCTCATATATTACAACCTCTTGTCTGGAGACGCCAACACAGTCTACCTGCCTGGAAAAACCAGCATTTGAATTACTTTTATATATTCTCAAAAGCCGACCTTGGGCACTCTTCTAGTCACGTGTTATATACCAAGCAGTTAATCTAGCAAAAAGAAAACTTAAAAAAGAATGCATTAGAGTACATTTCCCACGGATTGATTGAATGGTTTGTTTTCGTAAGACTCATCAACACATTTCAGGTTATTTAAAGCCAGAAAATACTTTTAGATTGTAAGAAATTTTGGAGATAATAAAGATTTCATTATTCAAGTCTTATTTATTATTCCCATTGCTGGGAGGAGAATAACTGGATTCACACCTTTTCCAAGAATATTTGCACGTAAGTGTATATAAGGAATCTCCCAGCAATTGGAAATCAGTCCTCCGATTACCAATTCCAATCCGTTATCCATTACACCAGCCGCACATCCAAGCTTATATCAACTGGTATTCCGAAACGGTCACTCATTTAGATACTGACCAAGCTAGGTGTTTCAAACTGAAAAGTCTGTAAGATTTTTTTTTATCAAGGAGTCATGCCATTGAGCAAATGATGAAGAAAGTGTAAAACTTCTAAACTAAAAATCCGTTCTATTTCTGACTATTTAACTTTAAATGTGTGCACATTTTATACTTGATATTAAGAATACCTTGGAATTATATGAGGAGCTGTTTTGAGGTGTCGACTGATGTTCTAGGCTGGGTGCAATTGTGCCTCATTGGGGGTTTATTAAACATAGATTTGTAGAGCACAAAGTTGCGTTCTGATGCACATAATAGATTTCTCCTGTCATATGATGTTACCTCTATCTATAAAAGGCAGGATGTGTGTGTGTGTGTGTGTGTGTGTGTGTGTGTGTGTGTGTGTGTGTGTGTGTGTGTGTGTGTGTGTGTGTGCGTAACGAATTCACGGCCGCAGTTTTCGACGGATTTGCACCAACATTTACATGCACATGCTCCAAGTTAGCGGGAAGGCCAACTCCCATCGATAGTGGAAATAATCGATTTTCTCATGCTTCTACGGCAGTTTTCATGCAGTTTGCGGCTATTTTCTACTGGCCAGAGTGAGAGCCTATAGCTGGCTGCCACGAATAGGCAGGAAGATTCTATTGGCCAGCGTGAGAGCCAACAGCTGACTGACACGCATGTTAACTAGCATGCTAGCATGCACAAATATCGATAGCTGCGTTCGTCACAAGTGGAAAAATTTAAATCTGCATGGCACTAATACACCAATTGGCTCATTGGCTTGCTTAAACTCAACGTTGATTCTGATTCCGCAGACCTGGGTTGGGTGTGAAAAAGTATTTGTTGTTAACATTCTTTTTTCATTCGGTTTTTCCAGTTACGAGTCCTTTTTTAAAGCTGATCGTTTTGTGTTCATTTTGTTTAGTTCTTTTTTCGTAACAGATTTAATGTTTAGTATAGAGCTTAGAAAAAATTCGCAGTGTGAGATAGGCAAGAAGTAAGGCATGTAGCAACACCAGCACGGCAAAGGACATTCCTTTAAAGGCAAGGAAGGGCAACAATATTTTAAGTCAAGTGATAGCGATTTCTGTATGAGTCGTACGATTTTTGAATCAAGCACGAGCTACGCCGGGCCATGCTACTAGGGTAATATAAATCCTCGTACATTATTTACATTGTTATCGTCATTTTCATTGGCATATTCACTACGTTCCGGCCTTCTTCAGGTGATTGAAATTTTGTCCACTCGGTTAGACTGTTCTAGTTTCCCGTGGCATCCTCTTTTGATTGTCTCAGTTATGGCCCTTTAACTCAACTCTCCAACTCTTTGGTATTGAACTCACAAGTCTTTGTGTCTAGTCATTGTGCCTAGTCCTTGGATCTAACCAACGTCTTTATCCACTGGACCATGTGTCCTTGACGATATCTGTGTATGTACTTTTCGGACTTAAAAACCTAATGTCTCAGCAACCATTTTAACCTGTGGTCATTTTTCAATTTTTTCTGCTATTATTATTGCTGATCTTATATTTCGATTTTTGTTGTTCATTGTTTTTCTCTAGCACTCCTTATTACTGTTTCCTATACGGTATTCATTTCTATGCTTGATCGGCTCAGGAGATCTTTGTGGACGAAATTCCAATCAGCTGAAGAAGGCCGAAGCATAGAATGGCCGGAACGTTGTGAATATGTAAAAGAAGATGAGGATAACAGTCGGAATAATGTAAGTCATCATAATACCTCACCTCAGATATAAATCCTCGTGTAAGGTTAGTGAATGCTGGACAATCTCCTCACAGATGAAGAGAAAATTTGAGGCAATAGACGTACCTTTCTACTGAAGGATACTAAGAATTTCATGAATGGAGCGCGCTTAATCAAGAAGTTTTAAGAAAAATGGAAACAAAAATCAGACGTTGATATTTCTGGGAATCGTCATGAGGAAGGAGAGCTTGACGAATTTGGCAAATACAGGGAATTTTGGGTGAAAAATGGACAGAGGAAGACAGCCGGCATACTACCTGGTGGGAATGTATAGCGGAAAATGTGCTGGAAGTTTTTTCGCAAATGAAAAAAAATGTTGGTAAGTGCTACAAACGATAGGAGGCTAGGGAGAGCCATGATCGTCCACTTACTGGTGGAGCACAATAGATCCTGAATTATCAAATGATTCTTCTATAGTGTCCGAAATTAGAATTAAAAAAAAATTATTGGGAACTTAAAACGCATTTCGATTTTAATTGGAGAAATCAGGTATTGCATTAAAATATTTTATGACTAATATTTTAATATGGACGTTTAATTTTGGCGTCTCATAAATTTTAAATTGATGTCATTTAGACATTTTAAAAATTAATTAGAAATTATCCTTTTCTAGCCTGAATGTCAAGGTGAGGAACAAGAGGTTCGATTGTGAATTTGCAATCAGAAAGGGTGCTGTGGCCGTAAGCCATATCACGTTCAAAACATCGGCTCTCAGCGATGTGTCGTACAAAACAATGTTTCCTAAAAGCAAAAAGCCTAGAGCATCAGTCAACAAATTAAACTCAAAAACTTCACACTAGTACTAAGTATAATAAAATAATGTGCACCCCATTGAAGATGTATACATTTAAACTAAGATAAGTAGTCTTAGAACTGGGATTTAGTTATATAATTTGAAATTTGTCTTCATCATCAGCTAATTGACATTAATTCTTGGGAAAGAGGCTTACCACCATAGCCCTTTGAAACACCGGATCAGGTAGTTAATCAACGTCGACCCTGGTCAGTACCTAGATAGGTGGCCGCTTAGGAATACATTGTGCTGGAAGTGTGGGTGTGCAGGTGGTGTAATTGAAAATGGCTCGGAATTGTTAATCGGAGAGCCGTGTTCCGAGTCCTGTTGGGTTCGTTCTATATTCACTTACCTGCATATAATTTGGGAAAGTTATGAATACAATTCAACCCAGGTATAAGTTAATTAGCATAACTTGTACCTCTGAACCGTTATTTTCTCGCCTCATTCCCCCCCCAAAAGTCTTACAATCTAAAGATATTTTATGGCTTTAACACTAGGATGGCCGAGGTGTCGTTTTCGACACCTTCAAATTGTCAACCAATTACGATGGAATAACT
Organism: Acanthosepion pharaonis; assembly: GCA_903632075.3. NCBI lineage: Eukaryota > Metazoa > Mollusca > Cephalopoda > Sepiida > Sepiidae > Acanthosepion > Acanthosepion pharaonis. The sequence continues at coordinate 1,486,456 of CAHIKZ030000029.1, forward strand.
AGTTTTGGTTCGATGCTGAGGCTTATGGACAATTATTGAATTTTAGCAAAGATGCTTAACAGACTTAATTCTTTAAAAAATATTCAGTGGAATAGCTGATATTTGAGTTTTTACCTTGAATGGCCGAGGTGTCGTTTTTGACACCTAGGCTATTTATAGGGTAAATGCATTGAAAAGTATCTCACAAGCAATAATACTTGTTTATGTCCTCTATCTATCTATTTATCTATCTATAAACACACACACATAATTTATATATATATATATATATATATATATATATATATATATATATATATAATCACTTTCTTTCAGTATGAGGTATACTAATATTTGTGAATTTCTTTTCAGACTTGTTATTCCTAACTTAAATATTGAATATATTAGAGATGGCTGCTTCACGGCGTAATGTAAATAAAGATGTCAAAGGAGCTGGCTATCCTAGTGTTAAAGGTTGAGAAATTGTAAAAATGAATGAATCAAAAGAACAGGTACGAATCATGAAAGAACCACTTCAGTAGAATCTACGCCATAAATATATCGGTTGCAAAATTGTACTTCCAAATGATTCAAATGCAGAAAATATTTTCGGTTTTTCATGTCGTGTTCCTTCGGACAGTAGGCGTTTATAATTTCTCTCACAGACTTTTTTTTATCATTTGTGAATTACGACGATTTCTTGTGATAATTAGTATAATGGTTTCCAGTTGACTTCTCCACATTTTGAAATTCAAAGTTTTTTTTTCTTTCCCTTAGACTTGACACCATATTATCTCCTGAATCAAATCAGTAATACGACTAACGCTCAAGGTGTTATAGGGTGTGGAAAAAGAAACATTACTGATGAGCAGAAAAAGTAAAAATGTAGAACGTGCTCTCGTCATTTTACACTAGAGAACTTTATTGAGTTCACAGGCGTAAACGAATGTGAACTCCATGAAACAGCCAGCCTAATGAGCCACATGGCAAAACTCATCAGTTGAATATTTGTTCTAAATAAGTTAGTTTTAAAATCTTACTTAACCGAGAAGGCCACACTTATAAAAAGAGAAAATAACTTACTTTAGATCTTTAGAGTGCAACCTACCGATTCTTCCTAAAATGTTAACTTACGCCTTGGATATTTTTTTTCAAATTTCTCTTCAGTCCTGGGTAAACTGCATCCGACAGCAAGGACTTCGATCGGGAAGTTTTAAAGAGTCTCTTAAAACACCTCTTAGACCACCTCTTAAAATCTGTTCTTCCAAAGTCTACCCTGACCCGGGATTGTATCACCTGACAGGGTCCTAGCAATGGATACGTAATTAACCCCTATAACTGGGATCAAAAGATTATGAGTGCATAAAAGTAATTTTTTATAGTAAAAATACCAGCAATAAATGATCGAAGGAAAAAAAAAATTACCAGCAATAAGTTTTTGTAAAAGGAATTACTAATATTCACAAGAGAAGTAACTTTCAGCATTTAATGACTCCAAACGAGTTGATATACAGCAAAACAAAATATTTTTAGAGAAGTATGACCAGCAATATATTTTATCTGTAGTTGAAGCCATAAAATTGTGTTCAAAATATTTAGATTTCGGCATTAAATAACCCATAGAGGTGTTGATATGCCGCTAAACAAAATCAACCAACCAACAATACATATTTATAGTAAAATGAACAACAATATATTTTATCTGTAGTTGAAGGCATACAATTGCGTTCAAAATATATTTAGCTGAAGCCATAAAATTGTGTTCAAAATATTCAGATTTCGGCATTAAATAACCCATAGAGGTGTTGATATGCCGCTAAACAAAATCAACCAACCAACAATACATATTTATAGTAAAATGAACAACAATATATTTTATCTGTAGTTGAAGGCATACAATTGCGTTCAAAATATATTTAGTTGAAGCCATAAAATTGTATTCAAAATATTTAGATTTCGGCATTAAATAACCCATAGAGGTGTTGATATGCCGCTAAACAAAATCAACCAACCAACAATACATATTTATAGTAAAATGAACAACAATATATTTTATCTGTAGTTGAAGGCATACAATTGCGTTCAAAATATATTTAGCTGAAGCCATAAAATTGTGTTCAAAATATTCAGATTTCGGCATTAAATAATGCATAGAGGTGTTGATATGCCGATAAACAAAATCAACCAACAAACAATACATATTTATAGTAAAATGACCAACAATATATTTTATCTGTAGTTAAAGGCATACAATTGCGTTCAAAATATATTTAGCTGAAGCCATAAAATTGTGTTCAAAATATTTAGATTTCGGCATTAAATAACCCATAGAGGTGTTGATATGCCGATAAACAAAATCAACCAACCAACAATACATATTTATAGTAAAATGACCAACAATATATTTTATTTGTAGTTGAAGGCATACAATTGCATTCAAAATATATTTGGTTGAATCAATAAAATTGTGTTCAAAATATTTAGATTTCGGCATTAAATAACCCATAGAGGTGTTGATATGCCGCTAAACAAAATCAACCAACCAACCAACCAACCAATCCTTTCTCTAAGCCAAACTAAAAGACAAAAATTATTACAAAAATTTAAAAGAATCCGTTAACTGAAAACCTATTCCTTTTAAAAAAATAACTACATACATAAAAAATTATTACAAAAATTTAAAAGAATCCGTTAACTGAAAACCTATTCCTTTTAAAAAAATAACTACATACATAAAAAATTAGCAACTTTTAAAAGAAATACTTGTGCATTGTATGAGAAAGTTGCTATCGTTTTAATTTAAGGTAGACAATATTTGCCGCGCGGGTGAGTTGAAAATTAACTCTCAAAAAGTACGTTTTAAAATCTTACTCAACCTCAAATTGCTTTTTATTAATCCAGTCTAACTCACAAATTTCAAAAGCCTTTATATATTTGTCGAATGGTACGAAGTAATTTTGAAAATGTAATCATTTCATGCCGGCAATTCAGTCAAAATAAACTTGTTGAATTATTCTTTTAGGCATTTAATAAAGCTCAATTTTTCATTTGACTGAATTGGTGTGTTTCGTTTCTTAGAAAATAAATCCAGTCTACGCTTCCTGCGTATATTTCAGATTTGCGTTTGTTTGTCACCGATTAAAGGTGAAAAAGGCGGGGAATATTTTCAGCATGAATAATTCAATAATTTTAAATTAAAGTAGATTTTATTTGCTGCATGAATTATTCAGTAATATATAACGATTTTCAGAACTTGAAATAAGTTTAGGATAGAAATAAAAAAAAATGTCTTGGCTTTCTGAAGACAACATGACAAAATATCTCGGTATATTGTTAACGCTAAGCGAGTTCGAGTCATTGTTCTGATATTCCATTTTTCCTTTTTTACGCAAGAGAATATTTTCGTAGAAGACCTTGCAATGAATTAAACAAAAAAAAGTGATGTAATCACACTCGCAATGCTCGGAAAATAATACCTCAAATTTACATCCAGGTAAGCCAGCACATATTGAGGGTATACAATATGGGATAACATGTCTGGCGTTTGTGAATGGCATTTTACAGGCGATGCACAAGATCATGCATGCCCAAAAATGGATAATTATTGAAATAATAACAATAATGATAATAATATATATATATATATATATATATATATATATATATATATATATATATATATATAATATATATATAATATATATATATATATATATATATATATATATATAATTACAATTACCACCCCCTGTTAAATTACAAAAATTACACTACCCATCAATTTCTAATCCCATTTTTCCTTTCATTTCGTTGTTGGAATTGTTACCTGATGATCCGGAGTCCTTTAAAATGGACTTTGGTGAAATAAATTATTGTAATGGTACCTTAAAATGGTCTGTTTTTCATTAAATATAAATATATATATATATATATATATATATATATATATATATATATATATATATATATATATTTTTGTATACAAGTGGATATTATCATGAAATGCAGAAATTCTGTTCTAGACTATAATGTAGAACAGTGGACCCAAAAGCCTTGCAGCGAGAATTTTGACATTTCAATGGGTTCCTTGGATCCTGCAAAAGCTTCTGACATGGTTGGACTATATCTTTTGTATAATCTAAGTGCCTTTGTGTGTTTAGATTCCGTAGAATTATATAGTGATGGCGGCTTATTAGTTGTTAAAAACTCTACTAAAATTAAGGGGGGCGTATTAGGAAAATGATTCATAGGGTATTTAAGGATTTAGGTCTTAACGTTAAACAAGTAGATTTTCTGGACATCACCCTAGACCTTACTAACAACACTTTCCAACCATATGTGAAGGTTTATTCCAACCCAGTATACGTACATCCAAATTCCAACCATCCCCCTTCAGTTATCAAACATATACACTCCTCCATTGGATTTAGGATTAGTAGTAACTCTTCTAACAAAGATGTTTTTAAATAAACATCGTGATTTTCACAATTCTGCCCTTAAAATAGCAGATACAATGATACCCCTATTCAATATAGAAACCCGGTGTATTACAACCATAATAAGAAAAAAAGATCTAGAAGGATCAGTTAGTTTACTCCCCCTTTCAATATAATAGTTAAAACTAAATTAGGGCGTATATTTCTAAACCTCATAAAGAAACATTTCCCCAACTCAGAAACTAACCCACTTAGTAAAATATTTAATCATGATACCCTGAAATTAAGCTATAGTTGTGCGAAGAACCTATAGAAAATAATTAAAAAAACAACAGCGTCTTTAACAAGTATAGAGACTCAAGATCTTGACTACACACCAGGTTGCAAGCAGAACTACAAAGTATAATGACACGAATAACAACTTGTGCAATTGTAGGAATCCTAATAATTGTCAACTACAAAATAATTGTTTGAATAGTTCTGTAGTTTATCTTAATACGATGTCTACACTGGAAAACCCAAATATTGGTAGTACCATGAATCCATTCAAGGAAAGTTGGCGAGGGCATATGCAATCTATTAATACCAGTAATTATAAGTACATGACTTCATTATCCAAGTATTTTTGGAGGCTAAAAGAAAAGAATGAAACTCCTACTGTTAAATTAATCAGGAAAGTCTGGACATGTAACTCAATATATGCCCCCTGTTATCTTTGTCTTAACGAAAAATTTGAAATAATTAGATTTAAAAATAAGATCAATCTCTTAAATCAAAGATATAAACTAACAGTTAACTGTAAACACTGTTATAAATTTAACTTATTATGGGGGTTGTAATACTTTCAATGATAACGATATGTCATTGTAAATTTAATAGATTATTATTTTTATTACCTGATGGTCCTCCTGTTGATTATGGTGTGTGTTGGTATACGTATACTGTGTTGTTCATGTGTGTTTTTGTACTGCTGGGTGTGAGTATATATATATATATATATATATATATATATATATATATATATATATAAAAAAAGTAAGTAGGCAAAAAAAGAGGCGTAAAGGAGAGGAGGATAAAATATATGTATATATAGGTATGTATATAGGTCCAGATGTATTGTGTATATATATTTCTATTTACCTGTACTTCTGTGTGTATGGAAATGTTTATGTATGTATGTAGGGATACATGTGTATATGTGTATGTATGTGTATATATGTTTCTGTATATGTATGTGCAGTAGCGTCCAAAACTAAGGGACAAAACTTTAAAACCTAATATTTGTTAGAAATAACAACTGTGAAAAGCTGAAATTTTGACAACTGGTAGTCGTTATCATCCATAATAACATACTAAAATTTGAATCATTTGCAAAGGATAGAAAAAGAATTATAACAATTATTTATTTATTTTCAAATTTGGAACGTCCAAAAGTAAGGGACAAAATTGAGAAAAACAATGTAAACGGCAAAAAACAATAAAAATACATGTACAATCAATATTTAGTAAATGAGCCCTTGCTCTCAATGACAGCTGCACATCTTCGACTACAAGAACGAATTAGTTCTTGACAATCTTCGATACTAATTTTAGACCATTCTTCTTGAAGCTTCACCCACAAAATCCTCCGTGTTAGTGGGATTTCTTTCCATAACTTTCCTCCTAAGGTCTTCCAAAGATTTTTCTATTGGATTTAAGTCAGGACTTTGCGGTGGCCAATCCATAATTTCCAAATCTTGCTCGATAAGGTAACTCATTACCACCTTTGCCTTGTGACATGGGGCATTATCTTGCATAAAGGTAGCCCTATCGAAACCTGAATTCTGTATGATTGGCACAACATGATCTTGAACAATGTTTTTATAGATCTGCGCGTTTACACGAGTTTGTAACCGGACAAGAGGCGTTGTACCTTGGCTAGAAAACATTCTAAATACCATGACGCTTCCGCCCCCAAACTTGACAGTTTTCTTAGTACACTTTGCACTTAATCTTTCACCAATACGTCTCTTTACATTGTTTTTTTCCATCATTTCAAAATAAATTAAACTTGCTTTCATCACTGAAAAATACTTTTGCCCAATTTTCATATGTCCAAATTACATACCTGTTTGCAAACTCTAATCTCTTCTTCTTATTCTTCGAACTAACAAGTGGTTTCTTCCCTGGGGTTTGATTAAACAGCCCTATTTCTTGCAGTCGTCTACAAACAGTCTGTCTTGACACATTAACACATGAGGTACTATTCATAGCCCTTTTAATTTCTGTGCAAGACTTAAAACGGTCCTTTAATGACATACGCTGGATTATTCGATCTTCTCTTGTCGAAATTTTGCGGGGTCTGCCCGTTTTAAAAGCACTAACTATTTTGCCAGTATCATTGTAGGATTTAACAACCCTGCCTACAACACTCTTGGAACATTTCACTTTCTCTGAAATCTCTCTAATGGTGTGCTTTTACTTGTGTAGCTTCACAATAACTTGTCTCACAGAGTAATCAAGTTTTTGGCGTTTCGCCATGGTGCCGGCTGATGCAACGTTTACAAATGACTAAGTAAGACTTATTCTTTAGAGGAAATAAAAAAATTTGAATATAGCATACTGTTTACATTGTTTTTCTCAATTTTGTCCCTTACTTTTGGACGATCCTATTTTGAAAATAAATAAATAATTGTTATAATTCTTTTTCTATCATTTGCAAATGATTCGAATTTTAGTATGTTATTATGGATGATAACGACTACCAGTTGTCAAAATTTCAGCTTTTCACAGTTGTTATTTCTAACAAATATTAGGTTTTAAAATTTTGTCCCTTAGTTTTGGACGCTACTGTATATAGTTCAGTATATATGTGTTTATGTGTATGGACATATATATATATATATATATATATATATATATATATATATATATATTTGTAATTATAGGTATGTATATGTATGCATATATATGTGTGTGTGTATATGTTTGTGTATGTGTAGACACCTATCATATGTGAGCTTGTTTATGTGTTGGTGGAGGTATGTATACTTTTGTCCGTTTTTAGAGGTGCGTGTGTATATGTAAGTGTGTATGCATGTATATGTATATATTGTTGTATTTGTATGGGTATATATATATATATATATATATATATATATATATATATATATATATATATGCTTGGATGTGTGCGTACTTACATCTGTGTATATGTGGATGAGTTGATATTGGTATTTATGCATGATTATATATTTGTATAAGTGAATGTATGTTCGTATTTCTTCGTATATGTATATATATGTATACCTTAGTGTCTAGGAATGTATCATCTGTACTAACTAAAATTTACTTTTGCTTGATATGGGTTTATTAATTGCTTATAGACTTAATTGTGTCTGTTACATTATATAATTATTATGGACTCTACTGTAATTTATCGTCAATAGGATAATATTGTTAGAATATGTGTAGGTATATGTAGGTATATACCTATTTATGTATCTGTATTTATATATATATATACATATATATATATATATATATATATATATATATATATATATATATATATATATGGATATGTATGTGTAAATATATGTATATATATATGTCTATGTTTTAAGTCTCTGTTTTTTGTTTATATATATATATATATATATATATATATATATATATATATATGTATATGCGTGTATTTGTATGTGTTTGTATATATGTATGTTTAAGATTATACAGGGTGTGGCAGAGCAACTTGCTTATTTGGAATATCAATTAAAACACAAGTAATGCAGGTATACGTGTAATTCTTTGAACTGCAACTAGTTCAACATTTAAATTTTATTTTTTACCAGTTTTAAAGATGATATCAGTAAGATGGCGTCCATTCTTCTCTATACACTGAGTCAATGTTTTGGGGTGACCTTGCTGTTCGTCGGAGGCCAGGTTTCTTTTTCTTTACATCACCTGTTTCCCTGAATTTGTTTACCCATGAAACAATCGACTGCCGGCCAGGAACACGACCACGGGGGGCAATATTGAAATGTCTACGGAATGCACGTTGCGTTGACGATTGCGACCCTTTAAAAAAAAAATGCCTCAACAGTGAAAGCGCGTTCCAACTTCGTCCACTCCATGATGCTCACTGGGGTTCCTGAAAAATAAACAAAAAAATAAATAACGCACGTTAAGAACCAAACTTTAAGCCCCACCCTCTCAAATAAGTTCATCCCTACCATCCTTGAGCAAACATCGCTTTAGGGCGCCAAATTTAAATAAGCAAGTTGCTCTGCCCCCACCCTATATATATATATATATATATATATATATATATATATATATATATGTGTGTGTGTATATATATATATTTATATTTGGTCTGTTTTATTTATATTTTTTTTACTTGATATATTTATGCTTGCTTCTGTATTTGTATATATACATATGCATATGCGCATGTTTATGTGCGTATATGTCTGGATATATATATATATATATATATATATATATATATATATATATACATATGTGTGCATGTGTGTATGCGTGTATATGTATATACGTGTGTATAGGCTTATCTATAGGTTGGCTTTTCTGCACTTCTGTCTGTAGTGATGAATTTGTGTACACTGTATACATATATATTTGTAGGTCGTTCTTATTTTCTTTCACCTAATGTACACTTGGGCGTATATGTGTCTTTGCAATTTTCGTTTTTTATATATAAGATGGTGTCATTTTATATGTATCTATCTATTTTAATGCCCTTTCTTTACGTATTGTTTGTTTCTCTGTTCTATTAGACTATTTATATCTATTTATATTGGCCCGTAAAAGTTATATTTTAATATGTGGTTAGAATTCGTTTAATAACATCTTCAGTCTTGAATATTACTTGAGTGTTATATCAGAGTGCCTATGTCAATGTATGTGGGTATATGTACGTATCTTTTTCGGTGTATGTGTATACTAAATAGCATGCACATTTCGTTGTGTATGTGTGTGGTTTAATTTTTTTTTGTAAAAAGTCGTGCAAATATTTCCTGTATCGTCACTATTTTTGTGTGTATATATATCTAAATATGTCTGCGTGCTTCTGTATTATAATCTGATTGTGTTTGTATTGTCTTTCGCAAGATGTCATAATGCCATGTCTACACCTGCATCCATGTTGTCATTAAGTTAAGGGCAGTCGATGTTAACGTTTATTCCAACGTAATTTCAATAGAAACAAAATGAATAGAATAACATATATATATTTTATCTTTTTTCCTCAATAATTTTAAAATTTTATACTTAATATAGATTAAATTTACATTTTTGAAATGGGTAGTTTTTAATGTTAATTTCAAATTTTATCGTACAATTTAATACTTATTAGTTAGAATAAAGCATTTAATAGTTATTATAAAATTAATTCGTTGTCAAGTTTTTTGAATTCTCGTATACTTGTATTTTGATTGGTCATTTCAGCTCATGTAATAGCGTTTCTTCTTACGATGGGTGGTTAATTAATTTGAACTTTTTAAAACATTTATTTATCAATCTGCATTCAACATAATCACTTGATAAGACACCAGAGGTGTTGAAACAAAATGGCTATTTTTGTAGTGATTTTATAACATATTTATGTTATAATTTTTAAATAAATAATTATATACGCTCTACTCTGTATTGAGCACTCTTTTAAGAATAGTAAGTGTAGGTTATTGGAATTTATTCTGTATACACCAATCGTATATTATATATATATATATATATATATATATATATATATATATATATAATCTAAATCTAAAAACTACATAAATTCATAAAGTTTAGGTATCAGAATAATAGAATATCAGAAAAATTACCATCAAATAATTTATGGTAAAAGAATATTGAAGCTACGTTACGGCGTAGGAAAAGTGACGGCCAAATCAGGAACGATAACATTTCTTCTTTTTTATGCCATGCTCCTTCAAGACGTAGCCGATCATGGCTTTCCACATCTTCCTGTTCTTTGTAACTCTTACTAGTTTTTATCTTTATTGTTATTTTTCCAAAACCCTGTCCTACTATACATTTGCTCAAATCAGAATAACACCAACAAGTGTAATGGTCGAAATAAAAATAACTGTCCACTTGATATTAATGGTTTAACCAATAATATAATATACAAAGCAACTGTATCAAATAATATTACCACAGGACTAAAATATTATATAGGTGCTACTTAAACAACATTTAACGAAAGATTTATCAATCATGAAATGTAATTCAAATTAAATAGATTCGCAAACAACACATTATCTAAATATAAGTGTATTCAAAAAGCAAAAATATACATACAAAAATCAAATGGAAAATATGAATAAAAAGTATCACTAAATATTATTAAAAATTGTACTTGGAAATTACGCCCAGAAGAAAAATTATATATAATAATACTTAACAATCAAATAAAATTATAAAACAAAAGAAATGAATTAATGTGTAAATGTAGACATTATTTACATATCTACATATCTATATATATATATATATATATATATATATATATATATATATATATATATATATATATATATATAATAGAATCAAAACGCATAAATTAATTTACAGTAAGTAAATCCTTTAATTTTAGGAAGATTATATATACATATATAATTATTATTTATAAAAAAAAATTATAACATAAATATGTTATAAAATCACTACAAAAATAGCCATTTTGTTTCAACACCCTCGATGTCTTATCAAGTGATGATGTTGAAGATAAAATAAATGGTTTTAAAAGTTTCAAATTAATTACCGATCCTTTACTAGGTGGAAACATTGTTACAAAAGCGAGAATAACCAATCAAAATCCAAGTATAGGAAGATTCAAAAGCTTGACAACGAAATCATGTTATAATAGCTACTCAGATCTTTAAAATACGGATAATATTAAAAAGAATTTATACTAACCAATAATGATAAAATTATATGATAAAATTTAATATTAAAATAAAAAACTGGCAATTTTAAAATTCAAATTTAATCACTATTAAGTTTAAAAAACTATAAAATTATTGAGAAAAGAAAAAAAATACATATGTTATTCAATTTATTTCTTCGTTGAAATTACGTTAGACAAGACGCTATAATATCCGGTCATTTGACAATATATATATATATATATATATATATATATATATATATATATATATTATTCTAAAGTGTGCGAATGTGGTCTTAATCTCACGTGCAAAACAACAAAAACACAATCAGATTATAATACATAAGCACCCAGACATATTTAGATATATATATATATATATATACACACACACACAAAAAGACGAGACAGGAACATCTCCACAGCCCTTTGTTAAAAAAGGAAACAGGGAAACCACACACACAATTAAATGTGAATGCACTCTACATACACATAGACACCGATAAATACATGTACACACATCCACAGACAATGACCTAGACAATCAGATACCACAACCAATAAATATTTAAGACTTAAAGTATCATTAAATAAATGCTAACCTCTTAAAATATAACTTAAGAGAGCAAATATACAAAGATAAAAATGGTTAAAAATAATATTATTTAATATATTAAAACGAAAATTCCAAAACCACAAATAACAATAAAAATATATTTTAACCATATAAGTTGTAAATAGTTTCATTATATATTTGGCGAAGAAAAACAGGATAAAGAAACCTACAGAACTAAGTGTACTGTCATACGTATATACATATATATATATATATACACACATGACAGCAAACACAAATTAACACACATAAACATACATGCATACACACACATATATATATATACATACATATACATACAGAAATACATACATATAAATATATAAACATAAACATATACGCACATATACATATCTATAATAATAAGTACACATACACATACATATATATATAAACATATATACACACATATATACACACACATTTTATGCACACATACTCACACATATAAATATATGCCCAATATAAATACATGCACCAATACATATATGAACATATATACACACATAGACTAACTACTGTGCAGTAATGACATACCAAAGTTTCCATACCTACACATACACAAACAATCTCATATATAATAGGTGTCCAACACACACATATACAAACATACATATATATACATATACATATATATATATATATATATATATACATACATATACATACAATCTAAATATAAATATATAAATACATATATCTATCTATAATAACAACTACCAATATATACATGCATACATATAAATACAACAACATTCAACCAAATACATATATAAACGTACATATATATACATACATAAATATGTTATTCAAATACCAACACACACCAATATACATATAGTCCTAACATACATATATAAACACATTCATACAAACAGAAATATACGTAAATATAAATTTACATACACAATAAAATAGGACACATACAGATATATAAATATATACAACACATGCACACACACACACACACACACACACACACACACACATACACACACACACATATATATATATATATATATATACAAATATACAGGCACAAAGCCGAAATTAGGGGTCACCCAGTGAGGAACGAACTCACTACTCAGTCACCAATTGATCTAGAACCAAACTTGCCAACCATTATACCGCCTCCAGGTGTTCATATATATATATATATATATATATATATATATATATATACACATACACAAATATACACACATACACATATACATCAACATTTTAACATTTTCTCTTCTTATCTTCCATACCCTCCCATATATATATATATATATATACACACACACATATATATACATATACACACACATACATATATATATATATATATATATATATATATATATATAAAAAAAAAAAATATAAATACACTTATATTCAAACCTACACATTCCTCAGTGCAAAACACATACAACCACACACACATAAATAAATATACACATATACACCAACACGAATAACACTATGCAGGTAAACAATACACATTTATATCGTCAGTATGACCATCATGCAATCAATAAAAAATACTAATCTATTAAAATTACAGCGACATATCATTATCATTTAAAGTATACGACCCCTATACTAAGTTAAATTTATAACGGTGTTTACAATTAACTGTAAGTTCATATCTTTGATTTAAGAGATCAGCCTTGTTTTTAAATCTAATAATTTCAAATTTTTCTTTAAGGCATAGGTAGCATGGGGCATATAGGGAGTTACATGCCCGATCTTTCTTAACCAAACTCCATTTAACCGTAGGTGTTTTGTTCTTATCTTTTAGATTCCAAAAATACTTGGATAATGAAGTCATGTACCTATATTCAATGTGATTAAAGGATTGCATATGCCCCCCGCCAGCGTTCTTGAATGTTTTCATGGTGCTACCAATGTAAAACTTCTTTATATTTGGATTTTCAATTGTTGAAATAGTACTAAGATAGACTACAGAAGTAATCCCACAGTTTTTTTGTATTGGACAATTATTCAGTTCCTACAATTACATAAGTTGTTATTTGTGTTATTATATTTTAGTATTGCAGTTGGTAACCTGTTGAGTAGTCAAGCCTTTTTGAATCCTTATACTTGTTAAAAGTATGTTGTTATGTTTTTAATTATCTTCTCCAGGTTATCAGCACAACTATAGCCCTAATTTAAAGGGTATTAGGATTAAATATTTTACTAAGTGGATTAGTTTCGGGGTTTTTGAAATGTTTCTTGATGAGGTTTAGAAATATACTTCTAATTAGTTTTAACCATTATATTGAAAGGAGAGTGAGACAAATAATCTTTCTATCTTCTTTTCTTATTATGGTTGCAATTAACAGGGTTTTTTATATTGAATAGTGGTATTTTTGTATCCACTATTTTTGAGTGTGGAATTGTAAAAATCACGATGTTTATTAAAACATCTTTGTTAGAAGAGTTAGCGCTAATTCTAAATCCAATGGAAGATGGTATGTGTTTGATAACTGAATTGGGGTGGTTGGAATTTGGATGCACGTATATTGGGTTGGAATTAACCTTCAAATATGGTAGGAAAGTGTTGTTAATAAGGTCTAGGGTGACGTCTAGAAAATCCACTTGTCTAACATTAGTTGTAACTATTGTCCTAAGACCTAAATCCTTAAATACCCTATGGATCATTTTCCTAATACGGTCTACCTTAATTTTAGTGGAGTTTTTAACAACTAATAAGCCATCATCTCTACACAATCCTACACTATCTGAATCTAGACAATCGAAGGCACTTAAATTATACAAAAGGGGGCGGCCAACCAGGTCAAAAAAGAAAAGAAAAAGCTTTCATTGCATGCTGCAAGAATAAACACACACACACACACACACACACACACACACATATATCTATATCTATCTATATATATATGTGTGTGTGTGGATATATATATTTATAATTATATATATATATATATATATATATATTTGTGTGTGTTTCAATAATTGAGTGTTTGACGATCTTTCCCAGAATAAATCTATAGAGAAGACGAATTGAATAAAATAGACAATCGTAAATAATGGGGGTCCGACGCGTTTCGTCATTTGACTTTATGAAGACAATTGATGATAATTGAAATCTGTAGTTACATGAAATTCAAAAACATTTAAAAAGACGCACGTATGTAAGCCTCTTTTTGTGACATAACATTTTTTTCTTTTTTTGCCTAAAATTGTGTTTTTACTTTTCATGTCGACAGTGTGATAAATTTATCGGGATAAATGTGTATCTGGGCGTGTGTTTATGCGTGTGTTCCTCTTTGTGTGTGTGTGTGCGCGCGTGCGTACTTGTGTGTAAACCACCTTGATAAATGGGTTCAAATTTCTTCGGGATAGATTTATTAGAACAGTGATTACTTTATTCTTGAGTGATGAGCCAAGCGTGTCTATTATTAGGAAATGTCTGAAAACCATACCACGTATGATGTAAGTCTTCAGGCTGAATTTGGGTAGATTAGACTCTCCAGAAGACGATGATTACTGTGCAAACGCGAATTCACAATTCATCGTGATCGATTCCTTGCAAGTACAGAGGTTGTTCAACTACTGATAGGTCCTCTGCAACAGGGACTTGTAAACTACACTAGTCTAAACACTCAGAAACGAGCAGACATCACACACACCACATACACACATGTATGTGTGTGTTCAATGAGCGTTGATATTCAAGTTAAAAATTGCGTGTTGACAGGCAGTTTCGCGCCGCAAACGATGGCTGACATTGTGAAAGATCTTGTCACTGTGTTTTTTTTTAATCTCATTAAATAGTTTTAGAACATGCACTATGAACTATAATTGTTTCTGTCACTTCTCTAGTCAGATGCAACAAGAATTTAGCCAAGAGCCTACATTGGCTTGTCCCGAACAATTTATCTAGACTCATCTACGTGATTTAGTCTACTATCAAACAACTTATACATAGACTGGGAATGTAAACCAAATTGTTCTTTAGGTTTAGTTGAATTTGTTTAGTGGCATATCAATCCCTGTTATTTAATGCCGAAATCTAAATATTTTTTATCGCAATTTAAGGCCTTCTTGTGTATGTATATATTGTACATAGTTGGGGACCTCGAGGCGGTGTTAAGGGTTAACAATCTTGTCTCGCTAGATTAATTACGACTGAGTAGGGAGTTCGATCCTCACTGGGTGCCTCCTACTTTCGGCCTTGTGCCACATCTAAGCTACGCTTTGAAAATCCTTTGATCACTTCGACGTGGCGTAAGGGTTAGTAAGCTTGTCTCGCTAGACAAATTACGACTGCGTAGTGAGTTCGATTCTCACTGGGTGCCTCATTCTTTCAGCCTTTTGCCACATCTAAGCTTCGCTCGGAAAATTGCCATATTGTACATAGTTACATACTGTCATGGTAAACGTATTTTTTTAGATATATACTTTGTAGATGATAAAATCTATTACTTCTGTGTGTACCGTAGACTGAACATGTGAGTAACGCCAAAACTTTTAGAGAAAATGGAAGAAAATGACACTTATAATTAAGGTGAGGAGGAGACAGTTGAAATTTCTAGAGCACATAATGAGGGAAGAGGACTTGGAGAATTTGACACTCAAAGGACAAATTGAAAGAAAGAGTGACAGAGGAAAGCTAACCGTAACCTACCTAAATGTGTAAATAGTAGGTAGAACAGGGATTAGAGAGATAAAATTTGTAAGAACACAAAAGGAAAGAAAATTTTAGAGAGCCATGATCACCCACGTCCTGAAGGGACATTGGACATAGAAGAAGAAAACTGCTGATAATATTATTTCAATTTTTTTTTTTTTTTCTTTTATCATAAAAATGTTTTTTAAACGTAAAAATGAATTATTAGTCATTTCACAACAAATGTTTTTATATTGTCTGATTCCAAATAATTTAAAAAGTATTTATATCATTTGGAACCTTTTGAAACAATTTCTTCTTTCGTTCTTTCTTTCTTTCGTTTTTTTTTCGTTTTTTTTTATTCAATTTTTTCTTTCTATTGCATGCTTTTTTTTTTTTTTTTTTTCTTTTTTCCTTTCTTTCTTTCTTTTTTTTTTTCTTTATAATCCTTTCTTTCTTTCTTTCATTCTTTTTTTTCTTATCATTGTCCATCCTCTCTTCAACCATTTTTCTTTTCTTTCTTTTTTTTTTTTTCTTTTCATTCATTCATTCTCTTTCCTTTTTTCTTTCTTTTTCTCTTTTTCATTTTCTTTCTTTCTTTCTTTCTTTCTTTCTTTTTTTTTCTTTTTCTTTCTTTCTTATCATGTCCATCCTCTCTTCGCAACCATCTTTTCATTCTTTTTTTTTTGACCTTTTTTTTTCATTCATTCTTCCTTTTTTTTCTTTTTTCTTCAATTTTTTGTTTTCTTTCTTTCTTTTCTTTTTTTTCTTTTTTTTCTTTCTTTCTTATCATGTTCCTCTCTTTCAACCATCTTTTTCATTCTTTCTTTTTGACCTCTTTTCATTCATTCATTCTTCCTTTTTTCTTTCTTTCTTTATTTTTTTCTTTATTTCTTTCTTTTTTCTTTCTTTTATTTATTTTTTTCTTTTTCTTTCATTTCTTTCGCAACCATCTTTTTTCTTATTTTTCATTCATTCATTCATTCTTCCTTTTTTCTTTCTTTCTTTCTTTTTTTGCACTATTCTTTTTTTCTTTTTTCTTTTTTTTTTTCCTTTTTTTCTTTCTTTTAAATTTTCTTTTTTCTTTCTTTTGACCTCTTTTTCATTATTTCATTTCCTTTTTTTCTTTCTTTCATTTTCTTTCTTTATTTATTTCTTACTTTCTTTTTTCTTTTCTTCCAACCATCTTTTCATCTTTCATTTCTTTTGACCTTTTTTTCATTCATTCATTCTTCCTTTTTTTCTTTCTTTCTTTTTTTTTTTATTTATTTCTTTCTTTCTTTTAATTTTTTTTTTTTTCTTTTCTTTCTTTCATGTCTTTATTTAATTTCTTTTTAAATATTTGTTTTTCAACCATCTTTTCATTCTTTCTTTTTTGACCTCTTTTTTTTTCATTTAATTTTCATTCTTCTTTTTTTTCTTTCTTTCTTTCATTTCTTTCTTTCTAAATATTTTTATTTCTATTTTTTTTCTTTTTTTTTTTTTTATCATGTCCATCTACTTTAATTTCGCAACCATCTTTTCATTCTTTCTTTTTGACCTCTTTTCATTCATTCATTCTTCCTTTTTTCATTTTCTTTCTTTCGATTTTTTTTTCTTTATTTATTTCTTTTCTTTTCTTTTTTTCTTTCTTTTCTTTCTTATCATGTCCATCCTCTCTTCGCAACCATCTTTTCATTCTTTCTTTTTTGACCTCTTTTCATTCATTCATTCTTCCTTTTTTCTTTTCTTTTTTCTTTCTTTTTATTATTTCTTTCTTTTTCTTTTTCTTTTTTCTTATCATGTTTTTTGTTTTTTCTTTTTTTTTTTCTTTTCTCTTTTCATTCATTTCATTTTCTTTTTTTCTTTTCTTTTTTCTTTAATCATTTCCATCATTTTTCTTTCTTTCTTTTTTTTTCTTTCTTTTCTTTCTTTCCATCCTCTTTTGACCCTCTTTTCATTTCATTCATTCTTCCTTTTTCATTCTTTCTTTCTTTTTTTTCTTTCTTTTCT